>OX393550.1:16089633-16282133 GCA_947650365.1 Chamaelirium japonicum | reverse complement strand
TATGTGATATTAAGTAGAGGCGGAAATGATCCTTATATGTATGATGGGACCTCATCGCAAGACCTGGGTTTGGGATAGAGAAAATCTCTCATGGTGCTAACCGTAACACTCACCTGCTAGAAGTGTTCCTCACACATCTATCATCCCCGTAATAAGGACCACAAAAAAATTGACCTGGATGTGATGAGTGTTGGAGGATTAGTCCCACCTCGATAAAGTAGAGTACAGAAATGATCCTTATAGGATCATATATATATGATGGGACATCATCTCAACACTTGGGTTTTGGGATAGAGGGAATCTCTCACAAATGCAGTTGAAGTGATGCATTTGCCTCAAATTATTCAAGAACTAAAACATATATATACAACACTCCACTATTATAGCATAATACCCCTTCCATAAACTCTCTTATCGAAATAGATTGACACACACCTCTTACTTGATGCCCTCAAAATTAATGCAATATAATAGTGCTCTGCTTTGTATTGTATTATGAACCATGTGAAGATTTGCATTATATCCATGTTGCAATTGCAAACATCTATGAAAAGTTAGATCAAACTTCGAAGGGCAATAAGCCAACTAAAAATAGCTAGTTGAAACTTCGAAGGTGCTCCACTGGTTGACACATATAGTGCTCAATGGAATTAAATAGAATTACATTGAAAATTTAGAGGTCATAGTTTAGAATATGTTTATGTGTTGCTTTAACCACAAGCTGAAATAGCTTGGTCAAAAGGAGAAAAGAGGTGCTCCATCCAAATTAAGATGCTCAAACTTTGAATGACAATAAGATAATAAATCTTCTGCTATTTTTTAATCAACATGATTAGATTTTTTAAGGACATTTTGCATTCGAGGTTTTTAGCCTTATGTTTATCGGAGTAGGGACATGGGTTCATACACCCGAGTGATCCAGAACCAAATCGAACCATAAGAACCCGATCAGGCGATCACCGTGTATATTCGCCACTATCGAATTGAACGTGGGTTTAACACTATCTCGCGGTTCAATAGCACAATGTGCATAGAGAGAGAGAGAGAACCATCATTACCAAACTCTGAAACTCGAACTAGTCTTCTTGTTCGAATTCTTGTGAAATTTTCTAACCTTTAGGGGTTCAATAGGGAGGTTGTGACATCCTCCTCAAACACACAAGATATTGTTTGCTTTGACCGTGCACACGAGGACTTACTAGGGGGATCACCCATCCTAATACTACTCTCGCCCGAGCATGCTTAACTACGGAGTCTTTACAAAACCCGCAGTGGCGCACATTTTAAAACACGTCTTCTATATTTGGGAGAAAAAATTATATAAGTAGCTCATGATTTCGTTCTCTCCAGACGATGTGGGGCTAACTCATGACATTGTATGCCTCACCTCATCTCATCCATTTTGGCATCACAGTCTCAGGAGTCTTGGCTCTTGACTATTGGCCTATTAGATCTTGGTTGTCACAATCTACCCCCCTTAGGGACTACACGTCCACATGTAGGGTTAGACCCCCCCCCTATTGCGAGGAGAACCGTCTCTGATACTATTTTGTAACATCCGTTCCAAACACACAAGATATTTTTTGCTTTATCTGTGCCCGCACGAGAATTTTCCAGAGGGGGTCACCCATCCTAGTACCACTCTCGTCTGAGCACACTTAATTACGGAGTTCTTACAAAATCCGTAGTGGCGCACGGTTTTAAAACGCGTTTTCTATGTTTGGTAGGGGAAATTATATAAGTAGCTCAGGATCTCCTTCTCTTCAGGTGATGTGGGGCTAACTCATGGCCTTTACACCTCACTTTACCTCATCCATCTTGGTATCACAGCCTCAGGACTCTTGGCTCTTGGCTATTGGCCTATTGGATCTTGGTCGTCATATAGGTTTTTGTAGTATGGAGAGAACGTTCGACCTAATCAAATTTAGCGCACACGATCGTCTGCCTTAGCGGCATAATTCATACAGTTGCTGAGTTACTGATTTTAAATCTTGCTTGGTTCGCTCACTAACTGCGCTCACTAATGATTTTATGTTAGCTTGCTGAGAGCAGTTCGCTCTTCTCCTCGAAAGGTTCAATCAGCGGTGAGGACCTAGGAGCTGACTATGTTTAAAGGAATAAACATACAAAACTATGCAAAAATTAAAGCACACATTCGATTTTTATGTGGAAACCCCGAGGAAAAAAAATCATTCCCTCATAAGTGTGTATGGTAACTTGTATCTCCTTTATGTGGATCTCATCCATATATCTGAGTCATCTTAACTACATTAATGTCGACTAGTGGATTTATGCATCTTATGCACAAAGTTTGTGAGTTTTAGTAATGTGAGCTTAATCAAGTGTTTGACATACTAGAATTGACATGTAGGACACATCTATTCCAGCACTATCCTCTCCCCACTTAGCTGACCTACCCGCGCCACCATTGGCCACCCACCGAATCGCCGTCAGCCACCTAGCGCTGCCTACCGGACTGTCGCTATCACTAGCTGTCGTCCGCTGTCGACCGCCAGACCACCACAGGCCACCTTCACTGCTGACCTCACAGTCTGCTACCTCCCTAGTAAGCCCCGACCCAATTTCTATGACCCAATTGAACTAGGCTTGACCCAATTAAATTTGGCTCGACCCAATTGACTTGACCCAATTAGATTCAGGCTCGACCCAACTGGCTAAACCAATTGGCTTACCCAATTTGGTCAGGCTCAATATATTTCTATCAGAACCCCATCACTCACTAACTACAACCCATGCATATATATACAAACCATCTTTACTGAATATAGTCAATTTATATAGACAATCCAACAATTTTACTAAAGGCATCCCGTCTCCCTTAAGTTAAAACCTTTAAGGCTTCCTTGGCTATAACTTGAGTAAACGGGCTCCAAATTGGGTCCCATTTACAACTACGGACTTGTGCCCGAAATACACACCAAGAATTCATGTCACTGCTCGACAACTGTGGTAGGGGATTCGATTCATTAAGTTTGGTTAAATTTTGTTTTAGAACTATTGTTTAAATAAATTATTCTGGTGTTAAATTGTGGTAATCTTGACTAACATTAGGGCTTGCGGTTGTCCCAGCTATCAGCCCTAGATGTGGTGGCTGAAACCCACTAGCGATTTTAAAATCTTTAACAGCACCAGTTGCACGCTGCAACGTCAATCTGACCGACAAAATCGGAAAAACCTTTGGACTGAATAGCATTTCTCAAAAGATATTCATGTGTGTGGGGCTTGTCCTGACAATGGTCTAAAGATATCCCTGGATATGGGGCTTGTCCTCGTGGTAGGCTAAAGAATATCTCCAGATGTGGGACTTGCTCTGGTAGTGGTCTAAAAGATATCCATGGGTGTGGCCTAAAAGAGTATCCCTGGGAGCACTACATGGCCATAGCTTCGGTCTAAAAGGTTCCAGCCTGTCAACTGTTCCACATTTAACAACACTTAATGATCTGTTTAGATATAAATTATGTCACATGATATACTAGCCTGTATTCTTTGTGTATGCTGAACCTGCTTAACTTATGAAAGTAGTTAAGGTTCACCTACATACAGATGATATTGTTGCAGACACTAACAATGTAGGGATCTAAGATGCAAGCGAGGGAGATGAACTCGGGGGGTTCAACGACTTGTTGTATGAACCCTTATGCAGCGAGGGAGGCGAGCCAGAACCATGAGGAAGATCAGAATGAAATTAGGGAAAGCATAGCTTGATGTATTTTCAATTTATTTATGAACATGCTATGTAACACCTATTATGAATGAACAAATGCTCTCTTTTTCAATTATTTTGAATGACAATTGTGTGTATCACGTTTTTCTCTATTCACAACCCAAGATTTTTTAGGTTTGTTTAAACCGTAGAATTTTGGGTTATGACGGTATCACCAAACCCAAATGCAGAAATGGCAATTGAGCGGATATGAAAATTGATTATTATGATTTTTGAATACGCCTGTCCCAAACCTGTTCCGTCCCGTTTACCATAGGAATTGAAAATCCAAACCTGACCCATTGCCATCTCTACCCAAATGGCCGGCCCAAGGTGTGAAGATCAAGCAAGTCTACGAGCAACTCCGGAGGCGGACATCGCACAAGGAGAGATGTATGCTTACTTTGGGACTTTGGCTTCTATGGAAAGCACGTTGCAAGAAGCACTTTAAGGTTCAGGAGTGTTAATGGTTCTATGTTCACTTTTCTGAGTTGCTCCCTTTTTCTCAGCCTCATCGTCTCCATCCCACATCACAGCCATCCGTTGCACCCATACAAGACCGATGCATCACACTCAGCCCCAGCCAGCAAATAAAGGGACGACAACGATCAGGTGCCAAGCTGGAGCCAATATTGTTTGGGGAATCATAGCCGTTCCTTTACCTATCGGTTGGGGCTGAGTGTCATGCACTGGTCAGGTATGGGTGCAACAGATGACTGTGACATGAGATGTAATAGTAGGGGGGCTCATGGATCCTGGCAACAAATAAGGCGGATTTCATCGTGGCTGGTACAGTTACATACCTCATGGACTCGATAAAACAGGCTGAGCTTGAGGCAATCAAAGCGGCCCCACCTCAAGCTAAGACAAAGGAATATAACATACGGATGATTGTGATGACAGATTGCCTACCTACCATTCTAGCAATAGAGGAGGGGCAAGGTATGAGCAATGAGCTACATAAGCATGCGTTGATGGGGTCATGGGTGTGAGTACGCAAACGAATTGGGGTTTGACTTAAACGGGTTTGGTTCATAAACAGATTGATCCAACGGACCGTTTAGTTAATGGGTCAGGTTTAGGTTTATATTCATAACCTAATTGACCCGGCTTGATCCGTGTATTAAATGGGTCGTGCCAACATATTTAAAGTTTGAACTAACATGACCCAACCCAACCCAATCCGTCACGCCCGTTTATAAAACAGGTTAAACATGTCGGGTCGGGTTAACCTGTTTATTCGACAGATCGAGTTTGGGTTTAAGTTTTTGACCCGTTTATGAAACGGATAGAGCTCGAATTCTATGTTTCACCCTTGTACCTGTCTCAACCCCACCCGAAACGGATCCGACCCAACCCGACCCGAGAGATGGGAGAGGCTGAAGTAAGAGCAAAGTTTGGATTGAGTGACGAAACCAAAGTTGCACCCTTTTATCTGTTGGGGGTTGGAACCACCCCCCTAACCAATGGGACGACTCCTGTGAAGCCGTAGGTGCCATTTGGTGAGCTTCAAAGGACATCCCAGCGACCGATGGGTGGGTGCCACTGACACACATATAGCCGTTGGGCTCATCGAAACGGTTTCTCGGAGTTGTCACTTCGGTCCGACACGTGTCACTAAGGCGTCCAATGAGGGGCGAACCGACTTCCATGGGCCGGCCAACTAACAAGCCGCCGCCACGATCGCCCATCCGCGGAGCCGGACCCCACGATTCACGCCACGTCGCCACCTCGGTAACTTCGCAATTTACTAATACACCCCTCAGTGTCAGAGAAATAAATAAAAAATCCATGGGAACGGGCGGCCGTACGACCGCTTGGGAGGCTGGGAAGCCGGTCAATTTGACCAATGTTGAGAATTTTGTTTTTACGCCCCTAAAATTTAGCTCTAAAACATTTAACCCCCCTGTAGTTTATATTGTTCCAAATCACACCCTAAAGTTTGACATATTAGCACAATACCTCTTTTGTCAGCTACTTAATTTCATCATTTGGTAATTTTTATCTGATAAACACTGAATTGAAGGGGGTAAAATGTAGTTTTTAAACTATCAAGGGTTAAGTGTTTTTGAGCTAAACTTTAGGGGGGCAAAGTATAATTTACCCTTATTTTTATTTTTACCCGATACCCCCTACGACAGTGAGAACAAACCAATGTATAAATCTTTTTTATAACATATGTTGTACAGCGAAATTCTAACAGTAGGCCCAAAACATTAGTAACTATAGTGATTTCACTGTAGCAGTAATTATTCTAGAATATAAATTCGATTGCTACGATGATTTATTATAGCAGCTCAAATGGAGTATAAATTCAGATTAGCAGTGCATATATTCGATTGCTATAATGATTTCACTGTGACAGCTCGAATGGAATATCAATTATTTACAATGAAGTATCAATTCGGTTGCTACAGTGATATCATCGTAGCAGCTATAATGTAGCTACAATGATTTGGGAGTACCAATTGAATTGATACTATATTGTCCGAATTCATACTCCAGAATTATTGTAGCTTATTTTGGAGTATCAAATACGGTTAATAGAGTATAAATTTGGTTACTACAAAGAGGTAATGGAAGGAGCATTTTAGTCATTTGATAGGAGTTGAACAGATCAATAAGGTTCAGTGTAAAAGTATATTTTCGGGATGGGTTTGAGCTTAAACAAAAATATTTGTCGGGACCGGAGCTTAAAAATATCTTCTAAAATGGACTTTTCATCAAATCGTCCAAATTTTAATTTGCACCGTTGATTTGAGTGCTCTCTAACCTCAAATCACCGATAAACAAGAATATCCTGTTCAATAAAAAATATCATAAAAAATTTAAAAGCAATATGGTTTTACACGCCATTCCATAGTATTAGTTTGTACTTTTTTTATAGTATAAATTAGACTTTGCCCCCCTGAAGTCTAACTCAAAAACACATAGCCCCCTTATACTTAAAAAACTACACTTTACCCCTTCAATTAAGTTTTGATCACATAAAAATTACCAAACGAGAAAATCAAGTACTAAATAAAAAGGGGGATTGTGCCAACATTTTAAACTTTAGGGAGCAATTTGAAGCCAAATAAACTACTGGGGAGTTAAGTGTTTTTGAGCTAAACTTCAGGGATCAAATATAATTTACCTTTTTTTAAGGAAAATTTTATTCATACCCCAAAAATCTGTAATTAGCCCCCGTTTCCCTATCGTTTCTCAATAACTTACTCAACCCGTCTCCCTATCGTTTCTCAATAACTTACTCAACATTCATTTAATACCAACAATTCCTTTTTTTTTTTACCCCAAACCCCAAAGCCCTTACTCAGCGTCTTTTGTACCCCCAACCCAACCCAAGGTTTGTTTAAACTTAGCCCAAGTCCAACCCGTCGGGTTGGCCGGGTTGTGTGGGGTGGGTTCGGGTTAACCCGCCCAAAGTCGGGTTGGGTTCGGGTTGGCCCGCCCAAGTTGCAACTAGGGGTGGCAATGGGTCGTGTCGGGTTCGTGTCGTATCTAGATTCGTGTCGTGTCCAAAACCCCTAGACCCGGACCCGACCCGTTTAACTAATCGTGTCTAGATCCTAAACCCGTACCCGACCCGCTAATAAACGGGTAGACACGATAAGACCCGGCAAAACCCGTTTACCACTCGGATCTATTCAGTTGACCCAATCCGACCCAATCCGACTCGACCCAATCCGACTCGACCCTACCTGACCCGAAAGACCCGCTGGTATTATATATTATAGTATCGGATTGCAGGTAGACCCGACCTGACACGACCCGTTTGCCGGTAGACCCGACCCGACACGACCCGTTGAATACTAAACGGGTCTTCCCGGGTCTATCGTGTCCAGACCCTAAACCCGGACCCGGCCCGTTTATTAAACGGGTCTATCGTGTCGACCCGTTTACAACCTGAACCCGTTTAGCCCTGACCCAGACCCGCTAACTTTGTGTCGGGTTCGAAATTACCAGCCCTAGTTGCAGCCCTACCTGTGCCTTCAAGTACCAGCTAACAGCATCGGGTTTATTTAAAAGTGGGGTGTATTCAAGAGTGCATATATTTGGGATATATTTCAGGGGGTATGTGTTTGATTGGGGTATAATCAAGTTGGGTTGGGCCGTTTAGCTTGGGTGTATCGATGGTGGGGTGTAAGGGGTAAGGATATTTTTGAAACAGGAATGGAGTATGAAAAAAAAAAAAGGGGTGTGTTCAAAGTTTGTTGGAAATGGGGGCTAATTACAGATTTTTGGGGTACCCCTTTTTTAATACCCCCGACACAACTTCTAATTATTTTCCCCAAAGGTCGGTTCACCAGGACCGAGCCCCTCTCTGTTGCAGTACAAACCAGAGGCAGAGAGGGCACAGATAGTACAGATTATTTTGCCGACATTACCCCCCGGGTTTTTAATATCTAGGTAGTGGGCCGCTCGGGCCCCCATCACTTGCCTATAAACCCACCCACCACCCTCTTCCTCTCAAGATCCCCCCAATCTCTCTCTCTCTCTGCATCCGGTCTCTAGAGAGAGAACACAAGATCTCTAGAGAGAGAAAGCAAGCTTGGAGAGAGAGAGAGACAATGGCCCGGTTTCCGCTAGTTCTCTCAACTTTGGGGGTAATTCTCCTCTGGGTAGCAAAGGGTAAGCATTGGATGAAGAAGCCCCACCTCCCCTGTTTTCTCCCCTGTTTTGCAGTGTTTGTTCTGATGCTCTGTTTTCTGTGTGTGTGGATGCAGGGGCTTTGTCTGCTACCTTCACGTTCAACAACAACTGCGACCGGACGGTGTGGCCGGGGATCCTCTCGAACGCCGGCACGGCGCAGCTGGGAACGACCGGCTTCGCCCTGCAGAAGGGCGAGTCTCGGAACGTCGACGCGCCGGCGGCGTGGTCGGGGCGGCTCTGGGGCCGGACCCATTGCGCCGCCAGCTCCGCCACCGGGGCATTCACGTGCGGCACGGGGGACTGCGGCTCCGGCAGTATGGAGTGCTCCGGCGGAGGGGCGGCGCCGCCGGCCACGCTGGCGGAGTTCACGCTCGACGGCAGCGGGGGGAAGGACTTCTACGACGTGAGCCTGGTGGACGGGTACAACCTGCCGATGCTGGTGGCGCCGCAGGGGGGCGGGGGGAGCTGCAGCGCCACGGGGTGCCTCGTGGACCTCAACGGCCTCTGCCCGTCGGACCTGCGGGTGGTGGGGGCGAGCTCCGACGGGGCCAGCGGGGGTGCGGTGGCGTGCCGGAGCGCGTGCGAGGCATTCGGGTCTCCGCAGTACTGCTGCAGCGGCGCGTACGGGAACCCGGACACGTGCAAGCCGTCGTCGTACTCGCAGTTCTTCAAGAACGCCTGCCCCCGCGCCTACAGCTACGCCTACGACGACGCCACCTCCACCTTCACCTGCGCCAGCGCCGGCGCCGGATACACCATCACCTTCTGCCCCAGCACCGCCAGGTCTGTATGCATATCCGAGCCCCTCGGTTCTTTGATCGGACGGTCAAAATGCTGCCTCCGTTTTACTGACCCAATCCCTGTTGCCTTGCTGTTACAGCCAGAAATCGGCGGGGGAGAATCCGGCGGCGGCGGTGCCGCTGGTCAACGAGACGATGGTGTTCCTGAGCGGGCCGGAGGTCAGCCGGGCCTCCCTGGCGTCGCCACGCGCCGCCCCACTCGCAACCTCCGTCGCTGTCCTCGCGGTGTCGTGGCGGTTGCTGCGGCTGCTCTGAAGCTTCTCGCGTGCCGCCCCCCGCATGTGCATCCAAGATCGGCAGTTACGGGAGAGCCAGACGCTGGCCGGTGGTGGGCCCCCCACCACGCTTGAAATGCCTGTTTTGTCCCTGATACCACGTGGCGAAGATTCTCGCGTTCACTGGAGATGATGGGGCGTTTCTGACGAGGCCCTGACGGTGGAAAAGCGCCGCGCCATTCCCTATTATTTATTTATTTTTTTAAAGGCCGGCCTTCCTGTTATTTAGAAAAATATATTTTTCTTGTTATTATAAAGAAAATTATAATTTTAGTTGTCTTTGGGTTAGTTTTTTAATGCAAACATATATTTTATTTCTTACAAACTCCACGTATTGGCCACGTCGTTATCTCGAACGTGAACTTGTCCTATTGGTTGAGACCTAAGGTCTAAAGGCAAAATAACATCTATTTAATACCTAACATAATATCTAATGTATTATTAAAAAGAGATATTTTGAGTTACACCATTAAGTTTAGGCGTCGTTTTGACTTTAGTCGAGCATTTTCAAAAGATGTGTTACCTCCGATATGTTTCCGAGCTGTCTGGTAGGCGTTAGGCGGACTGAGCTGACTTTAATGAGTTGGATACTTTCGATATTGGCCTTGCTTAGGTAACTGAATTTAACGGCTATGGTTATTTTTGACATTCGAAATCTAATGACTTGGATTGTTTTCTCTAAAATTAGGGTTGGATTCATCCCCAAAAATTTATTTCATCCTCAAAATTGAGTTCATCCATAATTAATTTATTATTGATGACGTTGCGGAGGAAAAAACGATCTTGAAAGATTTGCTTCTCATCCCTACGTTTTTTTTTCTTCCAAAATCGAGTTCATCCCCGATTAGTTTATTGTTGATGCCGTTGCGGATAAGAAAAACTGATCTTCATGATTTGCTGCTCATCCCTAATTCGTATGTTTTTTTCTAAAATTGAGTTCATCCCTAATTAATCTATGAGAAAAATTGATCTTGAAATGTTTGCATCTCAATCTCAATTCATTTTTTTTCCCTCTAAAATTGAGTTCTTTCCTAATTAATCCACTATCGATATCGTCGTTGAAGAGAAATTGATCTTGAAAATTTTACTTTTTATCCACAATTTTTTTTTTCTCTAAAAATTGAGTTCATCCCCAATTAATCCATGAGAAAATTTGATCTTGAAAGGTTTACTTTTTTTTTCACAAAATTGAGTTCTTCCTCAATTAATCCAGTGTTGGTGCCATTGTGGAGGAGAAAAATTTATCTTGAAAGATTTGTTTCTCATCCCCAATTTATTTATTTATTTTTAAAATTGAGTTTATCCCCAATTAATCCATAAGAAAAATAGATCTTGAAATATTTGCTTCTAATCCCCAATTCGTTTGTTCCCCAAAATTGGGTTCTATCCCAATTAATCCATTGTTGATGTTATAGCGGAGGAGAAAAATCAATCTTGAAAGGTTTGCTTTTCATCCCCATTTCGTTTTATTCCCAAAAATTGAGTTCATCCCCAATTAATCTATGAGAAAAATCGATCTTGAAATGTTTGCTTATCATCCCTAATCGTTTTTTTTTCAAAATTGATTTCATCCCCAATTAATCTCAGCTGTTTGATTAAGCCTAATCTAGGCCGTCCGGTATAGATCAACAATCATGATTACTCTTTCTTTATAAGTGGGGGTGTATGTTAAATTAGGCTAAAGGGTATTTTGGGTATGTCTAGCCGGTACTTTAGCTACCACAACAAAGATGATGACAGATCAACTTGACTATTGACAGCTTTGCTCGTTCTAATGCCCGTTCTAATGTTGGACTAAAATGTTGGACTAAATGTTGGACTAAAGTGGACTAAACTTGGAAGTGTAATTCAAAATATCCCTATTATAAATAGTTAAATTACAATATAGTAGAAAGTCTATTTATATGAGGTCTTAAGCAACTTGAATGGATTTTGGGCCTTCATTTTTTGGGCGTTAGGCTATTTAGATGGTTTAGGTTTTGATAGCCGCCTTCTGTTGTAGGGCCTTAGCCCACTATTTTAATCGTCTTATGGTCGAGCCGGCCTTGCATGTTAGATTAGAAGGTAGCAGTTGCACGGTAATGAATAAGATCAATGATAAAATAAAATTTTACTAAATAGAATGATCAAAATTTAAATCTAATCATCCTTTTTCTTCTTTCTTATTCATTCTTTGTGTTGAAGTGCTATCTTGAGGACTACATAAGTTGGAAGTGTTGGTCGGACCGCACAGCGGAAGCGGATTTGAACGTCTAGATAATGATTCAAGGCATTAATTTTTTTTCATCATCTAGATCACAAGATCGAGATCGTGCTACCTTCTAATCAATTATGTAAACTATCATGCAAGCAATTAAAAGTGCATGCATATAACCTATGGATTACTAGAGGTTACCTCACGGGACTTATAAACACTTGTAGAGAAGATCTAAGGTTGATGGTTGACGATGAATCTAGCCACGCTTGAAGATCTCATCTTCAAGTTGCCTATTTACCCTTTTGCGAGGGATTAGGCCTTTGTAGTTCCTTTGATTTGGATCTCGCATCCTTTGCATAGCAATTTCTATCCCGCGGCCTCGGCAAGCTGTTGGGATGGAATCGGAGGTGCAGCGGAAGTTGGATTCGATCTCGAGGATCGATTTGGTGTGCGATCTACATTAAAATTTTCATCCGAATCTAACATTTACGCTATAGATGAACGAAACGGGATCGAACCCCTACAGTCTACTACCGGATCTAACAAGATATTAAATATGCATACAAGATCATAAGCCTAGGGGTTTAGATAGTTTATATCTTCGTGCGGGAATTGGCACTGCGATGCCAATCTACAGGGTTGAAGAAGAAGGAAGTATCAATGAGCTGGTTCTCTTCGAGTTCACCCTGTCTTGCGATCGAGCCAAACCCTAGCACTCGGATCTCTGAGTGCCTCAGAGTGTTAGCCCTCTCCTATTCTAGATCTCACAAACTCTCAAGAGATGAAGAGGTGAGTGAGAGAAAGTTGTCTCTATTTACCCTAGAGAGTCACACAGAGAGAACGGGAGAAACCAGAGAACTTGCAGAAAAGAGGGGATGATTGACCGTTTTTAAAATTTGAAAGGGTAAAATTTAAAAGGGGGGATGAGTTTTCACGGAAAAAATCGTAAGGGGGCCTCGGAAACTGTACCCCCCTTATTTTCTGCTGATCGCCTTCACTCCCCAATCGATGTCTCTCTCTTCACCTTATAACCACCTGGGATTCTCTGCCTTATCTCATCCCAAAAATAAAAAAGGAGGGATATTTAAATATTCAAATATTCCTCATCCCTTGATTAAAGGGATGACGACACCATGCACAAACCCTAATAGAGTGGCCGGCCTATTAGGGCTTGTGGGATATTTTGATATGACCAAAATATCCCTTATGTACCTAGTAACCGATCACCTATTACGGGAGCGTGTATGGCCCATTTTTCGTGTGCGATAATGCATCCTAACAATTAGGACACTTATCCACACTTAATCATCATACCATGGGTCGATAAATAGTAATTTTACTATTTATTGGGGTATCTTCAATAAAACATGGGGTGCCCCTAAGTAAAAGTTACTAAACGATCATCCCGCGCTCTAGTGCGAATGCGCACGCACGGAACTGACCCTATGCGATGTTAAGGCGAGGTCCCGTGTATCTACACCACTCTAGGGCTGCCCCCTAGTAAACGCACTCAGCCTTACGCACCTTCCATGCTCCAGTGCAATGCACTCATGGAATGCATGGTGGTTATAGCATCTTTTCTTCAACTCTACTTATATAGTAAGACTAGGAGAAAGCAAAAGTTTGACAAAATTGTGGATAGGGTGGAACCTTCAGAGACTAGGGAATATGGCTTCCAACCGGGCCCGATCAACACGCTATGCAAATGTCTCCGTCAATTCAGAGTGCGACTCAGGCTGCACTCCAATTCCCCTAGACTTATTATGCTCTCTCGTATACCCTTGCTCTCTGCTTAGTATTGGTAATGCGATGTCCCTCCACTCGGTGGCATGTGTTACTCAAGCGGTGGAGAGCACCGTCAGACTCGAGTGACCATATGACTAGGTTCCTTTCAGGTTGATCATCACATCGCACCTTTGGTTATTTTGGCCAAGCAACCAGATTCAGTCAATATCTCACATGTTAACCACCGGGCCTGGGTTTTGTGCGGTGTGTATCAGAGCAAGGAACGCACATCCTGATAATGATGTGAATGGACTGTAGGAGTGGCGTGCCAATGCAATGCCAGCCCGGTAACCCAGTGCACCGTGGTATTAGGTCGTGGTTAGATCCCTTACACGTTGGTGAACCAAAGTTACCTGCAACTAGTTAATCCACCAATCACGGTTTCTCGGGGTTTAGGACTGATTACCCTAAGCAAAAACACGGCTACGTGCACCGATGTCTGCTCACCGATCTGTGCACCGTGTTGGTTCCGTTCGGCCACAGACACTGTGCCTGTCAATGACCATGGTGGAGAAACAAATGCTATGTCATTCCAACAGTTTAACCTGATAGGGCGACCAACCCTAATCAGAGCTGCGAATTATTTAAGCTAATAGGACCAATCCTGCGCTCTAGTTTGTTTTAAAAAATATTATTTTAATAACCATAAGTCAAAAATAATTTTAAAAGCAGCTATTTTTTGCTACGTGGCCGCCATGGCAGCAATTTGCTGAACTTTCATGTCTAGTAAAACTAGTAAGTGAAATTCCATTTTTGAACTCTGTGATATGTGATGGATCACATGTGGTCCCTAAAGTGTTGAAATCGTGTTGTTTGATTTGAAATCGATAAACAAAGTACCGAGCTCAAAACAGGTAATTGAAATATCAATTTTACTTGACATTGACACGAAGGGTTTAGAAAATTGCAAACGCTAAGGGCACGTGGCCGAAAATAACTAATTTTAAAATTATTTTTGATTTATGATTATTAAAATAATATATTTTTAAACAAATGCAGTTTTACAGAAAAAAAGAAAAAGAAAAAAAAACCTGCAAGCAATGAGGCTGAGAAGCCACGAGGGGTCCTGGAGCCGCCACCGACGACCCTCACCTCCCCGTTGTCCGGCCGGCGGAGGCGAACAACAAATCCGGTGACCTTGCTTGTGCTGACCAGTCTCATCCGACTAATCGAAGGTAAGCTATGGATTCAAACACGCACGTGTCAACGTCTTTTGGATACAATTGTGTTGGGCAAAGTCAAACAGAGTGGATGAAATGGGTGCAGCAGGCCTGTCATCACCATCAGGTCGATGTCTCGAACCATTGGCTCGGCTCGGCGGCCATTAGGTTTGAGGGTGACCTCACTCAGGGTTTGCCGTAAGTGATGAGCATACTTCTAAAGCCTTTTCTAGCTCAGATCGGTGAGTTGGAAAGGTCGAGAGCTTCAAAGTTTTGAGACGTGGGAGTCTTTTCGTTTCCTCTTATTTAAAGTTTTTTGGCCAATTCGGGTAAGCCCGTATTGGTTGGGTTCCTTTTCGGCGTTCTGATGCCGTTGGGCATAGTCTGTATATTATTTTATTTTAATAAACTTGTAGGGGTTCGTCGATTTCTCAATAGAAAAAAGAAGAAGAATGAAGCAAGGAAGAGAGAGTCGGTAACGGGCACGGTTGTAAAGAAACTAAGGCTGTAATTAATGGGAATATGTGTGATTGAGGTTATATCCCAATAGTATAGTGTCTGCTCCCAATCCGACAGGCCGTGTAATCGAATCATGTGGACTCCCTCCCGTCTTTGTGGCCGGTTCATCTTGTTAGAATTTTGGTGAATTATTATATGAACTAGAATTCTACATGCCTGATGCACATATGAGAGAGAGAGAGAGAGAGAGAGAGAGAGAGAGAGAGTTGTACTCAAGTCTGCTCCAAATTTTTTCTATAGGAGACTAAAAAAGACCATTATGCCTCAAATATTTTATTATTATTATTATTATTTTGATGGCCCAGCCAAGTTGTCAGAGGACAGGGCGCTAGAGCAAGGGTAGTGCAAGCAAGGCACAACGGCCTTGCGGGAAAATTTGCTCCACGGTGTCCATACCGGAAGGCAAACAAGAAACCTCTCCAACATAGGAGAGAGGAAGTGCCACCAAGCCAGGAGCCCGTTGGTCTTGAATCATTGTACTATTGATATATCATCTGTATAATAGGGGAGGGTTTTATGGGGGGCATAAAGAACAGCTATGATGGGATGCAAAATCCCAAAATCTCGACCCCCCAATCTCCCCGCCTCAACACCCCCCCCCCCCCCTCTCGTGGCCCCTCCCTCAAATTTCACGAATCCCGCTCAAAACCCCAAATTGGCAGTAACATCGGGACACTTAAATCTCTCCTCCCCAAATATCTCCCGCACATTCACTGTAAATCGCTACCCCTAAATAGTAAATACACACACAGAGAGAGAGAGAGAGAGAGAGAGAGAGAGAGAGAGAGAGAGAGAGAGAGAGAGAGAGAGAGAGATGGGGGGGGGGGGGGGTTATGGAATCAAGCGGTTCGATTGGAAGGCACAATCTAACAATCAAAAGAACGCGAATGGACTGGGTTTACGTGGAAAAACCCTTCGCAACGTCGAAGGAAAAAAATCACGGGGCGGGAAGAGAATGCACTAGAAAACAAGTTACAAGCACTCACCCTGACCCGATTACACTCAAATAGGACCGGCCTCCCAAAATGCCTGTAGTCTCTCACTCTCTCAAGCTCCGAAAACTCAGGAATGGAATGGGCAGCACCTCTTCCAGAATTCGGTCCTTCTTTCTGAAGGGGTAGGTCCCCTTTTTATAGTGCCTCGGAGTGACAGCTAGGGCGCTCCGTATGGGGCGACATTGATGACGTGCACCCGTAACTTGCTCAACTGTCTGTGTGGGGACGACATGTCGTCTAGCAAGTGCTCAGTAGTTATGGCCGGGGTACTACTTGCCATACTGGTCAACCGGGAATCTCGGGGCGTGGGTTGCCTTCCCGTAGCCGTCGTCCGCCCGAGATCTCGGGAATAACTGCTGCCCAATCTTGGCACGTGGGCTCATTGCAAAAATATCGGGGGTTCCCTGGGTCAGAGAGGACAGGTTCCCTTTGGAGCGCATGACCGGTTAGCGACGAAGTACGCGGCTGGCCCGCAATGAAGTTTACAACCAGCCTTTCCTCGAGCAGACGAAGCGTGCGGCCGGCCCGTCCCGGGCAAGTGAAGTGCGCGGTCGTCCCGTGACGAAGTTTGCGGCCAGCCTCCACTCGGGCAAACTAAGTGTGCGGCCGGCCCTCCCTCGAGTAGACGAAGCACGCGGTCGGCCTATCCTAGTCGAGCGAAGTGCACAATCGGCCAACGATGAAGTGTGTGACCGGCCCTCGATGAAGTTTGCGACCATCCTCCACTCGGGCAATCGAAGTGCGCGGCCGGACCTCCCTCGAGCAGATGAAGTGCCCGGCCGGCCCTCCCTCGAGCAAACGAAGCATGCGGCCGGCCTGTCCTGAGCGAGCGAAGCGTGCGGCCGCCCTATCCTGGGCAAACGAAGCGCGCGATCAGCCAACGACAAAGTGCGTGGCCGGCTCGCGGTGAAGTGTGTGGTCGGCCCTCCCTCGAGCAGACGAAGCGCGCGGTCGGCCTTCTCGAGCGAGTAAAGCGCGCGGCCGGCCAGCGATGAAGTTTGTGACCATCCTCCACTCGGGCAACTGAAGTGCGCGATCGGCCCTCCCTCGAGCAGATGAAGCGTGTGGCCGGCCTTTCCGGGAGAGCGAAGCGCACGACCGACCAGCAACGAAGTGCTCGGTCGGCCCGCGATGAAGTTTACAGCCGGTCTCAACTTGGACAAACAGAGCGCGTGGCCTGCCTGTCCTGGGCGAGCGAAGTGCGCGGCCGGCCTCCATTCGTCAAGGTGCACACAATACCCCCTCCTGATTGGTCGGTATCTACTTTCTGGATGATTAGGATTATTCCTCTTTCCACTAAGCTTTTCACCATGCGGGAGATGCACAGCGATATCAGCATGATTGCTCCGATTTGCATGCTGAAGGAGGCTCAATTTTCTGCTATCATGCATCGAGTATCATAAATGTTGTTATGGTTCCCTTCATTCCTGCGCCACATGGCGTCCCTATATGCTCTCCTATCTCCTCGATTCACGAATTGGCCCTTCAAGGCCCCATGTTTTCTTATAAATAAGGCTCCAAGGGTTCTCATTTTCACTTTTGGCTTCAAGTTTCCTCTAGATTTCTTCCTCTTCTTCCGTTGTTTGGTGGGTCGCGTATTTTGTGGGGTGTCCTCGGTCGACTGCGCGTGTCGTTGTTGCTTACGGTAGGCCGTGCGTCCCGTTGTTGCCTATAGTCGGCTATGTGTCTCAACGTGCCGGATTGTCTCTCCCCTATCGGCAATGTTTTTCGGATGGTTTTCGATTCCCAAGAAGTTCCCCCTACTGGAAGAGATTCGGTTAGCATTCGGCATCCCCATCGACATCTCGCTTTCATTTGCAACTGGTCCCTTAGACCCTTCAGACGACCGTACGATCGTTACTTTGGGGGAGTTAAGGTGTGGCCTGAGGCTTCCGTTGGCGAGCTTCTTTGATCAGCTATTGGAGCGCATGGGGGTGTCTTCTGGTCAGATTGTAGGCAACAGTTGGAGGATACTTCGTTGCGTGGAAGCGATAGAAGAGATAACGGGGCAACAAATCTGCATGGCTTAGCTTCTCAAGAAATACTTCATCAAGGATTATAAGGTAACTGTTGGTGCCGTGTATTCTTACTTCAGCTAACAAGCTCGCATTGGTTGTCATCCTCCTATTAACGGCTTGTCTGACTCCGTCAGGGGCTAGAAGGAGTGCCCACTTGTGGTTGGGGGACCATGGAGGGGCCGTTACAAGGTGCTTGAGACTCCTTCCCACCTTGCCTATCCCATAGAGGATTATTACCCCACTAGGCAACTCAAGTGCCCTGACTCCGCTGAAGAAGATTTGGATATGATGATCGAGAGGGTCACTAAAGGCGACAACGACTGGAGGCAGCTATTCTCAAAACTTCCACTAGTTAGAGCTCATCATTCTGGGTCAACTCCTAAGAAAGGGAAGTATCCAGTAAACCCTGTTAACCCGCGAGCGTCGACTGATGGAGGAGGGGAGCGATTTGCTTCTTCTAAGGGACTTCCTGATAGGTACGTCAGCTCTGTTAGATGCTACAATCCACCGTAATGTCTAAGCTTTGCGTAATCCTTAGGTGCCGCACGAGATTTACCCCAGCTATAGGCGAGGGTAGCAGAGTAGTTGCCCCCGAAGGCACAGTAGCGTCAACTGGGCATTCGAGGAGACATCTTGTGCTTGGCGAGTCTACCAGCCCCGCCGGTGAGAATGATATAACAGGAGGTCACGTCACGAGGCAGACTGCCTCTAAGGTGCTGCAGTCTCTTCCTGATGATTGGGATGAGGAACTCCTTTATCTCCGCTTCTAAGGTCTATTAGTCCCACTCCTCATGGCGGTCCAGGTAGGGTTTTGACCCATCCAGAGATGGAACAGTTAGTTTTGGAGGGTAAAGTCTAATTCAAGGCAAAATTTGGGGGGTAAAGTCTAATTAATGAAAACATGGGGGTGTAAAGTCTAATTCAAGGCAAAATTTGGGGGCAAAGTCAAAATAACCCTTACTTATTTTATATAAGATAGCAACAGATAATAACAATTATTTTTCTATTACCACCAACAATCGAAGAACATAGAATAATTGATTTAGTTATTGTAATAAATTAATTTATTACTATTTTAATAATTTAAAATTTTATTTGCCTTTACAGACTTCTTCTCCTGACTTCCTGTGAAAAGACCACTAGTATCAAGTCTAATAATTTTGATGGTTTAAATGACTTTGAGGGAAGGCAAACACAAGTAGGGATAGCAACAATACGGTTTTGTACAGAATCAGAACCGCACCGCAATACCGAACTGACACACCAAACTGTATCGCACCGTAATTGTGTGTCGTTATGTAAAACCAAAATTACACCATGCGGTGCAGTGTGGTGTGGTACACCGTGGTTTATCATTATAATAACATAAACGGTTCAGTTTTATGTGGATTTGGTCAAAATCAATACTGTATCGCCATATTAAAACCGAATACTGAAATCGCACCACACTGCGGCAGTGTTATATTTTGATAAATCAAAACCGTATCACGCTGTGTGGTTTATCACGGTTTTCGGATTTAAACCGCACCGCTGCAACCCCTAAACCCAAGATCGATATTGGCTAACCATCTTAAGTTGTACATTATATATACTTATTAATCTGCTTTTTTATGAGCGCACGAAGCATATATCAACTGTCACATCTTTCGTCGGAAACTTCAGAAAGACATGAGTCATACTGCTCATGTTTCTGCTGCATGCACCATAACCTGCTGTCATCGTCCACCAGAAGCTAGCCATTGGCCTTAGGTATGGATAAGACTGAAAGTCTGAAACCCTACTACCCTTAGTGTAACTCTGAGGTGGCAATCTGGTTGCAGTCCTTTTAGACTGAGTTGTATGTGAGAGAAGCACTGGGCAATGCTTTAAGGAAAGGTGAACGGAAGTGCAATCCTGACTTGTTCATTCCTCGGACTAATTGCTGACCTAAGGGCTCTCTTTATCCAATAAAAGGTCCTCACCAGATATGTTAGTCAAAACTAAAGCAAGCAAGGCCGACTAGGTTTGCCACCCCAAACATCATCACTTTATATCTAGATAAAAAGAAAAAAAAACAAGAGAGAGAGAGAGAGAGAGAGAGAGAGAGAGAGAGAGAGAGAGAGAGAGAGAGAGAGAGAGAGAGAGAGAGAGAGAGAGAGAGAGAGAGAGAGAGATGGAAAGATTTACTGGTTATCTAGGTTTAGGTCGGGCCTGATTTTGCATGGGATCAAATAAAAGGAGAGAGAGAGAGAGAGAGAGAGAGAGAGAGAGAGAGAGAGAGAGAGAGAGAGAGAGAGAGAGAGAGAGAGAGAGAGAGAGAGAGAGAGATGAGTTTGCTTGGGCTCAAATAGATGGCACTTCAATAAATATTGACATGTCAGTAGTATTGACACAATATTGGCCTATACCAAGGGTGTAAGGCTGACAGCCTGATCCATTGGCTCCTGGGCCAGGCCAGGCCAGCCCAACCAAGGACGACGGCCCGACCCAAGGACCCCTTGGCCAGGCTTAGGCCACCACCTTGGGCCCTTGGTTCGACCCGAAACCTGACCCGATAGGCTACCCCAAAAGCCAATTCAATTGCCCGACCTCCTTCAGCGTTGGAACTCTTGGAGTAGATGGAGGTACCGTTGGATTTAAGGTGATCTTTGGATATTTTTTATATTGTTACATGCTGGAGCTTATGGCTGGAACGGAATGTAAAAATTTTCTCTAATAAATTCAGCACAGAGGAGATGGTTGGGGCATGGATAATTCAGCTAGTGAGACTATGAGCCACTTCCTTACCTGATAGGTGGTGAGAAGATATCTCTACTGTCACCTAGCATGGAGAGAGAGAGAGAGAGAGGGGGGGGGGGGGGGCTAGGTTTTGGGGAGAATGGATAAGTTCTCTCATTAGGCCATGGGCCAAATATATAGAAGATACAAAAAGCAAAGGGTATCCTATACATGAAATCTACTGGTATATGTATCTCAACGCTTTACACTATCACTAACAGGCCCCCTGAAACTCAAGGTGGGTCATGTACCATGAGTTTGCTAAGTAGAAACTGAAAACGTGGAGCAGGGTGTGACTTTGTGAAGAAGTCAGCAATCTGCTCTCCGGAGAAAACAAAGGAGAGAAAAATAGTCCCGACCTCATACTCTTGGCGAGAGTAGTAGCAATCGAGCTTGATGTGTTTCATCCTCTCGTGAAAAACCGGGTTGGCGATTGACGATCTGTATGGCACTCTGGTTGTCACATTGAAGGGTTACGCCTATAGATCTCAACCCCTAGATCTCTAAGGAGATGTCACAGGTGAACAATCTCTTTGGTTGTAGGTCATGTCTCGAAACTCTACCTCGGTGCTAGAGAGAGAGACAATGCTTTGCTTCTTGTTGTGCTATGAGATGAGGGAGTCTCCAAGAAATAGAAAATAACCGGTAGTCGATCGATAAGTAGTTGGATCACCAACCTAGTCAGCATCTGAGTAGGCACATAGGACCAAAGGAAAAGTCGATGACAGGAGAGACTGGGTTATGGTGCCTCAGAGATAACGAAGAATTCAAAGAAGGGCAACATAGTGAGCAGAGCGAGGGGCCTCGACGAATTGGCTGATAATGTTGACAACGTGAGCAATATCGGGTCTGATGATGTAGAGATAGACCAACTGACCAACGATCTATCGGTACCGATTAGGGGCTGAGAGAGGCTCACCGTCTGTGGGATGAATCTTCACGTGAAGCTCGAGAAGGGTGGCAGCGAAGCGATCATTGGAAAGAGCAGCTCGGCTGAGAATATCTGCGGTGCACTTCTTCTGGAAAAGCATATCCCCTCGCTTACTATGGGCAATCTCTAGCCCTAGAATAGCGAAGAGGACCTAAGTCCTCCATCTAGAACTGACATCGGAGATGCTGCTAAAGGAAGGGGATGACAGCAGAGTCATCACCTGTGATGATCATGTCATCAAAGTATAGCAGAAGAATCACTCGGCCCTGAGGAGATGACCGCACAAATAGTGAGTGGTATTGTGAGCTCTCAACGTAGCCAATCTCGGTCTTCTTTAATTTTCGTAGAAGCTCGTGGTGATGAATTATGTGAATTCTAGTCAAACACTTGGCAAATTCTTCCCATCTCCATATTTATCAACAAATACATGTTTCTCTTTTTACTTTGATCTCTAACCCTTGAAGAACTTCTTAAAGTTCTTGACCATAATACCAAACTGCTCGCAAGAACCATAACTAGAGTTTGACTCTATTTCTACTATGGTTCTACATTAATCAATATTGAAAACAAACCCCTTAGATTTTCTATCATGAGGCAATGTTTTCTCACAGGTCTAGAAATGCCTTACGAGTTCTTCTGTTAGCATCTCATCCACATCTTTGGACTCGTCAATAGCAGTGACTTTCGATCTGGATCTTTCAAAAAGTGACCATAGGATCTTCCGATTAACTCTTGACAAGGGGATGGCCTCTCCCAGACTATAGGACTCAATCACTACAAAGTTCAGCTTGGAGTATAATTGATCAAATGATTCTTCTTCCTCTATTTTCAAGTTTTAGAACATGGTTGTTAAGCCATGCAGTTAACCTTAACAAACGATCTGGGGGCCATATGGGTCACCTCTAGAATGTCTCAACCTCTTTGGAGCTCTTCGTATTTGATATGTGATGGAACTCATCTTCACAGACTCCACAGTAGAAGGCATTCAAGCCCTTTTGTCAAATGAGTACTGCTCTCGTTCAATCACTGTCCACTCACGGATCAACCAATTCGGTACCACTTATCAACACCATTCACTACCATGGTTACATATGGTTTTGTCCAACCTGATTCCATGACATCTCTAACTCAGAAGTCGATGGACATAAGAAATGCCCTCATCCGGGCATTCCAAAACGGGTGATGAAACCCCACCTAACACTGTACATGTCTTGATGATGGTATTTGTCACACCTTAGAAATCTGAAACCAATCCCTGGGGTGTGAGGTGAGGAAAACAAAAAGGGTATTGGGTTAAGTCGTCTAACTACACCAATTAGGGTTTCTCACAGGACTGCGACTCTCTCATAAATGAAGAAGAATAAGCAGGGAGAAACAGAATATTTTAAAACTTGATTTTCGTGAAAATATTTTTATTTAAAGAAAAGTATAGAGAGAAATTTTTTCCACGCTCGACCTTTAACCGGGATATCCTCTCAGTATGTGCAACCTAACGATGTCACCACATACTGATAGAAGATCCTCTGAAGGAACACGAGGCTCAAGCCTCCGACGGCGAGCCAAGTATCTCACCCGCTCTCTAACACTCGGTGCATCGGTCTGGAGGCCCTATCTACTGGGCTTGTCAAATTAGGTCAATTCTCTTCTTATATTTTCATTATGATTTAACCTAGGCTTGTGGCCTTGAGGAGAGGCCTACACAAAAGAATTCAAATGTATCATTGCCACTAACAAATAACAAAACACTAAAAGAGACTAAATGATTCTTATACTAATCTCAACGATTACATAGCCAGAACTAAAGTGACTACAAGATGACAAATTGAAAACATGACACTACTGCAACCCTAACTCCGCCTCGAGCCTCCCATTGCTACTCCTGAACCTCCGTACCTGCAGGAGAGTCTACTCCTAAGAAAGAGTAGCCCCAAATGGGAAATTGGGAGATTAGCCAAATTAATGACTAGTGACATCCTAGTAGCCTCTAATAATATGAGACAACCAAATCTAATTAAATAAGTCAAGGTTTTACAGATAGATCTACAGTAATCTACATTCTCATGGAATTCCTACTGTCTCTAGGTTGTCTAACCTAAAGTCCATTCAGTATTAAATAAATTAAATAATCATCTATACTAATGTGAACCCCGGATATTTTGTTCATCCTGCCCCCGGTCGGGCATTACTATAGGGCCTTTTATTTCGATGTAGAGGACCAACTCTCTCGCCGTACATCTACCAACACCATGCACAAATTACCCAGATGATCATAAGGGATTTTTTATCTTTCACGGTGGAGCTCTACTGCCCAACTTGCTTTCTTTAAGGTCTTCAACTACCCCGGAACAGGAATTGCTAGGCCAATCCCTACTCGAGGACACCTCATATTGGCTTTACCACAATTCTTACCTGTGACACCTTAGCCTACTGATCTTCAGCTGTGCATACAGGATGGTTCACGGCTCTTGCACGCACAGGGTCCCAATCTTTTTACAATATAGATTATCATATTTTATCCATTTTAACAAAGTACCAAAAGCTCAACACAATGAATAATTACCTTTATACATATACTGAGACAGATAAAAAGGTATATACAGAGATTAATAATTTGTAATAGTTTAACCCTGGTCCTGCACTGCTCTCGCAACCCATAACATCACTACAGATAAAGGTCACATCGCTCTTAAAGCGATTCGACCTATACTCCCCCAAGACCAGTATATTAGGGTTGCCACTTCTTTTATTAGGGTGGGTCTCAATAATCATTATTTACTCAATTTATATTTTAATTTAAGGGAATACCTAATTACGGTGTCTATGCAATAATTATTATTATATTATTAATAGTTTAAAACATAATTATTTTAATAATATTTTAAAGCATGTGTCGCCAGACTCGTGACTCTGTATGCAAGGAGGGGTTCACGTAATACGACAATGCCTGACGGGACCTGCATGCAGTGCCATGGACATCTACCCTAGTTGTTCTCATTTTCCACTATCAAAGACCACGACAAGGGAAGTAAATGTCACCTGGTTGATGAACACGGACTTCTGCTAGTAACCTCCGCTCCAACTCTGACTGGGTCAACACGGTCACGAACTGCCAAGTATACACAACGACGCATGATTATTGCATGCTACTGAAAACACGTACTGGTTTAGGCCCGAGTTAGTTGAGTCAAGAAACTATGTATCATCAGACGCCGATCCATCGGCACGCAAAATGATGCTCTAATTTTACTTGGGTCAAAACCTAAATTTCAGAGGGGTCATCGGACCCTAATTACTCATATTGAGGTTAGGTCAAGCGTGTGAGGAATTGTTTCCAGAAAGTGGGTTCATATTTTAGAGAGGGCACGACCTAAGGGCTCAAGTAGGATTGCTGCATCTTAGAAGAATCTAAGTGGATTCCAGTGGTACTTTTAAGTATATTTCGGGATTTAGGATCCGATGTCGCCAGTTTCACGACAATCAAGGTCCGTCTGAAAGTTACGGTTGATAAAATATTTGCTAAACTTGGCCCCATATAGGGATATTTTGGTAATTTATAAATTCTAGGCGAACCTATCTTTAATAGCTTCATCTCGTCGAACTGAGTCCATCGCTACTCGTTTTGTTGAGTTCCGACTCGGGACAGTGAATTGGCAGTCAAATCAATATTAGATCAAACCGAACCCAGGGTAGGGGTATTTGGTAACTATGTTTGGTGGGGGCCAAACCGACGCCAATGGGTAGGTCTCAGAGAACCGAGTCTGTTGCCGTCAATTTCATCGAATTCTAACTTCAGATAGCGGCCAAGACAATTCTGGCCACTATGCACTATGTAGCTACAGGGTTTGCCACTTAAGTGGGGCCCACCAACTTAAATGAGCCGACCCACAGAAGTGGGGTCCACTCACTTAAGTGGGACCAACAGAGGCCTCCCTTCAAGATGGGGGCCACACATTAAAGTGGGCCACTATTTAGAGTTTTAAATTATTTAATTATTAATATTTATAAGATTACTTGAATTGTATGCCCACTAAGGCATTCAAATTTACAAAACCTGTCACTCCCCATTGTTACAGAGAACAAGCTTGGGAGGAGATTTTTGTGATGCTCCCGAGTCTCACACTAGGGTCGACCAGCCTCGCCATTGGCGGTAATCCGAAGGGGGTGCAAAAGAGACCCACATAGTGGTGTCGGTTTGGTTTACGGTAGTCCGGATCCTAGCCGGCGAACTCCGTGGTCCAAGACCACCACAAGGTTGGCTCAGGTTGGATTTCGGTCGCTTCATCACCAGTCGTGGAGGATCTAAATACGAATGAGGGCCTTAAAGTGATACTGCGAATAAAAAGGATTACGGGGTGCGGAGTACTCGGCCAGGGTGGCCGGTCATGGTGCACGGAAGAAAATGGAAAGAGGAGGTTGCTGGAGCTTGGGGAGGTCGGAGGCCACATTACAGTTAGCCATTAGCCTTCCGGCTGATGGCAGTCTCAGCAGAAAGAGGGGCAAAGGGGGAGGGGGCTATCGGCTGGGTTGGCAGGTGGCTGTTAGTTCATGGGCCTGGCCGGACTTGGTCGGGCTCCGTCGGTTGCACAGTTGTCGGTCACATGGTGGGCGACCATGGCCGCGGCATGGGAATAAAGGGCAAAAGAGGCGTCTACGATCATTCTTAACGAAGCCAAAAGGAAATGAGGGGGGTCGGGCCAGTCTTAACAGAACCAAAGGGGAAAGGAGGGATGACCTGATGACGGGAGGTGCGTCTGATTCGGCTGCTCCGGCCGGCAGTTCTCCTCCGGCGGCGCGTACAACACACTACAGAGGGGGGAGATCAATACTGAGAGAGAGAGAGAGACAGAGAGAGAGAGAGAGAGATCAGACGGGGGTGGTGGCAGCAAATCCTCCAGCCGACTACACCTCTCTGGCCGGATGCTCTTCTCCGACACCAGCTGCCTCTACTCCGGCCGGCTGCTCTTCTCCGGCGAGGGCTCCTCCTTGCCGATTGGCTGCCACACGCCACAAAAGGGAAAAAGAGATGGAGAGGGAGAGGAGAGAGAGATCAAAGGGGGAAGAGAGGGATTGGAGAGAGGGTCAGGGGACCGGGCTGAGAAAGGGTTTTTAAAAGGGGGAAAAAACCTAGGGCTAGGGTGTAGGGATGATGGGGGACAGAGTTGATAGGACGGGAGAGTGAGAGGGGGTCAATGGCGTGAGGGAGAGGGGAAGGCAGGGGAAAGCAGGGCGCAAGGGATGGGGGCGACAGGATGGCTGGCGGCGGTCGGGTTTGGGGGGAGATCGGGTAGGTGGGGGGGGGGGGGGGGGAATGGATCCAAGAGAGGGAGAGAAGTGAGATCCGAGAGAGGGGGAGGGAGGGATCCAAGAGAGAGTGAGTAAGATTGGGTGAGAGGGAGAGAGAGATGGAGATTGAGCGGCTCAGAGAGAGAGAGAGAGGAGAGGGGGTAGCGGGGTTGGGTTCGGGTTCGGGTTTGGGTTAGAGAGAGAGAGAGAGAGTCGACTCTTGGGTTTTAGGTTTTTAAAACTTTTTTTTTTTATCTCTTGTAACCGTCGGCTCGACTCTAGCTCAAACCCGTGTCGTGCTGAGACACGTTGTCACGCGCACCTCAGCGAGTCGAACTGACTTGCCACTAATACTTATAATATAAATTAAAATACATAAAGGATAAATTATTTGCGGTGAATCATAGTACACACGTTTAAGTACCGATTGCATTCCTTCCATCGTCACCTCGCGACCCAGACCCGGTGCTCACTGCCCGGTCCTACTCATGTTTAAACACACACCATCAACAATCATAATTGCGAAATCAATTTAGCAACAATATAATAGTAATAAAACTGGGCTGCTCCGAAATCAAACGTACCGGTTATTACAGTATTACTCTCACGTTGGGCTTCCATGGCTGCAAAACAAACAGCAGAACAAAATGCAAACAAACAAGCACACAAGCAACTCGTAAGCAAAGTCACAACATTCATGCATGATCATGCGCCTCTGATAACAATAATTAAATTTTTCTAAAGTGGGGATCCAATAGGGGGGTTCCCATAGTATGGAGGGAAAACTCGACCTAATAAAATTTTCACACACGATGACCTACCTTTACAGCACAATGTCCTCATTCATCGATGGACATAAGAAATGCCCTCATTCTATCTGGCATTCCAAATTGGGTAATAAAATCCCATCAGACACAAGGTCCCGTTGAAGGTATTACACTCACGTTGGATTTCCGTAGCAGCAAAACAAACAACACAACAAAACACAAACAAACAAACACATAAGAAACTCGTAAGCAAAGTCAACACTAGAGCATGATCACACGACTATGATACCAATTAAAAATCCCTAAAGAGGAGATCCAAAAGGGAGGTTCCCAAAGTACGAAGGAAAAACTCAACCTAAATTTTTTTTCACACACAATCGCCTACCTTTGCAGCACAATTAGTGCATATGCATACAAGCCAATATATGGGTTACTTTTTAAAATTTTCTTATGCTCGTTCCTTAATTAACTCATTTTTAGTATTTTTTTTAGGGTTTTTCTTTTTTTTTTAAATTTTGAGGGGCCTCCCTTTTAGTGTTTTAAAGTTAGATGGAAAGCTAGGGTGGAGACTCCTCTCCTCTTGAAAGTTCAAGCACAGGTGAAGACCTAGAAGGCAAGCTACGTGCTCAAGGGTTAAACATACACGATTCAAGTAATAAAGCAAAGCAAGCTATAATATTTTTACATGCAAACCCCGAAAGAAAAAACCACACCGGGATGGATCCCAGAGGTACAAGTGATTCACTAGAAAAGATCAATTAAGGCTAGGTACAAGTGTCCAAAGCGTTACCCTTGTAGATATGTGACGATTCACAACCCAACCTTGGCTAATCCATGAATATTAAAGAGTACATAGAGAAATAACGATTGACATTATAAAGGAAAAGGTATATGTAGAGATTCAAGAACATATAAAGTCTTTGGTTCCGCTTAATTATTGATAATTATACATTACTACTAATTAACAAATGATTTAAGGGTAGACCTCGATGATTGAGCGCAAACCCAATGCTGGTATTATCTTGTAGCCAGTGAAGCCCGCATCCTTGAAGATTTTGCTCCACTCACCTTCACACCTCTGCTTCCCTGTGGTATGCACCATTATGTGCATATCGAGTAGAAGCTGTGTTTCAGCCCATTCATGATTGGAGCTTTCCACCCTCATCACCATCTCAATAATGATCACCTTCCCTCCGTCCTCTCTCGAAGGGATCGCCTCCTTGCATTTCTCCAGTATCTTCACGCAGTCCTCATCACTCCAGTCATGCAAAACCCACTGCCAAACCAATAAGATTCAAAGAAAAACCCATCAAAAATGAATACAATTTGTAGATATCCTCAGGCAGCAAAACCCGGGTTGTAATTAAGGAGAGGTCCACAGAGGGTATATGAAGACGTACACTATTGTCCAGTCCTTAGCCGATGTGAGACTAATCCCAGCAATCCCCCCCTCCCACTGAGGCTTGAAGTCGATAGCAAACCCCTCCCCTACATACCGTGGGGCATAGGGATTTTTGAATGCTCGAGGCACCGACGAGCACAACATGGAGATCCAGGGTGCAAAGAAACACCCCCTCTCCACCGATTCGATATGGATGACTTCTGGGCCAACCTAAACTCTGATACCGCTTGTAGATACTCTTACTCTCCAAAACCCATTCACCATCATTTGGATGCAAGTATGTAGCCCTAGGGCTTCAGGCTCGTGAACATGCTAATAAAAAGGCATGAATATGCCCAATGTATTCTTAGATTTTGACCTAAGTGTAGAATTGGTGAACAAACTCAGTAAGAGCTCATTCAAGCTTATTCGATTATTAAACAAGCCATGCCTAAGTTTGGAGCTTAGGCTTGTTCAAAAAACAATCAAGCTCATGATGACTCGAGTTCCTTCCCAAAAGGTATTTGTTGAGAAGGGGAGTAATCGAGTATATTAAGACAAGGATCCCCACTCCAATTATCGATGTGAGACTAAATCGTGTGAGGCATGGCCATCTCAACACCCCCTCTCACGTGGGACACACATGTTGCAATGGCACAATCGGAGAGAGCTCTCGAAGCGGGTCCCTGTTCTGATACCATGTTAGATATCCTCACACTCCAAAACTCGGGTCATAAGGAGAGGTCTAGACCGGGTATATGAAGACAAGGATCTCCACTTCCATTACCAATGTAGGACTAAACAGTACATGCAAGACATGACCATCTCGACAAAGCTCAAATAGGTCAATTATCAGCTCAGCTTGATTACTAATCAAGCAGAGTCCAAACTTGAACAACCAAGCTTTTAACCAAGCCGGGCACAAACTAGTTAAAAGCTTTTAATCAAGAATCTTTTGGCCGTTCATACAATCAATAGAGTTAGGGCGGACCAAGAAGAGGATGAGGCTATTGATACTCGATGGCACAGACCTCAACGGGGATGGCTAAAGCTTAATGTTGATGCGGCAGTTGGAGGGGTTTTCACGACAGCTGGGCTTGTAATCCGTGATGATAATGGACAATTACTATGTTGTGCTGTATGTCAGTTCCCACTATGTTCTCCATTGGAGGCAGAGGCCAGAGCCATGAAGGAAGGTATCATTCTCCTGATCAATCTTAAAGCAAACAATGTGAAAATCGAGGGAGATAACCTCAGTATTATCACATTCCTATTGGAGGGGACTTTGCCCCCTCCATGGTCTATCCATAATCACATGGTGGAATGCAGGAGTCTCATTCAGTTTTTTTTCCTCATGCAAGTAGGTCCATGTTAGACGTGAGGCTAATCAGGCGGCACATATCATTGCTTCTTTTGCCATTCTATGTGACAAAGCCTTAACTGCTTTTACTCGTCCTGATTGTACCTCTTCTATTTTGGAAGATGATAAATATAACTATTTTTCTGATGATATGAATGATATTTCTTTCGCCAGTTCTTTCCAGAATAGTTCGTCTCCATATTCTACTAGCTCCACTGGCTCTTGACAACCCATTGGGATTAGTATCCAGGAAATAGTGGGATTTGAGATAGAATTATAATGGGATACTGGGTCAGATTGACAAAAAAAAAAAAAGACTAGGCTTGTTTGCAGCCCTATATAGATCTAATTTACCTTGAGGAGCATTGCATTAGCAGGAGGGATATACTCAAACATGTCTCCCGCCACCACCTTCACAGCCTCACTCTCTCCGACCGCGGCGGCGGCGGCGGCGACCTGAGGGAGGTCGAACACGGTGCACCTCAAGTGAGGGAAGGCCTCAGCGATCGCCCGGGCCGTTGTCCCCGTCCCCCCGCCAACGTCCACCAGCGAGCTCAGGCCTCGGAAGACCTCACCGCACTCCCCGATGACCAGTTTGGTCACCAGACAAGCGTCGCTCGCCATCGCCTCATTCACCAAGGCGTTCAACTCCGGCCGTCGGTGGGTCGCGTCCCAGATGCCCTCCCCGTGGGCCAGCTCGAAGGCCGTCGGCGGCCCGTCCCCCTTGAACCAGGCAGCCAGGAACTGCCACGGGAGTAGAAAACTGTTGTCCAGCACCAGCTGCACTAACGGTGCGGCTGAGGCCTCAGTCTCCTTCAAGAGGAGGGTGGAGACGGCGGTGGGGGAGAACATGTCGCCTCCTTCGCCGCCCCCGTTAGCGAAGAATCCCGAGTGCACCAGCAGGCGCATGAAGCGGCGCAAGCAAGCGGTTCTGGCGGGGGGGATGGCGAGCGCGGCCGCCAGCTCCGGGGCGGAGATGGGTTTGCCGTGGCGGTGGACGGCGTCCGGGATGCCGAGCTCCACGGCGCACTTGAGTGCCATGGAGTTTATGAAGTTGAATACGTGGTTCCATAGGTGGGCCTGAGATTGCAGCAGATCTGCAGAGGCCTCACCTTCAAAGGACTCCATCTCTTCTCCCAACTCCCTATTGTCACCCCATTGATCCCTTATTATTAATAGAGACTGCAATGAGTCCCCCTCAGCTGTACCTAATAATTATAACAGATTTTGACGGGGGGGTTTTCTTCAAATGTTAGGATTTGGTGGCACCACCCTGTCGTGGAGTGGATTTGTCGAGCCACATGGTGCTGAGATGCCTGCGTCGTGCATGCATAGCGTTGCATCCTCGCTGCATGGGATGGGAGCCATGCATGCAAGATGACACTAGGATGACGTCATGGATCTGCATTAGGATTAGTGCACCGCTCCCACCCCGCAGGCATAGGGTTGCATCCTCCCTCTATGGGATAGGAGCCATGCATAAGAGCCGGCATGACTATAAGGCCATTAAGGCGGCCGTCTAAGGCCCCATATTAAAAGAAGACCTCCAAGATCCTAACCAGCTTAAACAGCACACTAGGGGATCCAAACAAAAAGTTATCTAAATCAATAGGCAGTCTGGACCCTCTAATGCCACAGTCCCAACCATGACAGTCACAACGGTTCAGACCCCAACAGGGAATTATAGGATGTGTGGAATCTCATGATGTTATTGATGAACAAACAATCACATAGCTCTTTCTTTAAGATAGCATCTCTCTACTTTATTATTCTTCCCTATGGCTTATTTGATTGTGCATATAAGATCATGGATTGAGATTTAGATCGAAATCATAAAATTTTGACCTGAAATTTTGGTTTCGGCCTCTACTGAAGTGAAACACTTGTGTCAAACTCCAAAAGTCTGTACTTTGGACAACTTTAGTGCATTTCATTGGATTTTGATGAATTTTGTTGTAATTCGGTGAAATTTTGGTATTGGCCAGGATCAAAACCAGACATGCAATTGAAATCTCAATCCCTGGTTACAGTGCGTTTGGGGCTAATGATGATAAGTTCAGTTGGACGAATGAAGAAGAGTTAACTTGGATGAGCGAATTAAGATGACTTGAATCTGACTCACTGTCCTCAAGGGTGGTATTCATGGCTTTGCCCTTGAGGTAATTTATCTTGGTGGTACATTAATTAACTAGCCATATGATTTGAAACCTAGAACCTATAGCACATACTTCATCAAGGTTAGAAAAAACTTGCCTTATCCGATATTGTCTTCTATTTAGTAGAAGCTCGTGGTAATGAATTATGCATGCCAATTCTAGTCGATCTTCTCAATTGTAGTGGGGAAGTCGGTTCTTGTATATTCTATTCTTCTTCCAGAGCTTTGGAATAGTATTTGTGGATGCTTCTTCAAGCTCCCTATATTCTGAGCTTTTCGGATTTTCTTCATGTTCTGAGCTCTTCTTGTGCATAGATCTTTCATTGAATATCATACAATTACTTCTGATGACTTTCCGATTTACTGGATCTCATAACTGATAGCCAAACTTGTGACTGGCCTCCATATCCAATAAATATGCAATTTCTGGACTTGGCATCTAGTTTATTTTATTTTGCAAAATCAATGTGGACATACAATGTGTAACCAAATACCCGGAGGTGTGACAAAATCCACCTTTTTTCATGTCCACTCTTCTTCGGGTAGTCTAAGCTCCAGAGCCACCGATGGCCCTCTGTTGTTCAAGTATGTTGTTGTTCTAGCTGCATCAGCCTAAAACTATTTTAGCAACTTAACTTGTATCCACATGCTCCTGGCACACTCATTGATGGTGTTGATCCTCATTTTACCAACTTCATTATGCGGCAGTGTCCTGAGAATAGTCTTTTGATGTTTTATTCCGCTTTCTACATAGTACCACTCAAAAAAAGAATTGATAGTACTCCTCGTCATTATCAAAACCGTACTCAAACAATTCACCTTCTTCAAGCCAGTTTTTGTTTCCACCAAAGCCTTCCACTTCTTGAACACACTAAACACATCTTACTTGTGTTTTAAGAAATAAACACACAACGTCCTGATAGCATCATCAATAAAAGTGATATAATGTTGAATCCATCAAAATATGTTACCTGAGTCGGTCCCCACATGTTAGTGTGCACTAGCTATTTCCGACTTTGCTGAAGCTAACCTTATTCTGCTTTCCGTAGACATAGCCCTCATAACAGTCCATGTCCAAGTGCTTCAGTCCCAGCAGCTTGCCTGGCCTTCTGAGTGCATGATCTTAATGCCTTTCTTGCATATACGTTCAAGTGTACAGTACAATAAGTTTGCATCTGCATGAACTTGTAGAGGCAACTTATATGGAGTTGTTTGTGCCCTTGGCCACATATAGTGTCCATTCCTTCTTATCGTGAGCAGCCACCATGGCTCATCTTGATACCTTCCATGAGTCACATTCGAAAATAGTTTTGTAGCCTGAGTATGCCAACTAATCAACTATATTAGATTCCGCTTCAACTAAGGAATGTGTCTCACATCCTTCAGGTTTCATATATGTCTCATTGGACATCATAACTTGCACATCTCCCTTTCTAGTAATGCTACAAATTAAGCTCATCATCTTCTAGATGTACTTTCCCAAAGTCTCCTCGCACGTATCTGTGGGGGAGATTTTCGACCGTCGTACGTGACCCTCCTCCAACAGTCGATTGAAGCTTTTACTCTTTGAGATATGGTGTGCTTTGAAGTGCTGAGCTGTAATTTGTTAGGCTGTCACACAAGCATTGTAGAATAGAGAGAGAGAGTTGACACTAGATGTGGTGACGAAGTTCGATCGAAGCCTATGTCTCCATGCGGTAAGACGCAACCTTTGAATCCACTATCTCTGAATGAAGTAGAGCTACTCTCGACAGGCCGAGGAGTACTTCTTACAAGATGACAGAGGGTGGAGAGGGAATCTGAAAACCAAAAAGCTCAGGGAGCTCTGGAAAACAAAAAGTGGGATTATGGTTTGGATTTTGGGATCTGGATTATTTCACAGGGTTGGTTATTTATAAGGGTTTGGTTTATTTGGGGAATATTCCAAGAATTTCCGTGGTTTGGTAAATACCCGAGGGGATTTACTAGGCCCTAGATAGTGTAGGTGGGCCCAGGCAGGGCTGCGAGTCCCACCGTCATACTCGTTGGCCCCAAGCAGGGCTGCGGGTCCCACTATCGTGCTCGTGGGCCCCAGGCAGGACTACGGGTCCCACTATCGTGCTCGTGGGCCCCAGCAGACTACTGGTTTTGTGCAAAAAACCAAGGGGGCTTTGTGTATAAAGCTAGGGGGCGGGGGACTTTGTGCAAAAAGTCCAGGGAATAGGGAGTTTTGTGCAAACATCCAGGGGGCTTTATGTATAAAGCTAGGGGGCAAGGGACTTTGTGCAAAAAGTTCAGAGAATAGGGGGTTTTGTGCAAAAATACAGAAGCAGGGGGTTCGATCAAAAATAACATCCGGAGGGTGGTTTGGTCAAAGGTTTTGGGCAGTAAGGGTTTTTGGGCTAAAATCGCAGGGGGGGATGGGGGGGTCTTTTTTGGTGTATGTGTTGAGGGGGGGGGGGGGTGTCTTGCAAGAGGGGGGTCTTGTAAGTGGGGGGGGGTCTTGCAAGGGGGGGTCTTGTAAGAGGGAGGGGGGGTCTTGCAAGATTGGGGGGTCTTGCCAGGGGGGGGGGGGGGGCTCGTTGTTGTTGTTTTTTTGAACCCGAAAGAAGGTGGGGTTCTCGTTGTTGTTGTTGTTTTTTTAACCCGAGAGAAGGGGGCTATGCAGTTGAGACCGGAGGGGGTTGGCGAGCCGAACCAAGCCAAGTCGAGCTGAGTCGAGCCGAGCTTTGGCCTGTTTGAGCTTGTCTTGACTAGTAACTGAACGAGCTCGATTGAGTTCTCATCGACGCTCACGAATAGCGAGTTTATCGACGTGTTGTCCGACGACGGGCGTCGCATCTGCAAACATATTGTCTGGTGTCGGGCGTTACACCCATCACCAACTTGTCCGGCGTTAGCCGTCGCGTCTATCGCTCCGTACTTTGTCGGGTGGCGATAGTAGCCTCGAGCTTTGCCGAGCGCCGAGGCAGCGACGGCAGCCTCAGGCTTTGCCGAGCGCCGAGGTGGCGATGGCGGCCTCAGATTTTGTCTAACGTCGAGGCGGCGATGGCGACCTCGGACTTTGTCTTTGAATGCCGAGGCGGAGGTCACCTCGGGCCGAGACAGTGCTGACGTCTTGAGCTTCGTCAGGTGCCAAGGCGGCGAAGCCTTCTTCGGACTTTGTCTTCGAATGTCAAGGTGAAGGTCGCCTCGGGCCGAGATGGTGCCAACGTCTTGGGCTTCGTCAAGTGCCGAGGCAGAAAAGCTTGCTTCGAACTTTGTCTTTAATGCCGAGACGGAGGTTGCCTCGGGTCGAGACGGTGCCGACTTCTCAGGCTTCATCAGGTGTCGAGGCGGCGAAGCCTGCTTTGGACTTTGTCTTCGAATGCCGAGGTGAAGGTCACCTCGGGCCGAGACGGTGCCAACGTCTCGGGCTTCATCAGGTGCCGAGAAGGCGAAGCCTGCTTTGGACTTTATCTTTAATGCCGAGGCGGAGGTCACCTCGGGACAAGACGGTGCTGACGTCTCGGGCTTCGTCAAGTGCCGAGGCAGCGAAGCCTGCCTCGGACTTTGTCTTCGAATGCCAAGGTGAAGGCCGCCTTGGGCCAAGACGGTGCCAACGTCTTGGGCTTTGTCAGCTGCCGAAGTGGCGAAGCCTGCTTCAGACTTTATCTTCGAATGCCGAGGTGAAAGTCACCTCGAGCCGAGACGGTGCCAATGTCTCGTGCTTCGTCAGGTGCCGAGGCGACGAACCCTGGCTCGGACTTTGTCTTCAAATGCCGAGGTGGAGGTTGCCTCAGGCCGAGACGGTGCCAACGTCTCAGGATTCGGTAGGTGTCGAGACAACGAAGCCAACCTCGGACTTTGTCTACGAGTGCCAAGGCGGTGCCGAGCATCTCGGACTCTGCATTCGAATGCCAAGGTTGTCACCTTGGGTCGAGATGCTGTCGACGTCTCGGGCTTTGTCAGGTGCCAAGGCGACGAAGGTTGCCTCGGACTTTGTCTTCGAATGCCAAGGCGAAGGTCGTCTCGGGTCGAGACGGTGCCGACGTCTCGGGCTTTGTCTTTAAATGCCAAGGGCAGGGCCTTGGGATTGTTGATCGATGGGGGTTAGAATACAGAGTACTTAGCGTAGTGCCCTTGTATCGGTTGGACTTAGGCAAAATGTCGTTTCAGTCAAACCTACATATTGGGACACGTAGCTTTGTACCGTTACAGGTTAGTTGGTCGTGTCGCAACGCGAACCGAACTAACTGTGGTGAGGTACTAGTGCATGTGTCCTTACGTGACAACAGGAGCATGTGCAACGCCAATGATTTGGAGTACTCAGCGTAGCGCTCTTGTATCGGTTGGACTTAGGCAAAGCGTCATTTCGGTCGAACCTATGTATCGGGACACATAGCTTTTTACCATTGCAGGTTAGTTGGCCGTGTCGCAATGCGAACCGAACTAACTATGGTAAGGTACTATTGCATGTGTCCTTACATGACAACAGGAGCATGTGCGATGTTAATGATTCAGAGTACTCAGCGTAGCGCCCTTGTATCGGTTGGACTTAAGCAAAGCGTTATTTTAGTTGAACCTACGTATCGGGACACGTAGTTTTGTACTGTTGCAGGTTAGTCGGCCGTGTCGCAATGCGAACTGAACTAACTATGGTGAGGCACTAGTGCATGTGTCCTTACGTGACAATTGAGATTATATGTGACGCCAATGAGTTTGAGTACTTAGTGTAGCACCCTTGTATCGATTGGACTTAGGTGAAGTGTCATGTCAATCGAACCTACGTATCGGGACACGTAGCTTTATACCGTTGCAAGTTAGTCGGCTGTGTCGCAACGCGAACCGATCTAACTATGATGTTAAGTAGAAGTTGAGATAGAATTTGATAGTCTTCAATATAACTTGAAACAATTGTCATTTCATTGATAACTCAAAAGATGTTATATTATGGATTTCAGATGAGTAACATTTCGAGTTGTTGACAGTCGGCGGCCTTCTACTCTGATCAGTGGATGGGCTGCTTTCCTTTGGTATCCGTGGTCTTTTGAGGCTCTGAGTGTCTATAGCCTGCCCACCTTGACCTCTTGGAGGTTTTATCTTTCTCAGCCTGCGCGTTGTGAGCTTGAGCTATTGGTCTCGTTGGTTCTTCATCAGTAAGACACTTCTTGAGGTCATGTCTCTTTCATGCTATCCGATCATCCTCCACCTTGATCTCCTTTTGAATTTAATCGAATAGCACTCCGAGGGAGGCAAGAGGAATGCGGATGAGGTCGTTGTAGATGTGGAGGTCAAAGAGTAAAGCGTTCTGGAATACGAGCATGATGGCTTCATCATCGAGGTGACGTCCGGAGAGCACAGCATGCTCGTTCTGGAACCTCCGAGAGAACTCTCGGAGGGTTTCATCCGATCCCATCTTGAGTTGATAAAGGGAGTTCAGCTTCTTCTCCGGCTTAAGGTTTAGCCAATAGTATTGAACGAAGAGGTCTGCCGGATTCCTGAATTAACTTACAGAGGCCGTAGGGAGGTTGTGATACCAGTCCAGCGACATGTCATCTAAGCTGCCAGCGAAGGTGCAGCATAGAACCTGGTTATCGTGGTCATATGGCTCAACGCCTGCTTGAAGGCGAGGACGTGCAGCGTCGGATCTGCAGTCAGGCAGTTGAACTTGGGGAGAGCGGGAACTTTCTAACTTCGAGAAAACTGGGCATGGAGAATCTGTCGATGAAGCGGGCCTTCAAATACGTGATTGTTCTTTCGATCACCTTGCTGGTCGGAGAGGCGTCTCAGAGGAGGAAGTAGAGATGGCATCGGAATCCCTTTCGTCGTTCGATGCCCGACTGGGGCTCGGTTGTCGTTGTAATATTGCCGAACTGTAGAGCGGTAACCATCGTTCCAAACATCCCTCGCGATGCGGGGATCAGGGTATGATTCAGAGCTGAGAGATTCAGGATGCCGAGCAGACTCATTGAGATATTTCCAGACCATTGGCTTGGGAGGAACAGGCGAGGGTCTTCTTGAAGAGGGAACGAGGGGCCGTCGGGCGGTATCGATGATGGATCGTCTGGAAGAAGCAGGGTAGGGGCCGAGCAACCGATGGACTTCTGCTTCGTTGCTGATACCGACGATTGACCACGGAGGGTCAACTCCAGCTCCGACAGCGATCTGCCAGAGTGAGACCCTTTCGACCATGAAAGCAGCATCCTGCTTCATGAGGGTAAGGAGTTGAAAGTCCTCTGTTGTGATTTGGTACGATGGTTGAGCATCGACACCAAGAGAGACGTGCGCTTTCCCCAAGCGTTGAGGGATTAGGTCGACGAGTTAAGGTGACTGTCGAGGTTGAGCCTAGGCGGCGTGATCAACCGATGGACGACACCTTGAATTATTAGCGTGCTGTTGTTCTAGGTGTTGGCTTGTTGCGAACCGATGGCTCATTGAGCGAGTCGTTGGATGCTGAGCATCTAGGTGCATGCTATTTTTTTCTGGCTGACAAACGGATTGCTCGGGCAATCGATAACTGCTACTAAAGGAGCTGGAAAGCTTGGAAGTTGCAAGTTAATAGAGTAAATCCCACAGATGGCGCCAAATTCTGGGGGAGGTTTTCGGTCGTCGTATGTGACCCTCCTCCAACAGTCGATTGAAGGTTTTACCCTTCGAGATGTGGCGTGCTTTGAAGTGCTGAGCTGTAACTTGCTAGGCTGTCACACAAGCACTGTAGAATAGAGAGAGAGTTGACACTAGATGTGGTGACGAAGTTCGGCTGAAGCCTATACGTCTCCATGCGGTAAGACACAACCTTTGAATCCACTATCTCTGAATGAAGTAGAGCTACTCTCGACAGGCTGAGGAGTACTTCTTACAAGATGACAGAGGGTGGAGAGAGAATCTGAAAACTAAAAAGCTCAGGGTGCTTTGGAAAACAGAAAGTGGAATAATGGTTTGGATTTTGGGATTTGGATTATTTCACTGGGTTGGCTATTTATAAGGGTTTGGTTTATCTGGGAAATATTCCAAGAATATCTGGGGTTTGGTAAATACCCGGGGGGATTTATCAGACCCTAGATAGTGTAGGTAGGCCCAGGCAGGGCTGCGGGTCCCACCGTCGTACTCGTGGGCCCCAAGCAGGACTGCGAGTCCTACCATCATGCTTGTGGGCCCCAGGCAGGGCTGCATGCCCCACCATCATGCTTGTGGGCCCCAAGCGAGGCTGTGGGTTCCACCGTCATGTTTGTGGGCCCCAGGCAGAGCTGTGGGTCCCACTGTAGAGCGTTAGCCAAATTTTACACCCACAGTATCCATGCAGGATCTTCTTCTGCCAGCATGAAAAGATGCACCCGAGTCAGCCACCCATGACTCTTCATTGGTTGCTAAAGAAAGAATCAGAGTGTGTGAAGAAAATTATTGTTATTGATAAGATTGACAGAATCATTACCACCATAGCTAGTACGCTCCCCAGGACTATTTACAGATTTTTAATCTTGCTTATTACCATTCTTTTCATGGGTCCAACACTTCCCAATTGCCTTCCCTTGTGGGGGTTTGGATATGCTTTTACTCGATCTCGACTTGCTACGAGATTGATCCCCTTTCTTCACCATTATGCCGCTATCAACATTCAACATGCTCGTTGGTGTTTCTACAGGGCTGACTCAATACAAGTTGTGGCCTAAGGTAAAAACACTATATATTATTTTAATATTAATATAAATAATACTTAATTTTATATAATATAAACCTTTTATTTTACATGGCGGTTAGCCATTTATTTTATAATGGTTCTTAGATTATTAAAGTAGGTTGGATGTCTTCTTTTCCTATTGGGCCTTAGCCTATTAAGTTGGTTGGGGCATTGGAGACCTTCTTCACATTGGGCCTTAGGTGGACGCCTTAATGGCCTTATGGTCAAGCCAATCCTGTGTTTTTGCAGAGGCTCCTGAAGGCTTACTTCAAACTTCTTCACTCAAAAGAGCACCCACATCATCAAAAAACTTCAATCTTCCCATGCCCAAGGAATTACTTACAATCATCACAAACCCTTACCAGCAGTCTGATAATCCAGAGAGATCAACAGTACCCTAATTTCATCATCAAAGTTGATCTCCATGGATTCCAATTACACCTTGATTGTATTGAAATCATTGAGATATTGTGCCACCTTCCACCGTCTGCCATCTTCATATTGGATAGCCCCTTCATTAAAAAGACTTTATTTGAGGCAGAGGGTTTCTCATAAGCCATCAGATCATCTGTCATCATCTCATTCTTGATATTGGATACCACCTGTGAGGATAATAGCTATAATTGAATCGTTCCAAGGGCTTTTCTATCGAGTATTTCTCACTCTTCATCCGTCATCTTGTCTAGTTTCTTTGATTTTCCTCCAAGAGGATGCTATAGACATTCTGATAAAAAATATTCCTCTATCCGTATCTTCAATAACTTGAGTTTGTTCCGTTGACTTTCTCAATCCTTAACGTTTATTCTTACGACATTGCCATCAATCGAACCTTGTGCTTCAATACCAGTTGTTCAGGATTATTGGCTAACACTCTCCACGGCACAGGATTTACAAGTCGTTCGAACAAAGAGTGAATAAATAAACAATCACATACAATTGCAAAAAATACTTCACCTAGGCAAGCAATAGACAAGATTCGGATAGTAGACCAATGATGTAAAAGCACACAAGAAAATCACTAAACAAGAGCATAGAGATTTACAAAGGTTCGATGTACAACTTGCCTGTGTCCTTTCACCACACCCCACTAATTCCACTATTTTTTAAACCCAAGAGAAAATCACCCGATTACAAGAGCTTCACCTTCCAGCCTCTCCCTCTTACAAGATACTTGAGATACAACCCCCTAGAAAGCCTTCTGATTCACACACCATGAAACCCTAATACAACTCTTATATACCCCCCAGAAGTTAGAACATGTATCCCAACGCCTGGCCATTCCGTAAGGCTCATGCGCGCGATGGGGATATCATACACACGATCTACCTGATCCGAAAGATCTGTTGCATTGCTCTTTTCCTTGCTATCTAGGATCGTGTGTATGATGAGGAGATTGTGTGCATTCTTGTAGATCCAAACCATATGCATAATGGAGACTTCGTGCACTGGTCTCGCTTGTGCCTCTAGATCGTGCACATATTTTTTCCATTGTACGCACAATCAGTTCTGAACTTTTATGGTTCTTTTGTGATCAGGTGTTTGGGGCTGCAGTCTCATCCACATGGCCTTTTGACTCTTTTTTCCTTAGTCATACTAGGCTTAATCTTGGGCTTCATGTAACTCCTTGAATTTATATAGGCTCCACACTCCAACACAATAGTAATGTCTGCCGAGGACAGGATGAACAAAGCAATTATCCAGTTCACGATAGGTGAGAAAATATTTAAATATTATTTAAGGCTTTATTTATTATTGTTGGACATAGACTCGTATGCATGAGAACATTTTATCCAAATGTTGACAAGTGAGCATTAGAATATTGTCATGCAAACCTTAGTATATGACATGCAAAAGTAGATATAGCAATCTAGGGAATATCAAGTTGTCTATTTAAAATATATTTGTTTCTAATTATTAAAGGCAATCGACATGTCACTAGACATTAATTTGCCTAATCTTTCATATTTTATTTTGGGGTCTGCTTATTCCCCGAAGCAAACCCATTTTTAGGTCAGTATTAGAGCTTAGAGTACCTGTAGGAGCTCAGAAGTTGTTGAGTAGTTGAAGTTTTTTGGTCTAGTTGCAGTGAGTTAGACTTGTTTTTCTTATTGGACTTTATGTTGGAAATTTGAAATAAAATTATTGACATTATTCATTTTAGTTGTTTCATTTGATTGTAGTTCTCTAGTTGTGGTTGTTTAGTTATAGTATTGTATCCAATGATCCAGTTGTAAAAGAAGAATCCCTGGCCTTTTTGGGTAGGCCTCTCCTCAAGACTCTCAAGCCTAGGATTAGATAATAATAAGTAGGTAAAATACTAAATGAACTACCATGTAGATAGGTGTATCAGTCCATGCCTTAACAGTACTCGAGTTCCAGGTGAGTGTGTAAGGTTCTTGCTCGTCGTCAAAGGCTTGAGCAATCGTGCTCCCTCGGAGAAAATTCGGTCAGCGTGTCGTGATACCAGAGTGTCACCCATACTTGGAAAAAAGACTTCTAGTAGGTTGAGTTGCTTCTCTCAGGAAGCTTCTTCTTTGAAAACATAAAAAATATTTCAATTTTCAAATTAATAAATAGTCCCTCTATTATTGTAAAGATGTGGATAATTTCTTCATTGGGATACCTTCCAACCTTTCCCGGTCTGAGCATTTTTAAAATAAGTGTTTTAATCGGTTCCCTCTTTCTTTTTCTCTCTCTCTCCCTTCTTGTCCAGTGACAAGAGTGTAGATTAGAGCCGATGAGAACCTTGACCCTGTACTAGTTAATGTTGACTTGACCAAAATCACTCTCTTCTTTTTACTCTTATCACCCCTAGAAATTTGTTCTCGTATATATTTTTGGGGTGCGACATATGTTATTCCAAGAGGCATTGGAGAAAAAGATTAACGAAACGTCAATGTCACAAGAGACATTGGAGAAAAGAATTGATTTTTAAGAGAGGCATCAGAAGAACCTTAGCATGGATTTAGTTATTTTTGTTATGTACTTTTTTATCAAAAATATAATTGGTTAAAGTACATCATAGAAAAAATGTAAAATATGAATCTCTATCTTATCTTTAGATGAATCTATTTGGTTATTCTCTCTTAAGTTTTATCATCTTGTGTAATTGCATGGGTATCTTGATATTAAATTGATCCATTAGATCTTATCTTCAAATCAATTATACTTCCACCTCATTTTCTTTAATTAACTTCTCGTGTATACTTCCACCTCACTATCGTATCTACAAATCCATTATCCTGAGAAGCCTTATTCATGTACCCGATTACATGCTAAAACTCGATCGATCCATTAGATCCAAGTTGGCAACTACTTGATCTACAGAGTTTGGAAGCCATGACTCGACCATGGTCCAAGGAGGACCTCCACTTCATCAACTATAATTCCGACAGTTCCACCAGTTCTCCGACTTTCTTGCAACCAAACGGCCCCAGAGTGACAACCCTAGCTCTTCTTTCCATATGGAAAGGATCTTTTACCCAAGGAATCCTTTTGTATAAAAATAGAAAATGATCCTAGTCTAAAGAAGTAGACAAAGGGCAGAATAGAGGATCTTGAGAGCCGGATGCCCTTAGTAATTTTTCTTTTTAATATATAAGTTGGATGTAGGGCTGGCAATTTCGGACCCGACACGGCAGACCCGACACGACCCGACACGAAGTTAGCGGGTCTGGGTCAGGGCTAAACGGGTTCGGGTCGTAAACGGGTCGACACGATAGACCCGTTTAATAAACGGGTCGGGTCCGGGTTTAGGGTCTGGACACGGTAGACCCGGGAAGACCTGTTTAGTATTCAGTCGGGTCGGGTCCGGTCTACCCATAATCCGATACTATAATATATAATACCCGAGGGTCTTTCGGGTCAGATCGGGTCGAGTCGGATCGGGTCAACTGAATAGTCCCGGGTGATAAACGGGTCTTATCGGGTCTACCCGTTTATTAGCGGGTCGGGTACGGGTTTAGGATCTAGACACTATTAATTAGTTAAACGGGTCGGGTCCGGGTCTGGGGGTTTTGGACACGAACCCGACTAGACACGACACGAACCCGACCCATTGCCACCCCTAGTTGGATGCCATTGCCAAATCCTGGTCGCACATCACCATGGACCTCCAACTCCCTTCTCTTCCTTTCTTCTTGCACACCATCCTCCTCATGATCACACTCATGGTGATGAAGAAGAAACCATCCAAGCCCCGGACTGGAACTAGGCCTCCCCCGGGGCCGTACGTGGAGGCTCCCGTTCATCGGAAGCATGCACCACCTGACGGGCAGCCTCCCCCGGTCACCACGCCCTCCGCTGCCTCGCGCGGGAGCACGGCCGGCCCCGTCATGCTCCTCTGCCTCGGCCAGGCCGACCTCACGGTGATCTCGTCCCGCGAGGCCGCGCGGGCGGTGATGAAGACCCACGACTTCAACTTCGCCTCCCGCCCGGAGCTGGCCATCACCAAGGTCATGACCTACGACTTCACCAGCCTCCTCTTCTCCCCCTACGGCACCTACCGGCGGCAGCTGCGGAAGATCTGCACCATGGAGCTGCTCAGCAACCAGCGCATCAAATCCTTCACCTGGCTGAGGGAGGAGGAGATCACCACCGGAACCCCACACATGCCGGTGCAAGCAAACAGAAGGCCGCCACCCGGCTGGAACAACGAAAAATCGTCACCCATCAAAACCACTGCCACTACGGCAACGGCAAAAGAAAAGGGTACACTGTAGGGCCGGCTCAAGTATAAGCCTAAGGCCCCACATGAAAAGAAGGCCTTCAAGTTTCTAACCAACTCCCATAGGAAATAAAGCTTAAGTAGCTTGAGAATATTCTTATTTTGAGTTTTAGCCTTAGGCCTCAACTTTTATTGAGCCGGCCATCGTACAGTGTCGCACCACGATCAAGCCATATCGGCGGAGAGAAGGGCACAACGCTACAACACAAAAAAAAAATTTGACATAACTCCTTTTTGAGAGATGAATTTTTGTTGCAGGACACATTAATTTCGAAATATAGCTCAAGTTGAATATATACTCTTTCCTAAAGATGAATGTATACTCTTTCTCAAGTCGAATATATATTGTTTCTATAGACAAATATCTAATTGTAGAGATCTTAGCTAATATAGCAAATTATGACGTCCTGCGGCTAATATTGCAAATTAGTTAAGGACCTAACCTAATTTGCCGGAAAAAAAATCACACAGCATCGGACAAAGAAATAGGGGGACACCTGTCCCCGAAACAAAGAAAGAAAAACAACAGCCAAAAGCAAACCAAGAATCAGATCCACCGGAACCGGAGAAGGTCCATCACCAGCAACTGCTCGGCTTCAAATGAGGTATCCCTGACAAACCCCATCTGTCGCTGATCCACACGTTGCTACCTCCAACCACCAAATTATCCATCGCCAAGCAGAGGAGGGGATCATGAAAACCCAATCGGAACCTCCGCCAAATAGGCCGGGGCTAGATCTTCACTCCAACAGCAACCGGCGACCCGATCCAAACAGGAGAGACGACGCTGGAGAGAAACGTACAAAATCGCCGACCGCCGACCGCCGGTGGAAAGAAAGCCCCCTATCTACACGGGGATGGAGGGGGCACCCTATCTACACGGGCGAGGGCGGTGGCGGAGACGTTCAAGCCAGAGCGGTTCAACGGAAGTCTGATTGATTTCCGGGGGGCCGACTTCATGTACTTACCCTTTGGGAGTGGGCGGAGGACGTGCCCCGGGATGGGGTTCGGGCTGGCGACCGTGGAGTTCATCCTGGCGAACCTGCTGTTCTACTTCGACTGGGAGCTCCCGGGGGGTATGAAACCAGAGGAGTTGAACATGACTGAGAATTTTGCGATCAGCGCGATCAGGACATCGGACTTGTGGGCAGCGTGCGACTCCCCGGTTTCCGGTCCCGACTGCAAAATACTAGGCAATGAGATTGCTGTTCCTATGTATCTTTGTACACTATGAAGAATGTACAAGGTCTGCCTTCCCCTGAATGATCAACAGGGCTGTCATCAGAAGAATATCTCTGGACTCAGTAAGAGTGTCATCCTTCTTTCTTTTTTTCTGCAATGTCCCTCCCCGCCAAGCCGCAGCTGCCGCCCAAGCCAATCAGAGCAACAAATCACGGTCTTCAGACCAGTGACCCCAGCAGTGTGGTAAGATATATATCATCTCCACATCAGATTTAGTGGCCCACTGGTGGAAGCAATTCATTTACCATTTGGACAAGCAAGATATGAAAACGGAAAAATAAGAGCAACCTGCACTCAGAGAGTAGATACTCATGAGAGAGAGAGAGAGAGAGAGAGAGAGAGAGAGAGAGAGAGAGAGAGAGAGAGAGATTTACAAGTTAAATCAGCAACCTGCACTCAGAGAGTAGATATTCATTAGTGTAAACTCAGAGAGAGAGAGGGAGAGAGAGAGAGAGAGATTTACAAGTTAAATCAGTAAAATGATGTCAAACAAGTGCTTCAAGTTGAGAGAGAGAGAGAGAGAGAGAGAGGATACATTTACAAGTTAAATTCAGTAAAGTGATGTCATACAAGTACTTCAAGCTAAGCCAAATTTGCATGACAGTGTAACTTGAACAACGTAAGCATCAAACCTTACAAAAAATCAGAAATATGTCAAGAGTAACAATATCGCAACATTAGATACAATTAATCCATAATGAAAGCTCCCTTGAAGATGTTTAAGAGACGGGAGATGATAGCGTTGCATGTCAGGGTTGTTTAGGTGTTTGGAACCTGATCCTTACCATCAAGGGGTAGCAGTGATCCTTGGCATAATTGGGCCAAGAGGCGTCAGCACCATTTAGAAATCTCTGATGAAGAGTCCAGACCTTGCTGTCATAGTTCTCGACCAATTCGAAATGCAGCCCAACCTCCTTGACACTCTCCAGAAATTTGTCCAATGAATCGCCTCTCTTGGGGCTGAGAAAGATGGCTTCGGAACTCTCCGAACATTTCAACAAGGATTTGATCGTACGAGCAAGGTTGTCATGGAATTCCTTGAAGAAAGTACTGCAAGGAGAAGATAATCAAGTGAAAGGGGTAGATGAGGATGAATGTATGCAGAGACTGAAACAGATTCTCATCGATTTACATCGCCGTGAATTGTTAGTATTTCACAGCTTATAGAAGTTATGAATGCCGAAGAAGTACAAGAAGTGAAGAAATGAAAGAAGATATCCCTGACTCATGCCGTCATGTCAATGAACCAATTAGATTAGCAGGGTTTTATCGGTACACACGGCGCTCTTGCAGGCATCGATGTAGAATGACAAGAAAACATAGCCATGACCTTGAAGCCTTGTCTTGGGTGTTGTGAATCCTTCTTTGATAGGGATAATAACGGTTACATCTGTTGTTACTACAAGCATTACCAAATCATTTATCACAACTTCTATTAAATTTGATCTTAGGGCTTAAACCCTTTCTTTATTCACCCTTAACAATTATCCGAACCCCTTCCGTTTCCGCGGCTGCCTCAAATTTCGGCTACCCTTCCTTATGCCATCTTCAGTGATTTCACTAGTATCCCAGAATGGTGCACCTACTGATGGGGACATCGAGCAGAGCTCATGGCGCGTGTACGAGCGCAGGAGGCGCCACCTGAGCCTATGGCTCTGATTAGACAGCCGGCACCATCGTGGATGTTTGCATTTGTTTTATTTTCTGCATTATGTTATTTAGTCCCACCTCGACTTTCAGGGGTTTTCATTTGTTATCGCAGGCCTTTATATAGGCCTGCCCATGGAACCTGTAATGGCACTGATTGAATGAATAAAATTCCCGTTTTCCTCCACTTGTGTGTTGAGAGAACCAGGGTGAGGCGTGTGAAACCCCAAACCCAAACCCTAGGTGTGTGAAACCCTAGGATCAGAATTAGGTGTGTGAAACCCTAATCTGAACCCTAAATCTTTCCCCCCTTTTCCCTAGTCTAGCCGCCACCCCCTCCCTCCTTCCCTCTTACCCGACCGGCCCACCCAGGCGCCGACCTCCCCTTCCCCATCCCGATCCCCTCCTCTCCCCCTCCTGCTGCTGCCGCCGGTCCCAAACCCCCAGCCGCCCGACCCCTCTCCCCTTCCCCCATTCGGCCCGGCCCCCTCTCCCTTGCCACTCCGATCCCCTCCTCTTCCCCCTCCTGCTGCTGCCGCTGGTCCCAAACCCCAGCCGACCCGACCCCTTCCCCTTTTCCCCCACCAGGCCCGGTCCCCTCTCCCTTGTCCACTCCGATCCCCCCCCCCTCCTCTCCCCCTCCTGCTGCTACCCACCCGAACCCGGCCCCTGCCACCACCGGCCAGGCCCAATCCCGACCTTCCCTTCCACCCTTACCCGACCGGCCCTAACCCACACCCGACCCACCCCCCCCTCTCCCAGATCCGGCATGCCCATATGGCGGACCCCGACGTGGACCATGGAATGATTGAAGACGAAGACGGGTACCTCGACATCAACTCCCCCTTCCTCGACTTTCAATTCTCGGAAGGAGAGAGCGTGGAGGAATACGTGGAACGGATCCGCTATACCGTGGTTTGTGACGCTGAAGCCCGCCTCGGCATCAGCGAGTGGCATCGTCGCTGGCACCTGACGCGCCGGTGCATCGGAACATAGTGTGCCTCCACGTGCTTGCAAATCCTCACCCCGAGCCGAGCGCAACCCCGGAGGCCCCAGCACCACCATCGCCTCGTCCGGAAGTCCTGCCGACTCCGGAGAACGTCCCCGCGCCACCTTCGGTCCCTCCTCAGTAAGGATTCTCCTACTCAATCAGGTATCATCGTGTTTCACCTATCGGATCTCTGGTATATTATCATTGCCAATTGCTGCCCCTGTTGTGAGGTTGAGTGTCCACCTGCCTGTTAAGTTCATTAGTATTTAATATTGCGGGACGGACTCGTGCCGTTTAATTTAAGCATTATTGATTGTAATTCTTAGAACTGAGATCGAATTGCCTGATGCGAGTAGTTTCTGTTAAAACCCATTATTCCCTGCTGATGGTTTGAATAAACTTCCTACCTGAGACTTTTAATTCATAGCGAAACACTGCTAGTACAATTAAACTACTGATTTCCTGCCCACCCTGCATTTGTTTCGCATCATTTTGGTATCAGAGCATGGTTGTAGGTAGGAACTGTCATGCATTAGTTGTATTGCATCTAGAAAAATTTTCTTTTAACTTTTGCATTTGATTGCCATATTTAACAAAAAAAAAAAAAATTCAGCATGCATCATGTTGTGAGTTTGTCTTTGCATGCCAACCCCTGAGGTAGGTCCTATCTGTTAGGAGAGTCGAGTGAGTCGGACAATATGGATCCTGATGTCTTAACTAGGGCACTTGCCGAGTTAGCCCAAGGAATAACAACTATGAACCAGAACCTCACCGCTTGTCAGCGTGACACCAATGGCCGTTTCGACCGTTTGGACCAAGCTCCACCGCTAGCTCCACCACCCCTAGGCACTCAAGATTTTCGGCCACCTTGGCAGAACAATCAAAATCCGGGTAAACAGTATCTCCGGAGCATCAAGTTAGAGGTGCCCTCTTTCGATGGCAGGCACGATCCCCAATTCTTTTTGGACTGGCTCCAGTCCATGGATCGATACTTTGCCTGGTACCCTTTAACCGAACCGCGAAAAGTGCAATTCGCTGCCATGAAGCTTAGTGGACCCGCCAGCCAATACTGGACTAATTTAAAAGCCTTGAGAGCCGCCAAAACTCAGGACCCCATTGATACTTGGGTCGCCATGAAGAATGAGCTAAAAGGCAGGTATGTGCCTCCATCATATCGAGCCCACCTATTGGACCAGTGGCACCAATTCACCCAAGGCAACAAATCAGCCAGGGACTATGTCACCAAATTCGACGAGTTCCTAACTCGCTGCAATGTCCTCAGAACAGAAACCCCTGCCCAGGTCCTGGCACGTTTTCGATCAGGTTTAAGAGAAGACCTGAGAAGTGAGCTCCTTGCCCGAGATGTTACAGAGTTGGAAAGAGCCTATGCCTTAGTTCAGAACCTCGATAGCATTAGGTCCAACCATTTCCATCGGGATCAAGATTCCCGAAGCAAAGTCCCTCGGCCTTTCTCGGATAGCTACCTAAGTCGGCCCTACCCTAACGAATCCCAACCAAGAGCCGACTCCACCAGTAGAAGCAATGAGAGAGACAACCATGACAAGGTCCCTGAGAAAGACTTCTCCAAAGTTAGTCCCCTCATCACGTGTTGTAAATGCCAAGGCTACGGACATGTGGCCGCAAACTGTGCAAGCCATGTCAAAGTCAACATCATTGATGGCAATCTCAATGAAGTGATAGAGGCTAAAGAGGCAGAATTCGTCTATCAAGGTGAAGAAGAAGATGGAGACTTTGATGATGATGACGAAGCCATCGTGACTTCCCTTAAACCAATGTCATCTCCCTCCATGTCAGTTGTTAGGTGCGCCCTGTCTCAACCCAATGACAAGAAGGTCAAACTGGGTCCCTGCCAACCTAAGAGTAGTCAGGCCGAACAGCAATCAACTCTAGCTAAAAAAAATTTCAAGGAGCATGATTCGGTCCTAATCTTCGTAGACCGGTTTTCTGAGGTGACCCATTTCCTCCCTTGTTCCAAGACGTCTGATGGCGTCATAAAGTTACATGGATTGCCTGAAATCATGCCCAACAAGGATGTCAAGATCACCAGTTTTTGTTGGAAAATCCCATGGCACAAGCTGGGCACTAGGCTCCAGTTCTCCACTACCTTCCATTCCCAGACCAATGACCAGACTGAAGTTGTCAATAGGAGTCCGGGAAACCATGTGCGTACCTTGATGGGTGAACACGTTAAGACTTGGGATCTGAAACTGTCAGTAGCCGAGTTTGCATGTAGGTCCACAGGTAGGAGTCCTCATAAAGTCGTGCATGGGTTCAAACCTAGGCAACCAGTCGATTTTATTCCCATATCTGAGCATCATAGAATTTTCGAGTCGGCATCTGCTTTTGCATCTCATGTGCATGAACTACATAAGGAAATCAGTAAAAAAATTGAACAGAGCAATGCGAGTTATAAATTAAGGGCCGATGCCCGGAAGCGAGTTCAGACTTTCAGTATGGGAGATTATGTGATGGTCCGGATTCGTCTGGAACGGCTTCCTTCGGGAGCCGTTAAGAAACTACATACGCGCAGTGCGGGTCCTTTTCGGGTTCTAAAAGATATAAATGATAATGCTTATTTTATTGTACTACCCGAGGGTTTTGGCATCAGTCCCACCTTCAATATTAAAGATCTAGTGGCTTATAATGGCCCATATTTTAACCCTGGAAATCCACTGATAGTTGAGCCTACCCTGGACCCTGCCCCTGAGTGCCCCCCCTACCCCCACTCCCAGAAATATCCCCACCATATACAGCAAAAGGCATTGATAATATTCTGGATGACGAGATTGTCTCGGCAAGACGACAGTGGAATCCGGCGGTACCTGGTTTGCTGGAAAGGAAGGCCCCATTCTGAGGACGCGTGGATTGAGCATCAGAGACCCCAGCAGATGGACCCAGACCTGCTGGAGCTGTACGAGAGCCGCACCAAGCCTTACTCGACGGAGTCGAGTTCTCTCCCACCCCGGGAGAATGATGGGGACATCGAGCAGAGCTCATGGCGCGTGTACGAGCGCAGGAGGCGCCACCTGAGCCTATGGCTCTGATTAGACAGCCGGCACCATCGTGGATGTTTGCATTTGTTTTATTTTCTGCATTATGTTATTTAGTCCCACCTCGACTTTCAGGGGTTTTCATTTGTTATCGCAGGCCTTTATATAGGCCTGCCCATGGAACCTGTAATGGCACTGATTGAATGAATAAAATTCCCGTTTTCCTCCACTTGTGTGTTGAGAGAACCAGGGTGAGGCGTGTGAAACCCCAAACCCAAACCCTAGGTGTGTGAAACCCTAGGATCAGAATTAGGTGTGTGAAACCCTAATCTGAACCCTAAATCTTTCCCCCCTTTTCCCTAGTCTAGCCGCCACCCCCTCCCTCCTTCCCTCTTACCCGACCGGCCCACCCAGGCGCCGACCTCCCCTTCCCCATCCCGATCCCCTCCTCTCCCCCTCCTGCTGCTGCCGCCGGTCCCAAACCCCCAGCCGCCCGACCCCTCTCCCCTTCCCCCATTCGGCCCGGCCCCCTCTCCCTTGCCACTCCGATCCCCTCCTCTTCCCCCTCCTGCTGCTGCCGCTGGTCCCAAACCCCAGCCGACCCGACCCCTTCCCCTTTTCCCCCACCAGGCCCGGTCCCCTCTCCCTTGTCCACTCCGATCCCCCCCCCCTCCTCTCCCCCTCCTGCTGCTACCCACCCGAACCCGGCCCCTGCCACCACCGGCCAGGCCCAATCCCGACCTTCCCTTCCACCCTTACCCGACCGGCCCTAACCCACACCCGACCCACCCCCCCCTCTCCCAGATCCGGCATGCCCATATGGCGGACCCCGACGTGGACCATGGAATGATTGAAGACGAAGACGGGTACCTCGACATCAACTCCCCCTTCCTCGACTTTCAATTCTCGGAAGGAGAGAGCGTGGAGGAATACGTGGAACGGATCCGCTATACCGTGGTTTGTGACGCTGAAGCCCGCCTCGGCATCAGCGAGTGGCATCGTCGCTGGCACCTGACGCGCCGGTGCATCGGAACATAGTGTGCCTCCACGTGCTTGCAAATCCTCACCCCGAGCCGAGCGCAACCCCGGAGGCCCCAGCACCACCATCGCCTCGTCCGGAAGTCCTGCCGACTCCGGAGAACGTCCCCGCGCCACCTTCGGTCCCTCCTCAGTAAGGATTCTCCTACTCAATCAGGTATCATCGTGTTTCACCTATCGGATCTCTGGTATATTATCATTGCCAATTGCTGCCCCTGTTGTGAGGTTGAGTGTCCACCTGCCTGTTAAGTTCATTAGTATTTAATATTGCGGGACGGACTCGTGCCGTTTAATTTAAGCATTATTGATTGTAATTCTTAGAACTGAGATCGAATTGCCTGATGCGAGTAGTTTCTGTTAAAACCCATTATTCCCTGCTGATGGTTTGAATAAACTTCCTACCTGAGACTTTTAATTCATAGCGAAACACTGCTAGTACAATTAAACTACTGATTTCCTGCCCACCCTGCATTTGTTTCGCATCATTTTGGTATCAGAGCATGGTTGTAGGTAGGAACTGTCATGCATTAGTTGTATTGCATCTAGAAAAATTTTCTTTTAACTTTTGCATTTGATTGCCATATTTAACAAAAAAAAAAAAAATTCAGCATGCATCATGTTGTGAGTTTGTCTTTGCATGCCAACCCCTGAGGTAGGTCCTATCTGTTAGGAGAGTCGAGTGAGTCGGACAATATGGATCCTGATGTCTTAACTAGGGCACTTGCCGAGTTAGCCCAAGGAATAACAACTATGAACCAGAACCTCACCGCTTGTCAGCGTGACACCAATGGCCGTTTCGACCGTTTGGACCAAGCTCCACCGCTAGCTCCACCACCCCTAGGCACTCAAGATTTTCGGCCACCTTGGCAGAACAATCAAAATCCGGGTAAACAGTATCTCCGGAGCATCAAGTTAGAGGTGCCCTCTTTCGATGGCAGGCACGATCCCCAATTCTTTTTGGACTGGCTCCAGTCCATGGATCGATACTTTGCCTGGTACCCTTTAACCGAACCGCGAAAAGTGCAATTCGCTGCCATGAAGCTTAGTGGACCCGCCAGCCAATACTGGACTAATTTAAAAGCCTTGAGAGCCGCCAAAACTCAGGACCCCATTGATACTTGGGTCGCCATGAAGAATGAGCTAAAAGGCAGGTATGTGCCTCCATCATATCGAGCCCACCTATTGGACCAGTGGCACCAATTCACCCAAGGCAACAAATCAGCCAGGGACTATGTCACCAAATTCGACGAGTTCCTAACTCGCTGCAATGTCCTCAGAACAGAAACCCCTGCCCAGGTCCTGGCACGTTTTCGATCAGGTTTAAGAGAAGACCTGAGAAGTGAGCTCCTTGCCCGAGATGTTACAGAGTTGGAAAGAGCCTATGCCTTAGTTCAGAACCTCGATAGCATTAGGTCCAACCATTTCCATCGGGATCAAGATTCCCGAAGCAAAGTCCCTCGGCCTTTCTCGGATAGCTACCTAAGTCGGCCCTACCCTAACGAATCCCAACCAAGAGCCGACTCCACCAGTAGAAGCAATGAGAGAGACAACCATGACAAGGTCCCTGAGAAAGACTTCTCCAAAGTTAGTCCCCTCATCACGTGTTGTAAATGCCAAGGCTACGGACATGTGGCCGCAAACTGTGCAAGCCATGTCAAAGTCAACATCATTGATGGCAATCTCAATGAAGTGATAGAGGCTAAAGAGGCAGAATTCGTCTATCAAGGTGAAGAAGAAGATGGAGACTTTGATGATGATGACGAAGCCATCGTGACTTCCCTTAAACCAATGTCATCTCCCTCCATGTCAGTTGTTAGGTGCGCCCTGTCTCAACCCAATGACAAGAAGGTCAAACTGGGTCCCTGCCAACCTAAGAGTAGTCAGGCCGAACAGCAATCAACTCTAGCTAAAAAAAATTTCAAGGAGCATGATTCGGTCCTAATCTTCGTAGACCGGTTTTCTGAGGTGACCCATTTCCTCCCTTGTTCCAAGACGTCTGATGGCGTCATAAAGTTACATGGATTGCCTGAAATCATGCCCAACAAGGATGTCAAGATCACCAGTTTTTGTTGGAAAATCCCATGGCACAAGCTGGGCACTAGGCTCCAGTTCTCCACTACCTTCCATTCCCAGACCAATGACCAGACTGAAGTTGTCAATAGGAGTCCGGGAAACCATGTGCGTACCTTGATGGGTGAACACGTTAAGACTTGGGATCTGAAACTGTCAGTAGCCGAGTTTGCATGTAGGTCCACAGGTAGGAGTCCTCATAAAGTCGTGCATGGGTTCAAACCTAGGCAACCAGTCGATTTTATTCCCATATCTGAGCATCATAGAATTTTCGAGTCGGCATCTGCTTTTGCATCTCATGTGCATGAACTACATAAGGAAATCAGTAAAAAAATTGAACAGAGCAATGCGAGTTATAAATTAAGGGCCGATGCCCGGAAGCGAGTTCAGACTTTCAGTATGGGAGATTATGTGATGGTCCGGATTCGTCTGGAACGGCTTCCTTCGGGAGCCGTTAAGAAACTACATACGCGCAGTGCGGGTCCTTTTCGGGTTCTAAAAGATATAAATGATAATGCTTATTTTATTGTACTACCCGAGGGTTTTGGCATCAGTCCCACCTTCAATATTAAAGATCTAGTGGCTTATAATGGCCCATATTTTAACCCTGGAAATCCACTGATAGTTGAGCCTACCCTGGACCCTGCCCCTGAGTGCCCCCCCTACCCCCACTCCCAGAAATATCCCCACCATATACAGCAAAAGGCATTGATAATATTCTGGATGACGAGATTGTCTCGGCAAGACGACAGTGGAATCCGGCGGTACCTGGTTTGCTGGAAAGGAAGGCCCCATTCTGAGGACGCGTGGATTGAGCATCAGAGACCCCAGCAGATGGACCCAGACCTGCTGGAGCTGTACGAGAGCCGCACCAAGCCTTACTCGACGGAGTCGAGTTCTCTCCCACCCCGGGAGAATGATGGGGACATCGAGCAGAGCTCATGGCGCGTGTACGAGCGCAGGAGGCGCCACCTGAGCCTATGGCTCTGATTAGACAGCCGGCACCATCGTGGATGTTTGCATTTGTTTTATTTTCTGCATTATGTTATTTAGTCCCACCTCGACTTTCAGGGGTTTTCATTTGTTATCGCAGGCCTTTATATAGGCCTGCCCATGGAACCTGTAATGGCACTGATTGAATGAATAAAATTCCCGTTTTCCTCCACTTGTGTGTTGAGAGAACCAGGGTGAGGCGTGTGAAACCCCAAACCCAAACCCTAGGTGTGTGAAACCCTAGGATCAGAATTAGGTGTGTGAAACCCTAATCTGAACCCTAAATCTTTCCCCCCTTTTCCCTAGTCTAGCCGCCACCCCCTCCCTCCTTCCCTCTTACCCGACCGGCCCACCCAGGCGCCGACCTCCCCTTCCCCATCCCGATCCCCTCCTCTCCCCCTCCTGCTGCTGCCGCCGGTCCCAAACCCCCAGCCGCCCGACCCCTCTCCCCTTCCCCCATTCGGCCCGGCCCCCTCTCCCTTGCCACTCCGATCCCCTCCTCTTCCCCCTCCTGCTGCTGCCGCTGGTCCCAAACCCCAGCCGACCCGACCCCTTCCCCTTTTCCCCCACCAGGCCCGGTCCCCTCTCCCTTGTCCACTCCGATCCCCCCCCCCTCCTCTCCCCCTCCTGCTGCTACCCACCCGAACCCGGCCCCTGCCACCACCGGCCAGGCCCAATCCCGACCTTCCCTTCCACCCTTACCCGACCGGCCCTAACCCACACCCGACCCACCCCCCCCTCTCCCAGATCCGGCATGCCCATATGGCGGACCCCGACGTGGACCATGGAATGATTGAAGACGAAGACGGGTACCTCGACATCAACTCCCCCTTCCTCGACTTTCAATTCTCGGAAGGAGAGAGCGTGGAGGAATACGTGGAACGGATCCGCTATACCGTGGTTTGTGACGCTGAAGCCCGCCTCGGCATCAGCGAGTGGCATCGTCGCTGGCACCTGACGCGCCGGTGCATCGGAACATAGTGTGCCTCCACGTGCTTGCAAATCCTCACCCCGAGCCGAGCGCAACCCCGGAGGCCCCAGCACCACCATCGCCTCGTCCGGAAGTCCTGCCGACTCCGGAGAACGTCCCCGCGCCACCTTCGGTCCCTCCTCAGTAAGGATTCTCCTACTCAATCAGGTATCATCGTGTTTCACCTATCGGATCTCTGGTATATTATCATTGCCAATTGCTGCCCCTGTTGTGAGGTTGAGTGTCCACCTGCCTGTTAAGTTCATTAGTATTTAATATTGCGGGACGGACTCGTGCCGTTTAATTTAAGCATTATTGATTGTAATTCTTAGAACTGAGATCGAATTGCCTGATGCGAGTAGTTTCTGTTAAAACCCATTATTCCCTGCTGATGGTTTGAATAAACTTCCTACCTGAGACTTTTAATTCATAGCGAAACACTGCTAGTACAATTAAACTACTGATTTCCTGCCCACCCTGCATTTGTTTCGCATCATTTTGGTATCAGAGCATGGTTGTAGGTAGGAACTGTCATGCATTAGTTGTATTGCATCTAGAAAAATTTTCTTTTAACTTTTGCATTTGATTGCCATATTTAACAAAAAAAAAAAAAATTCAGCATGCATCATGTTGTGAGTTTGTCTTTGCATGCCAACCCCTGAGGTAGGTCCTATCTGTTAGGAGAGTCGAGTGAGTCGGACAATATGGATCCTGATGTCTTAACTAGGGCACTTGCCGAGTTAGCCCAAGGAATAACAACTATGAACCAGAACCTCACCGCTTGTCAGCGTGACACCAATGGCCGTTTCGACCGTTTGGACCAAGCTCCACCGCTAGCTCCACCACCCCTAGGCACTCAAGATTTTCGGCCACCTTGGCAGAACAATCAAAATCCGGGTAAACAGTATCTCCGGAGCATCAAGTTAGAGGTGCCCTCTTTCGATGGCAGGCACGATCCCCAATTCTTTTTGGACTGGCTCCAGTCCATGGATCGATACTTTGCCTGGTACCCTTTAACCGAACCGCGAAAAGTGCAATTCGCTGCCATGAAGCTTAGTGGACCCGCCAGCCAATACTGGACTAATTTAAAAGCCTTGAGAGCCGCCAAAACTCAGGACCCCATTGATACTTGGGTCGCCATGAAGAATGAGCTAAAAGGCAGGTATGTGCCTCCATCATATCGAGCCCACCTATTGGACCAGTGGCACCAATTCACCCAAGGCAACAAATCAGCCAGGGACTATGTCACCAAATTCGACGAGTTCCTAACTCGCTGCAATGTCCTCAGAACAGAAACCCCTGCCCAGGTCCTGGCACGTTTTCGATCAGGTTTAAGAGAAGACCTGAGAAGTGAGCTCCTTGCCCGAGATGTTACAGAGTTGGAAAGAGCCTATGCCTTAGTTCAGAACCTCGATAGCATTAGGTCCAACCATTTCCATCGGGATCAAGATTCCCGAAGCAAAGTCCCTCGGCCTTTCTCGGATAGCTACCTAAGTCGGCCCTACCCTAACGAATCCCAACCAAGAGCCGACTCCACCAGTAGAAGCAATGAGAGAGACAACCATGACAAGGTCCCTGAGAAAGACTTCTCCAAAGTTAGTCCCCTCATCACGTGTTGTAAATGCCAAGGCTACGGACATGTGGCCGCAAACTGTGCAAGCCATGTCAAAGTCAACATCATTGATGGCAATCTCAATGAAGTGATAGAGGCTAAAGAGGCAGAATTCGTCTATCAAGGTGAAGAAGAAGATGGAGACTTTGATGATGATGACGAAGCCATCGTGACTTCCCTTAAACCAATGTCATCTCCCTCCATGTCAGTTGTTAGGTGCGCCCTGTCTCAACCCAATGACAAGAAGGTCAAACTGGGTCCCTGCCAACCTAAGAGTAGTCAGGCCGAACAGCAATCAACTCTAGCTAAAAAAAATTTCAAGGAGCATGATTCGGTCCTAATCTTCGTAGACCGGTTTTCTGAGGTGACCCATTTCCTCCCTTGTTCCAAGACGTCTGATGGCGTCATAAAGTTACATGGATTGCCTGAAATCATGCCCAACAAGGATGTCAAGATCACCAGTTTTTGTTGGAAAATCCCATGGCACAAGCTGGGCACTAGGCTCCAGTTCTCCACTACCTTCCATTCCCAGACCAATGACCAGACTGAAGTTGTCAATAGGAGTCCGGGAAACCATGTGCGTACCTTGATGGGTGAACACGTTAAGACTTGGGATCTGAAACTGTCAGTAGCCGAGTTTGCATGTAGGTCCACAGGTAGGAGTCCTCATAAAGTCGTGCATGGGTTCAAACCTAGGCAACCAGTCGATTTTATTCCCATATCTGAGCATCATAGAATTTTCGAGTCGGCATCTGCTTTTGCATCTCATGTGCATGAACTACATAAGGAAATCAGTAAAAAAATTGAACAGAGCAATGCGAGTTATAAATTAAGGGCCGATGCCCGGAAGCGAGTTCAGACTTTCAGTATGGGAGATTATGTGATGGTCCGGATTCGTCTGGAACGGCTTCCTTCGGGAGCCGTTAAGAAACTACATACGCGCAGTGCGGGTCCTTTTCGGGTTCTAAAAGATATAAATGATAATGCTTATTTTATTGTACTACCCGAGGGTTTTGGCATCAGTCCCACCTTCAATATTAAAGATCTAGTGGCTTATAATGGCCCATATTTTAACCCTGGAAATCCACTGATAGTTGAGCCTACCCTGGACCCTGCCCCTGAGTGCCCCCCCTACCCCCACTCCCAGAAATATCCCCACCATATACAGCAAAAGGCATTGATAATATTCTGGATGACGAGATTGTCTCGGCAAGACGACAGTGGAATCCGGCGGTACCTGGTTTGCTGGAAAGGAAGGCCCCATTCTGAGGACGCGTGGATTGAGCATCAGAGACCCCAGCAGATGGACCCAGACCTGCTGGAGCTGTACGAGAGCCGCACCAAGCCTTACTCGACGGAGTCGAGTTCTCTCCCACCCCGGGAGAATGATGGGGACATCGAGCAGAGCTCATGGCGCGTGTACGAGCGCAGGAGGCGCCACCTGAGCCTATGGCTCTGATTAGACAGCCGGCACCATCGTGGATGTTTGCATTTGTTTTATTTTCTGCATTATGTTATTTAGTCCCACCTCGACTTTCAGGGGTTTTCATTTGTTATCGCAGGCCTTTATATAGGCCTGCCCATGGAACCTGTAATGGCACTGATTGAATGAATAAAATTCCCGTTTTCCTCCACTTGTGTGTTGAGAGAACCAGGGTGAGGCGTGTGAAACCCCAAACCCAAACCCTAGGTGTGTGAAACCCTAGGATCAGAATTAGGTGTGTGAAACCCTAATCTGAACCCTAAATCTTTCCCCCCTTTTCCCTAGTCTAGCCGCCACCCCCTCCCTCCTTCCCTCTTACCCGACCGGCCCACCCAGGCGCCGACCTCCCCTTCCCCATCCCGATCCCCTCCTCTCCCCCTCCTGCTGCTGCCGCCGGTCCCAAACCCCCAGCCGCCCGACCCCTCTCCCCTTCCCCCATTCGGCCCGGCCCCCTCTCCCTTGCCACTCCGATCCCCTCCTCTTCCCCCTCCTGCTGCTGCCGCTGGTCCCAAACCCCAGCCGACCCGACCCCTTCCCCTTTTCCCCCACCAGGCCCGGTCCCCTCTCCCTTGTCCACTCCGATCCCCCCCCCCTCCTCTCCCCCTCCTGCTGCTACCCACCCGAACCCGGCCCCTGCCACCACCGGCCAGGCCCAATCCCGACCTTCCCTTCCACCCTTACCCGACCGGCCCTAACCCACACCCGACCCACCCCCCCCTCTCCCAGATCCGGCATGCCCATATGGCGGACCCCGACGTGGACCATGGAATGATTGAAGACGAAGACGGGTACCTCGACATCAACTCCCCCTTCCTCGACTTTCAATTCTCGGAAGGAGAGAGCGTGGAGGAATACGTGGAACGGATCCGCTATACCGTGGTTTGTGACGCTGAAGCCCGCCTCGGCATCAGCGAGTGGCATCGTCGCTGGCACCTGACGCGCCGGTGCATCGGAACATAGTGTGCCTCCACGTGCTTGCAAATCCTCACCCCGAGCCGAGCGCAACCCCGGAGGCCCCAGCACCACCATCGCCTCGTCCGGAAGTCCTGCCGACTCCGGAGAACGTCCCCGCGCCACCTTCGGTCCCTCCTCAGTAAGGATTCTCCTACTCAATCAGGTATCATCGTGTTTCACCTATCGGATCTCTGGTATATTATCATTGCCAATTGCTGCCCCTGTTGTGAGGTTGAGTGTCCACCTGCCTGTTAAGTTCATTAGTATTTAATATTGCGGGACGGACTCGTGCCGTTTAATTTAAGCATTATTGATTGTAATTCTTAGAACTGAGATCGAATTGCCTGATGCGAGTAGTTTCTGTTAAAACCCATTATTCCCTGCTGATGGTTTGAATAAACTTCCTACCTGAGACTTTTAATTCATAGCGAAACACTGCTAGTACAATTAAACTACTGATTTCCTGCCCACCCTGCATTTGTTTCGCATCATTTTGGTATCAGAGCATGGTTGTAGGTAGGAACTGTCATGCATTAGTTGTATTGCATCTAGAAAAATTTTCTTTTAACTTTTGCATTTGATTGCCATATTTAACAAAAAAAAAAAAAATTCAGCATGCATCATGTTGTGAGTTTGTCTTTGCATGCCAACCCCTGAGGTAGGTCCTATCTGTTAGGAGAGTCGAGTGAGTCGGACAATATGGATCCTGATGTCTTAACTAGGGCACTTGCCGAGTTAGCCCAAGGAATAACAACTATGAACCAGAACCTCACCGCTTGTCAGCGTGACACCAATGGCCGTTTCGACCGTTTGGACCAAGCTCCACCGCTAGCTCCACCACCCCTAGGCACTCAAGATTTTCGGCCACCTTGGCAGAACAATCAAAATCCGGGTAAACAGTATCTCCGGAGCATCAAGTTAGAGGTGCCCTCTTTCGATGGCAGGCACGATCCCCAATTCTTTTTGGACTGGCTCCAGTCCATGGATCGATACTTTGCCTGGTACCCTTTAACCGAACCGCGAAAAGTGCAATTCGCTGCCATGAAGCTTAGTGGACCCGCCAGCCAATACTGGACTAATTTAAAAGCCTTGAGAGCCGCCAAAACTCAGGACCCCATTGATACTTGGGTCGCCATGAAGAATGAGCTAAAAGGCAGGTATGTGCCTCCATCATATCGAGCCCACCTATTGGACCAGTGGCACCAATTCACCCAAGGCAACAAATCAGCCAGGGACTATGTCACCAAATTCGACGAGTTCCTAACTCGCTGCAATGTCCTCAGAACAGAAACCCCTGCCCAGGTCCTGGCACGTTTTCGATCAGGTTTAAGAGAAGACCTGAGAAGTGAGCTCCTTGCCCGAGATGTTACAGAGTTGGAAAGAGCCTATGCCTTAGTTCAGAACCTCGATAGCATTAGGTCCAACCATTTCCATCGGGATCAAGATTCCCGAAGCAAAGTCCCTCGGCCTTTCTCGGATAGCTACCTAAGTCGGCCCTACCCTAACGAATCCCAACCAAGAGCCGACTCCACCAGTAGAAGCAATGAGAGAGACAACCATGACAAGGTCCCTGAGAAAGACTTCTCCAAAGTTAGTCCCCTCATCACGTGTTGTAAATGCCAAGGCTACGGACATGTGGCCGCAAACTGTGCAAGCCATGTCAAAGTCAACATCATTGATGGCAATCTCAATGAAGTGATAGAGGCTAAAGAGGCAGAATTCGTCTATCAAGGTGAAGAAGAAGATGGAGACTTTGATGATGATGACGAAGCCATCGTGACTTCCCTTAAACCAATGTCATCTCCCTCCATGTCAGTTGTTAGGTGCGCCCTGTCTCAACCCAATGACAAGAAGGTCAAACTGGGTCCCTGCCAACCTAAGAGTAGTCAGGCCGAACAGCAATCAACTCTAGCTAAAAAAAATTTCAAGGAGCATGATTCGGTCCTAATCTTCGTAGACCGGTTTTCTGAGGTGACCCATTTCCTCCCTTGTTCCAAGACGTCTGATGGCGTCATAAAGTTACATGGATTGCCTGAAATCATGCCCAACAAGGATGTCAAGATCACCAGTTTTTGTTGGAAAATCCCATGGCACAAGCTGGGCACTAGGCTCCAGTTCTCCACTACCTTCCATTCCCAGACCAATGACCAGACTGAAGTTGTCAATAGGAGTCCGGGAAACCATGTGCGTACCTTGATGGGTGAACACGTTAAGACTTGGGATCTGAAACTGTCAGTAGCCGAGTTTGCATGTAGGTCCACAGGTAGGAGTCCTCATAAAGTCGTGCATGGGTTCAAACCTAGGCAACCAGTCGATTTTATTCCCATATCTGAGCATCATAGAATTTTCGAGTCGGCATCTGCTTTTGCATCTCATGTGCATGAACTACATAAGGAAATCAGTAAAAAAATTGAACAGAGCAATGCGAGTTATAAATTAAGGGCCGATGCCCGGAAGCGAGTTCAGACTTTCAGTATGGGAGATTATGTGATGGTCCGGATTCGTCTGGAACGGCTTCCTTCGGGAGCCGTTAAGAAACTACATACGCGCAGTGCGGGTCCTTTTCGGGTTCTAAAAGATATAAATGATAATGCTTATTTTATTGTACTACCCGAGGGTTTTGGCATCAGTCCCACCTTCAATATTAAAGATCTAGTGGCTTATAATGGCCCATATTTTAACCCTGGAAATCCACTGATAGTTGAGCCTACCCTGGACCCTGCCCCTGAGTGCCCCCCCTACCCCCACTCCCAGAAATATCCCCACCATATACAGCAAAAGGCATTGATAATATTCTGGATGACGAGATTGTCTCGGCAAGACGACAGTGGAATCCGGCGGTACCTGGTTTGCTGGAAAGGAAGGCCCCATTCTGAGGACGCGTGGATTGAGCATCAGAGACCCCAGCAGATGGACCCAGACCTGCTGGAGCTGTACGAGAGCCGCACCAAGCCTTACTCGACGGAGTCGAGTTCTCTCCCACCCCGGGAGAATGATGGGGACATCGAGCAGAGCTCATGGCGCGTGTACGAGCGCAGGAGGCGCCACCTGAGCCTATGGCTCTGATTAGACAGCCGGCACCATCGTGGATGTTTGCATTTGTTTTATTTTCTGCATTATGTTATTTAGTCCCACCTCGACTTTCAGGGGTTTTCATTTGTTATCGCAGGCCTTTATATAGGCCTGCCCATGGAACCTGTAATGGCACTGATTGAATGAATAAAATTCCCGTTTTCCTCCACTTGTGTGTTGAGAGAACCAGGGTGAGGCGTGTGAAACCCCAAACCCAAACCCTAGGTGTGTGAAACCCTAGGATCAGAATTAGGTGTGTGAAACCCTAATCTGAACCCTAAATCTTTCCCCCCTTTTCCCTAGTCTAGCCGCCACCCCCTCCCTCCTTCCCTCTTACCCGACCGGCCCACCCAGGCGCCGACCTCCCCTTCCCCATCCCGATCCCCTCCTCTCCCCCTCCTGCTGCTGCCGCCGGTCCCAAACCCCCAGCCGCCCGACCCCTCTCCCCTTCCCCCATTCGGCCCGGCCCCCTCTCCCTTGCCACTCCGATCCCCTCCTCTTCCCCCTCCTGCTGCTGCCGCTGGTCCCAAACCCCAGCCGACCCGACCCCTTCCCCTTTTCCCCCACCAGGCCCGGTCCCCTCTCCCTTGTCCACTCCGATCCCCCCCCCCTCCTCTCCCCCTCCTGCTGCTACCCACCCGAACCCGGCCCCTGCCACCACCGGCCAGGCCCAATCCCGACCTTCCCTTCCACCCTTACCCGACCGGCCCTAACCCACACCCGACCCACCCCCCCCTCTCCCAGATCCGGCATGCCCATATGGCGGACCCCGACGTGGACCATGGAATGATTGAAGACGAAGACGGGTACCTCGACATCAACTCCCCCTTCCTCGACTTTCAATTCTCGGAAGGAGAGAGCGTGGAGGAATACGTGGAACGGATCCGCTATACCGTGGTTTGTGACGCTGAAGCCCGCCTCGGCATCAGCGAGTGGCATCGTCGCTGGCACCTGACGCGCCGGTGCATCGGAACATAGTGTGCCTCCACGTGCTTGCAAATCCTCACCCCGAGCCGAGCGCAACCCCGGAGGCCCCAGCACCACCATCGCCTCGTCCGGAAGTCCTGCCGACTCCGGAGAACGTCCCCGCGCCACCTTCGGTCCCTCCTCAGTAAGGATTCTCCTACTCAATCAGGTATCATCGTGTTTCACCTATCGGATCTCTGGTATATTATCATTGCCAATTGCTGCCCCTGTTGTGAGGTTGAGTGTCCACCTGCCTGTTAAGTTCATTAGTATTTAATATTGCGGGACGGACTCGTGCCGTTTAATTTAAGCATTATTGATTGTAATTCTTAGAACTGAGATCGAATTGCCTGATGCGAGTAGTTTCTGTTAAAACCCATTATTCCCTGCTGATGGTTTGAATAAACTTCCTACCTGAGACTTTTAATTCATAGCGAAACACTGCTAGTACAATTAAACTACTGATTTCCTGCCCACCCTGCATTTGTTTCGCATCACCTACTCCTATGCCTCTCCTAATGTACTTATTCATCGACCTATCCTTCTTAGTTTTGCTACACATCCATCTTAGCATTCTAACTTTCAAGCCTATGTGTTTGCACCCACTATATTGATTAACACACTAGACCACAAATTATTGTTGCCCTTATTATCATCTCAATTTCTGAAGCCTCAAAAGCATATGCAATCGATCACATAACGAACTCCAAGCATCTCTACTTCATCCACTCTCTCTCTCCCCTAGCAACATGAATCTGACTACAAAAATGATCATGTTATGCCATCTGTTTTCATTGATATTACATTCCTTAAGGTCTTTGAATTTGATGATGTTATTGTCGCATCAATTAACACATCATTTGGACATATAGTTGACCACCGCTTCTTTGTACATTGGCACTAAACGCAACTATGACAAGTTTAAACTTTAAAGAGTAATGTATCCCCAAATCCTAGTGAGAACATCTTTTATCTAACTCATCCCATTAGTTGTCCACATAAGAAAATGTTCATCTATTGTTTACCATCCTAGAGTGGATCAGTATTTTCTTTGTACCCTTGCTATCTTTCTTACTCTTTGTTCAATCACCAGCTCCTGTAACATCATGATCATGCTGTATTTTGTAAGTTTATTCTACTCTACCCAGTGTAAACTTGGTACATTCTCAAAAATCATATGAATAGATACTGCCACATTTTTCCAACAAATGGTCCTCCTTTCTTGCAAGATCGCTTTGAGTAAGCTATCCAACTAAAATTTACCCAATTCCTCCTAAGGGCCAATTGGTTATTCATCTGAACCTAGTTCCTTAATCTTTTTCATTCTTTTCAAAGCCATCTCAACTTTAGTTTTCCAAAATAAAAATGGTAGAGATTCTAACTTCCCAATGGTGGATTTTTGAGAAAAAAAATCCTACACCATAATTCCCATTCAATAACTTTTGAAAATAGAAGTTCAGAATGTCATTAATCTCACCATCTTTTGCTAAAATCGTATTGTTCTCTTGTTGATGAATTTAACTTAATTTAAATTTCTGGTCTCTCTCTGCCTAATTTATATATCTGTCCATTCTTTTGAACCTGATTTTGAATATAATCCATCATAATCTGCATGTGTAGCCTAACTAACTACTTATATGCGCATTTCTTAGCTTATTTATGTTTTACAAACTCATTCATTTCATTTCCCATTCACCATTCCTTGAAGTAGGATCTTTTTAAAACCCATCATTCCACCAGTAAGTTTCTGCATATGTATACCACTTGTTGAAGATACAAGAACTTCTATAAAAAACTTCTCAGAAAAGAAAGAACTTCTATAAAAGCCTTCGTAATCAATTTACCATCACCACACCTCATATCTGCTGTAGTTAACTTCAACGCTCGACTTCCATTGTATATCATATCTCTAAAGGATATAATCTTAATGACTTTAGGCTTCAACATTTTACTTTTGGGGACTTTCAGTTCCATTTATGTTTTCTTGCTTCTGGAGTATACACCATAACTACTAAAGGATATAATGTTAACGACTTTTAGGCTTCACCATAACTACTAACCATGGTTTGGTGGCAAAGTGATGCAAAGCGGTAAAGAGAAAAAAATTTACAACACCGATTTCGCAATCAATCGTCAAGTTTTTGATTTATTAAATTTTTAATAACTGTAGAAAAATTATTGGGATAATGGACTTGTGGGTCTCCACCTTTTCTGACTCAAGGAGAAGTGTAACCCTCGGGAATGACATGGCGACACAAGTGCTAGGAAAGAGGTGTGACTTGACTATGGCTTCAGGGAAGATCCTAACCATACAAAAAGTATTTTTTAATGCTCAATATAAGAAATTAAGAAGCAATCTATCTAGTGAGCCTTCGCTATTCCAAAGGGGAAATAGAAGATTGTATCAAATTACAATAAAGTCTTATAACTAAAGATAATGTATTTATTAGTAAAGGACTTGTATGCAAAGGGTATTCAAACATAACATAATTTCAAATGAACTTACTTAAGTTTCATCTTCTATTGTTCTCTAAGTTGTTTCTATCAATATATGACAAGGTAGCCCATGAGATTGTTCATTTTGATAGAATGAAACATATGATGACTATATAAATTCAATTTCCAAGTTACATATAAATTCGTGTCTAAGGAAGTTAAATATTCGTAGGTCTGAACAAGGAGAGAAAATAGCTCAGATGAAACAATATTCTCAAGTCAAGACATGGTATCACACATGACAACACCGTTCCCCATGTTGCCCGATCTAAGCGTGTGAATGGACATAAAACTGTAATCTCATGGACATGATAAACGTTGTGTTAACAAGCTCGTTCATAATTGAGAACCTGTGGGTTACTGGGGTATTCTTTGTTATTAACCTGCTTTATCCTTGAGGCACCTACACTAGATTATCTAGAAGTGCAAAGGGTGCCTATCAAAAATAGGAATCCTTGAACCTTAGGTAAAAATAGGTCTCATAATTGTAAAAATTGTCATAGTACGAATATGATATGCCTCAGACACAAGGTTGTCAGGATCGGGATCCCACCAAGGATCGGTTGGGGTTTGTAGAATTGGATCGAGATTTGTAAGATTCTACAAAATCAAAAAAATTATAAATTATGATTTATATGGGTCTTGAAACATGGAACATTTATTAAAAATAAGATAAAAAACCAATAAATAACTTTGTTAGGGACACTTGTATATATGATTGTATAGGATAATATAGGCTTCTTCATGTTCTTCTGTATGGTGGACTTACACCACTTTGTACATATATTGGGCTATTGCCCCTTGGAATATATTCTATTATATTTCAATCCCTAATATGGTATCAGAGCATACCTTGGGTTTCTAGGGTTATTGGAGCCGTCATCATAGTCTCAATCTCATTTCGTCTCGATCAAGCAAGGATTCGACATGAATCAGACTATTCTTCTCCGACTGCTCCTCATCCATCGCAGTCCAGCCAACTGCTGTAGTCCCGACTCCCATATCCTCATCGTTGCTCCAGCCATTGCTCCTTATAAGAGATCCAACCTCCCGGATCCTCTACCCACTGCTCCTCGTTGCGATCCAGTCCTCCACTCGCTACTCCACATTCTGATCCAGCCGCTGCTGAATTTCTAATCGTCAGCTCTATATCGCGATCTCCTTAGAGATAAGATTGCCAGCTTCATCGTGATTCGCTGCTCTTCATCACGAATCGCTGCTCTTCATTGCCAGATACTCTGAAGATCGAGAAGATCAGCTCGTGAAGGAGAGAGATACCATCTTTGTTATCGATTACCCAACAGCTTGTGATTCACCGTTTAATGTTTTATGGTAGCAAAACAGATTTGCTCGTGATTCACTCAAGTTCAGCAAATGAAATGAAGCAACCCAGATTAGATTCATCTATGGTGATTGTTCTCCTACCTTTAGTGATCTGCTATTGGATTCCAGATAGCATCAGCACCTATTGTTTGCACATGGCAGATTTGAGTACTGCTCTGAAGCATCTAACACCTGATTTGGAGCCCCCAATGCATGTTCTATTGTGCATATCAGTTGCTTGTGCAATTGTGCACAATAACCATTTGGCATTTGGTCTCTCTGCACGTCAGGTGTTCTACTGGGTGTCTGATCTACATTGACCCCTCCTCAAGCTGTTGCTCGTGCCTGCATGTATCTGCAACACACCCTTCTACTCACACCCATCGTCTGAGACATGGCCTCACAATTTAAGTCCTCTAGCATGCAGTACGGTCGGGACTTTTTCCCGGGTATGGACATCAAGTTCTCCAGTGCAGAGAACTAGATTGTTTAGTTTGTCACTGTTCATGCTCTTTTGATTGGCCGAGACATGTGGGGATCCATTGATGGTACTGATCTTGTGCTTCCTAAGTTCCTATCAATGAACTCCACAGTCACCACTAGTACCATGGCCCAAACTCAGTTCCACCTGAGTCCTCCGTCTCTCCGGCTGTGCCTCTTGAGAAAACCTCGATCTCCCTATGCCTTATATTTATCCGGGTGTTACGTCTGAGAGTCCAAATGCTTCCGCTGATCTTGATGGACTACCTGTGGATCATGCATCTCCTCTGTGCCGCTACACTGCACATCCTAATCAACATGCCCGTGATCATTTTTGGTTGGCTTACTTCTAAGTTCTAACCACTACTCTCTTGAGTTTAAGTGTTTTCTTTCATCCATTCATTCTCATCGAGAACCCCAGTCCTATTGTGAGGCAGTGCAAATGCCAGGGTGGCAAGAACCCATGTCAGAAAAGCTTCATGCTCTCCAACAAACTCACACTTGGAACCTTCTTTTCCTGCCTCCTAGTAAGGATCCTATCAGCTGTCGGTGGATCAACAACTTTGATGGCTCGATGGAGTGCTACAAAGCATGTCTTGTTGCTCATGGGTTTTTCAAAGAGTATGGAGTCGACTACTATGAGACCTTTGCCCTTGTAGCGAAGATGGCCTATGTTCATGCCCTGATTGTTGTTGTTGTGGTATGGGGATGGTCGCTCTTACAGATGGATTTAAAGAATATCTTTCTTCACAGCGACCTTGCTGAGAAAGTTTACATGCAGCCTCCTCTTGGTCTTTTTCATCCTCCTGGCATAGCTTGTCATCTTCGTCGAGCCATTTATGGACTCCTTAAGCGTGGTTTGAGAGTTTTTGTTGATCAGTTCTTGAGATCGAGTTCACCAAGAGCTATCATAATCACACCTTATTCATGCGTCGATCTCCTCAGGGTCTGGCGATTCTTTTGCTCTATGTCGACGACATACTCATCACCGATGATGATACTACTTCCATTAATCGTCTAAAGCAGCACCTTCAGTATCTATTCCAGATAAAGGACCTTGGCCTTCTACGTTACTTATTGGGTCTTGAGGTTGTCTTCTCTCTTCGAGGGTATTGTCTTTCTCAGCAAAAGTTCATCTTTGATCTGATTAGTCGCGCCTGCCTGAGTGACTCTCGCACCATTGATACACCAATGGAGCACCAAATGAAGCTTTGTCCTAATGATGGTGAGCCACTTTCTAATTCCATGAGGTATCAGCAGCTTGTGGGCGGTCTCATTTAGTTGACCATCTTTAGGTCCGACATTACACATGCAATTCGTACAGTGAGCCAATTCGTCAGCAACCTCGCTCTGATAACTATGCGGACATTCAACGTATCCTCTACTACCTTTGTCGAACGCTTACTCGCCTCCTCCTGTTATCCACTTCTTCTACTTTGGAGCTTCATGACTATGGGGATGCTGACTAGATCGGTGATTCCACTGACCGTCGATCTACATCCGTCTTCTTAGTCTTTCTCAGTAACTCTTTGATTTCATGGACGAGCAAGAACCGAAAGATAATCTCCCGCTCTAGTACAGAGGCAGAGATTGTGCAATGTCCCAAACTGTTGCAAAGGTCATTTAGGTACGGCATATCCTCTCTGATCTAGGTTTTGCATTATCTACTCCGACTCTAATTCATTGCGACAATCAGAGTGCTATTAAGATAGCCACCAATCTAGTTTTTCATGAACGGACGGAACACATAGAAGTTGATTGACACTTTGTCATTACTACTATGCTACTCTATCCCTTCCTTATGTCTCATCTACTAAGTAGATTGTAGACCTCTTCACCAAGGCTCATACAGTTGCAAGCTTCTAGTATTTCTTGGCAAACTCTGGGTGATTGATCCTTGTGAGTTTGAGAGGGGTGTTAGAGACACTTTGTGCATGGTGGACTTACACCGCTGTGTGTACATATATTGGGTTATTGCCCTCTATTCTATTTCAATCCATAACAAACTTAACTAATATGAGAGATTTAGCTCAAACTATAGAGCTGTTTCTCACAAGTGTAACTTGTAAGTTGCAAAACACATGCGCAAGAAGATCGAGATTTGATTCTTTACATCTTTATCATCCACTTATAATAATTTCCAAAATTAAGAAACACTGACAACAAATTGAGCCATTTCATATTAGAAGTCACACTGACAACAAATATCTAGGAAAATAGTTAGGAACATGTTCAACCCAGTCATACGAAGGATCTACAAGTATAAGTGAGTAGATGCATGCATTTACAAAAGTTAAGGAGCATGTAGAAATTCATGCATGGATAAATTGCTTCTATTATGCCTTTCTGTAGATATTATTTCTGGCTAACAATCTTGAACATGGAAAAGTGTTGCACCCAATCCATATTCTACATCGAAAATTTAACACATTTTTCAGTTAGCAAATACTGTCTTCAACTCATTGCCTGCTTGCTAGACCATATTATAAAAAGAAAGGAAGTTTCTAGTATATTATTCTTCATAAAAGCCCATTTATCAATTTGTACTTGAACTTGGTTGAAGATGAAAGAAAGAAATGTAAAATATTAACCTGAGTAAAAAAGTTCTTACGAAGCTAACACAAGTGAAACCACTACTACGACAGATTCTTCTATATTACAATTCATCAATGTTTTAGCAGGCTTTGCAAAGTTTTGACAGAGAGCCTAAGCATCCAAATGAGTTCGCACTCTTAACCTTTGCTATAAAATTGTTGTAATTATGGTTTCATTGCCAGCACGATAATATAACTATATTAGAGTAGGCTTAGTAGCATTTGCAAAGTAAAGAACTAAATATCCACTATTCTTAACTAGACACAATATTATTAAGAAAATAGAGGGAGAGAAGCAAAATAATCAAAAGACAATAGAGCAACAAAAGGCGGAAAAATACCAATCACTCGCAACAATAATATCAAAGGAATTCAAATCATTTGAAGCCAGTTCCTGATTCCAATGCAATGGCCACGGTTTCACTTTTGTATCACCAAAAACTCCAGCATTGACATTTATGTTACGCTGTACATCTGAACGTTAAAGAGTTAACTCCAAAAAATGCATTAGATTAATGGATCAAACCAATGGCTAAAGTTTGGTTGCATTAACAATCATTCCCTCTAAAACATCATTTACTATGAGAGTGAGGCATGTATCAACATCAATCAACATAATACTTGACAAGTCCAACATCTCTCTCTCTCTCTCTCTCTCTCTCTCTCTATCTATCTATCTATCTATCTATCTATATATATATATATATACCAGAAAGAGAATTATAGAACCTCTATGCAGGTCAATTGAGTATGAGTAGAAATAGGGTCAAGTTACATAAGTAAACTTATCCTGGCCCATATATATACAATAATGATGATCAAGTGCTCAACCTTATGGCACACAACTCATCCACTACAATTTAGTAGACCTACCTAGAGGGTTCAGAATATGCTACTTTTTTTTGGATGTCGTATCTATTGGATCCTTAAATTAATGGTTCAGCCATTTTTATAACTTCTATCATGGTAAAACATTATGTGCATTATCAGCCGTTCATCTTAACCATTAATTTAAGGATCAAATTTTGGTGCACCTAGAAGTTATAGAAATGACTTATTTTTTGTGGATGCCTTATCTATTGCATAGATAAGACAGCCACAAAAAATCAACACATTCTAAAACCTCTAGGTAGGTCTACTAAGTTGTAGTGGATGAGTTGTGCACCATAAGGAGGATGAGCACTTGATCATCTATGACACATATTCAGATTTGACAATTAAATTGATGGTTTCCTCTTCTTCGTTTGTTCGAAGCCCTCGAGATGATTCCAAGACCCTGGTGTGATTCCGGATAGGCGTGAGGCCTCATCAATCCTTCTTATCTTTCTCTTTGTCAATTTTTTCTTTATTTTCTGCAGTCCTAAACCTAGCAAAACCTAAAACCCAATTAAACCCATCTTCAAATCTAGACATTGCAGTCCAGATCTAGAGAAACCTTGATTTGCACATTTGACCACCCGATCATTACCAAATTCATACTATAATTGCCTAACCGATAACCCAACATCGTTAGAAATTTTCATCCACATCTGATACTCACATCTCCAAATCATCCAAAAGTTCAATGTTGCGAACAAGATCTGTCATTCGACTCTTGCCATCGAATGTTGAGAAATCCATCTTTCATCACTTAAATCTTGGCGGCGAGCTCCCACGCCTAGTATGAATTGCAAAGAACCCTAGAAAGGCAAATTTCCGATCCATCATCAGATCAAGCATCCAAAGGCTTCGGAAGGGAGTTTCTTACCTTTATAAATTTCTTCTTGTTAATATCTTGATTGTGATTGAATTTTGTGTTAGATAATAATTTTCTTACTTATTTTGACATTTAATTTCAGCAAAAGCATCATCTTTGCACTCTTCATTATACTCGCATGGGCCATTAGAGATAGATCGTAGAATTGCATCATTGCATATAAAATCTAGTTCTTGCACTATTTCATTGCTTCAGCATTGTGTAGCATCCTAGTATTTCTTAGTTAGATTATCTAACTTCAAATGGGCATTAGAGCATTCCTCCTTGATTGCACTGCATCATTCAGGTTCGAAAAAATGTGGCTGCAACATTCAGCTTTGGTTCTCTCATAAAGAAGTAGTGGAATCACATTGGCTGACTTCGTAACTCAGCTAGCAACTTTTCCAAGATTCCAAGAAAGAAGATCAAAGCTTGGTAATATAATCAATTTGGTAAAAACATCAGAATGAAAAACTCGCTTTTATGAAGGATTAATAGCTTAGAAGTCATAGCATAAAATTCCCATTTGTCCCCTTCAGAGAAATGGGATTTGTCATCTCTAATTGAGGAACTAAGCAAATCCGAAGGAGATCATGTGGAAGCAGACATTGAGAGATAGATGGGTCAAAGTTGGGGACAACAAAAAATCTTATTTTCATGAAGTTGCCAATGGCAAGAAGCTGAGGAATTCTGTCAAAACTATCTGTCAATGGTTCTGTCCATAAAGATCAGCACCACATACTTCAAAATATATCTTCTCATTATAAGAACTATTTTAGTAAGAAAGATTCAGCGGGTCCTAAATTTGACCGGACAAAAATTATATTTAAGAATATTGCAGCTAATTCTAATCTAGAGATATTTGGAGTTTCATATTAGCGACAGAGGGTTGAGGAAAAATTTATTTGAGTAATTTATATGAAGCCTCCTTATGACTTGGGTACTAGTCCTAATAAGGATCTTCTACTTGCCAACATGAACTGCAAAGTTGATTATCTACCTATGAGATATTTGGGGTTGCTTATTAGCGATAGAAAGCTGATGAGAAATGACTGGTTCAAAGTTATTAAAACGATCGAACCTCAGTCAGTAAGTTCAAAAGGGAAGAATCTTTCCATTGGAGATAGTCTAAGAAGCACTGACACTGGTACGGGGACACGGTTACGACATAACACGGGTACGCCGACACGACAAATCCTAAAAAAAGATGACACAGGTACGGCGGGAACATAGCAGAATAAATTAATAATTTTTTTTTTATATTTTATGTGTGTTCATAATTCATATATATTTCAATAACCGAAAAAATCTCATAGAAAATAACTAAAATGAAAATTTAATACATATTGAATCGCAATCGTTAGTTACGCCCAGCCTGATTGGTGAATCACATACAGCCCTAAATAGCATGAAAAATAACGGCTGTGTTTCAGTTTTGGCTTCAACCTATCTAAAACATCAAAGGATCAGATAGGTTAAACGCAAAAATGAATCGTAATCGTCCGTTACAACCAACATGACAAGTGAATTATACTCAGACCCAAATGACGTGCAAAAGAACGGCTGCGATTCAGTTTTGGCTTAAACATATCTGATCCTCTGAGGTAGCTTGTGACCCAACCCTATATCGAACAACCCATCAACTCGCCGTGTCCGGCGAGTGTTCGGCGAGTGTCCGACCGTGTCCGTCTCCCGGAAGCATGTGTGACATGGCACATGCGTGTCCGGTGAGTATCGGTGTCTGACAAGTGTCCAACACGGGTACGGGGGGCCTGGGGAAGTATCTGTGCATCCTAGGAGATAGGTTGGCCTTGATTAACTAATTTTTTATCTGCTATTATGTGCTATTAGATGTCTTTTTCTATTTTCGCGCTAGAGTGATTAAGAAAACTGATAGCATTAGAAGCAGTTTTCTTTGGAGTGGCACGGCCGGCAATTCTGGTGCTTATCATTTGGTGAATTAGGGAGCAGTTTGTAAATATAGAGAGCAAAGAGGATTTTGAGTTAATAATCTTGGAGATCACAACAAGGCACTTATTGGCAAGTGGTGGTAGAGATAGAGTAATGTTATTAGAAGATATTTTAGGAGATTCTTATTGTTTCAAGTTCAAAGTAGGAAATCAGGTAAGATTTCTCATTTTTGGAAAGTGTTATAAAAGGTGGACGAGTTTACAAGTGTTGAAATAAACAGGTCATTGGTAATGGAAAGTTTTCATTTTGGGGAGAGAATATTTGGTTGGGCCAAGGTTTTTTGAAAAACATTTTTCCAAACCTATATGCTATTGATTGGAATGGGAAGGCGATAGATCTCAGCATTTTCTGATTAATAACAATACTATTGAAACTTGAGGTTTCATAGAACAGTTCCAACTTCCAATCCATTTTCACTCTCACCTTCAAGACCTTTAGCCTATTTTGAATAATATTTCGGTCAATGATCAAAGGTATATAGCCACTTGGAGATGGAGCTCATCCGACCTACATTCTGTTAAGTCATGTATGTTTATTAACATTGGAGAGGTGGTTGGTTCGATAACATCAACACTCTGGAAGACTAAATTCCCACCTAAAATAAAAATATCCATGTGATTAGCTACTCAAGATAAGATCTTGACAAGATACAATCTGAAGAAGATGAAGCATCCTAATCTCTCTGCTTTCTTGTGTTCTCTGGTAGCCACAAAGAGAATGTTGATCTTTTTTTTACATTGTCCTTTTTCCAATGGAATCAGGAAGACAATTAAGAAGAAAGTACATATCAAAGGCAGGCCTAGTAGCTTACGTTCCCTGTAGACCAAATGGAGGAATAAAGGGATTGCTAAATCTTGGAAGAAGACTAGGGATATTGTCGTTATTGCAGTTTGCTGTAGCATCTGGATAGAGATAAATAACGAAATCTTTAACAACAAGGTTAACTCCAATGATAACATGCTCAAGCTTATCAGCATAGGCCTGGAAGATTGCTCCGCAAGGATCATTTGAAGAGAATTGAAATGCTATACTATGTAAATAAATTTTACATTTCTTTGCCCGTTTCAGGGCTTCTTGATTGTACTTTCTTCATCTTGTAATAAATTGATGGGGTCTAGGCCGAACCTACCAATTTCATTTGGAAGATGGTCATGGATTTACAGCTAATCAGTCTAAGTAGTTAACCAGTTATTACATCCAGTTGGTTGCTATTGGAAGCCCATTTTAAGGGGTATTGTATGTAGGACAAAATTGATGGAACTTATTGCATAATAGCACACACTAAACAAGCTCTACCATCCTTTTCTACCCAATCAGTTTTTGTTTGAAAGGAGGTTTAGCAGCCTTTCTAATTATTACCTAATGCTAAAGATTACAAAAGTCATTTGTTGAGCACCTTCCTTTGTCTTCAGGTTTTGGATTTCAGCTCTGTGATATCTGGAACTACAGTTCAGTGTTCTGTTAATGGTCTGGAAAAATCCTAACGGCTAAACGGTGAGTGCCATTTCACTCAACATGGCAAGTGACGTATTAAGAGTTCTTCATAAATAAATGATATCAGAAGATGCATACAGTCATGCAGTCAAGGGTTTTTGTGCTAAAGCAAATTATGCTCTACATAACAAACTACATAACCAGAATCGCATTACAGAAAGGATACAATCAACAACCTGTGGATTTCCATCTGAAATTACAACTTCACAAGCATCCGTGCTTGCAGCAATAGCAAATCCAGCTAATCCGTAACCTGATCCCAGTTCAAGTACTCTTTTGCACCTTGATGATAAAGCTCAAAACAGTCAGAAATCACATTTAGCTAGAAACATATATAACCATAATACAAAACTTCACCCATGAACCTACTGAAGTTTCTTTCGAGTTAGCCTATAAATTATGCTCATGTACACTTATCAAGTTATATATATATATATATATATATATATATATATATATATATATATATATATATATATATATATATATATATATGAGGGCAGGGAGCCTGCACCTAAGGTATAGCATATTAGCATCGTTGTTGCACCTCTCGCTTGTTTACCTCCCAAGAAGTTTTAGAATTTGATGATTTTTGGTGGGTGTGTTGTTTACGGTAAGGTGATCATCCTCACCAAAAATCAGCAAATTCTTGAACTTCTAGGGTCATCAAATGAGCTAGGCAAAATTAACGGTTATAGTGAACGGTCGATAAAGTTTCGAAAATTTGATGATCCTAGAAGTTTTAGAATTTACTGATTTTTTGTGAGGATGATCACCTTACCCTAGAGAACACATCCACCAAAAATCACCAAATTCTAAAACCTCTAGGATGGTAAACAATACCTGAGGTGCAGCAACGATGTTGCACCTCAGGTCTAGGCTCCCTTTTCCATATATATATATATATATATATATATATATATATATATATTGTTAGAGATTTAGTAACTAAATAGTTCCCCTATCAAAGTGGCAAGTAAAAGCGTCAACCCCCATAAAAGCATCCCTCTTGCCTACCCTATGTTCAACATTTCCTTGCAATGCCTATAAATCTCTTCTTGTCTACTTGAAGCAACGATCCACCCATGTCCCCCACACCCTCTTTCTACATCTTGTACCACTCGGACACCTATCAAGCTATCACTTGTCCTATAATGACCAAAAAAAATTAAGATTTAATAATTGGAGTTGTATGCATGCTATGGAATACTTACTAATAAAATAAATGATATTTTTCAGCCTTTAACTCAAGAAGTGTTGTTTATCCTATTAGTTAGTGGCTTGTTTAGTCATGCAATGAGTTCCAGGTTCGAGTCATTGTAGCGACGACTTCTATTTTGCATGGGATTTCTCTCCTTGAGTTCTAAAATCGGGTGGAGATATCAAACCAAAATTTATTTTTAAAATTAAAAATTGATCCTTTGAAAATTAAACCCCTTAAATCACTGCCCGATTTTCCTCCCCCTTTCCTTATCTTCTTTTCCCTCTTTCCTATTTCACTCCCACTCCCCCTCCTAACTTCTCCCATAAATAGTAACCACCTCTGTCTTCTCTATGTCATGCATGCAGGTGATCGTCGTGACGCACCCCCATCCAACCAATGGAATTAGTGTCAGATTTTAGATCCAAGTGGAGGAAAGATGGTAGCGAAGGAAAAGGTAGAGAATGCAGGGTGGTGATGAGAGGGAGAATGGGTCAGATCACAGGGCACCAGGAGGGTACAAGAAGTGTGCCACTATTCAATGAGGTGGTGAATGAACAAGTTTTAATTTTATGTCACTTTTTGCATGCACTCCATTGACATGTTTGCAATAAGAAATGGCTGAAAGGTAAAAGATAATTAGATATAGGCTCCCATCCTACTCATAAGTACGTGACCAACTCCAAAATATAGAACAAGATTGCAACCAAAAAAGGGAGAAAGAGAAAAGAGTGCAGCACGGAAATGAGCAAGACACCCTTTGGATGTCCAAATCTAAATAGTTACAAATGTATATATTATTTATTAGTAATATATTCATCCATGTGGTCGAATGATGAAAGTAGGCTTTTGATCTGTAGTTGCATGTGGACAGTGGAAGACCATATCCATGTAATCTTAGTTAGCTAGTGCGTGTGGGTGTTTTTGGTGTTTTGGTGGTGGTGGTGGTGGTGGTGGGTGGGTGGGTGGGTGGGTGTGTATGTGCACGAACGCGCTTCAGCTGAATAGAAATAAACATCAGAATTGAACTTCATATCTGTTGAATGTCATAAATAAACAAAAATTACAAAATTCAGCTATCATTGATAAAAGAACATATATTATTAGAGTAAGCATCATACTTCTCACAGACCTGAACATGTTAGAATTTTTTACACAAAAATATGCAAGGACGTCTTCTGTTGGCCAACAACCTGTTCACAAAAGGTAAAGGCTGAATTTGATCACACTGAAAATTGTTTTAAGTTCATCGTCAATAATATTAAATTGATAGAGAAATACATAATGAGGATAATAACAAAGAAACAAAAAAGTGAAGATGTGCTAGAAACGGAATGACCTGTAGTTGTTTTTTAAATAAATAGATATTGTGCACCAATTATTTTGGTTTTAAAATATAATCCAATGCTAAAAAATATAATCAGAGAACCTTTAATATTCATTGCACGCATACAACTCTAGTGCCATCTATGGTTTAAAGGGTACCCCCAAACGTCAGCATGCTTCTTTAGAAATTGTGACATTAAGCATTACATAGGGAGCCCTATTGTGCAATTAGTTGTCCCTTGGCTACATCTCCTACTAGTGATGTAATCATGAAGAGAAAGATGCAAACCATTTGTTCTTCACTTGCCTTTGGGCTAGGGCTCTCTGGAAGGAAATGTTCTGGATGACAGGTCTTATACCAATGATGAAGTTGCAAGTAAAATCGAGTCAGGCAAAAGAGAACCACAACCGCAATCACAGCACCCATTCAGAACTCTTCAAGTGGTGGCTATAGTCACTATGAAAAGTTCACTGCAAGATGCTTTTCCAATAAATGAATTCGTCTCCATCTTGCATTGCTTATGCTGCAATATTTCAAGCCAACACGCTTATGGATGCATTGATACTAAGATGCATAACGGCTCAAGTAACATTTGAACATCCTAGAAGACATTCACAGTGTAATTACTTGTTTGTCAACAGGGGAAGTACCACAGGAATTGCTTGGGTTATAGCAACAACAGGAGTGAGCTTCATTGCGCCGAGAACGCATGTGGAACTATTACCGATTAAAGCAACATTATTGGAACTCACAAGACAAGGCATATAAGAGGTTATGATGTGCTTAGATTGTATGAGGGCAATTGAAGTTATAACAAAGGGATTTATGCTCTCCCTGATCATTATGGAAGTTGACGGTGCCCGAAAATCATCACCAACTCGTTGGCACGTGGCGGACCCAGAGACTGTCGTTTCATCCACCAAGAAGGCTGTAAATCCAACTGAGAGCAACTGCGACCTGCTACCAGCCCGCTGATACGGGGTTTACAGGTTAACACAAGACCACACAAGGAGGAAAGCCTGAGAGTTCAACCAATCAGCTGGATGTGATGAGCTCCTACCACATAGAGGGGGCAAAGTTGATTCCTCGAGCATCAACTGCTCAACCACCGCACGATGACAGAACGAAGCTCGCACGCCTTCTCGAGCAACCTTGACAAGATAACCCCAACTACATCAGCTGCGAGCTCACCGAACGCCCTACCACGAACTAAATTTAACTCACACCACTAGGAGACAGAATCGCGGATTACCCTAGACCTTGGACTGCCCATCACATGACACAAAGGGAAGATCACATGGGAGCTCGCCCAATGCAAAAGCACTCAGATACAAGGTGTACGTACCATCGCCGTAGAGAGCTCGCTGCGAGAAGCTCTCCCATTGCAAAAGCACTAAGATACAATATATCCATACCACTCAATGAGGGACCCACATCGAGGTAACACCGGCGGGCCCTTGCAAGGACTTTCAAGAAGCTAAACAAGAGATCCACAGAGTCATCCTCAGCCTCATGACCTTCGGGGTTCTTTGCTCTTAAACCGGGCACCAAAACCGTGGCGGCAAGCTTGCCCATGGTGACGTCAGCACGACATCATCAGAGAGCTCGCTTGTAACGATATCAAAAGAAGCTCGCCCATGGTAATGTCAGCATGACATCCCCATAGATCTTGCCCGGAGCGACCTCAAAAGAACACAGCGACAAGCTCGCATGAGGTGACGTCAGCAGGACGTCAGTAACCGGCTCACCCAGAGCGTTCTTGTCCTAATACGAGAACAAGCTCTCCCTTTTTTGCCAATCATCACGATCGTTCTCCGCTCCAAGGCAGACACAAAAAACCATAGCAACGGGCTCCCCAATGGTGACGTCAGCAGGGAGCTCATCCAAAGCGACCTCGAGAAACCATAGCGATAAGCTCGCCCATGGTGACGTCATCAAGGAGCTCGCCAGGAGCGACCTCGAAAAACCACAACAACGAGCTCGCACATAGTGACATCAGCATGGCATCATTAGGGAGATCGCCCGGAGCGACCTCGAAATATTGTAGCGACGAGCTCACCTAGGTGATGTCGGCATGACGTCAGCAGGAAAATCGTCCAGAATGGTCTTGAAATAAAACAGTGGCAAGCTTGCCTGAAGACGGCGTCAGTAGATCGACACCCTGAGTTCACCCACATGAGGTTTTCTCCTAACAAAGCCCTAGGGTTCAAATGGAATCCTATCGGAGCTCGCGGGCCAAGACCACCACCTAAAGCATGGCACAGGCTGATTAGTGTGACAGTTAGCAGACCGCACCAAACGACAAACACACCCGACTCAAACAAGCCCTGTTCCAACCAAAGCCCACCACCTGGCAGTCCAGAGGCGGTAAGTTTCGATCCAGTCAGAGCCCGCAACCTGGCAGCCCAAAGGCGGTAAGTTTTGATCCAGTCAGAGGCGGCCACATGGGCGGGCACATGGACGAGCATGTAGGTCGATACATAACGGTCTCCCTCGCACTCTCGAGGTCTATAAAAGCACCCCCCGAGGCTCTAGAGTCTAGAAAACGGGCTGGAATTTCGGTGAGAGAAACCAACAACCACTACTCTCTCTTGTTCCTACCTCCTCCTTCCCCCACCTTTCGATCCGTCACTAACTTGAGCATCGGAGGGTCTATTCTCCGTAGAGCCAGTTGTTCCTGACACTTTATGTTCCTTTCAAACTTCGATGTGCGGGATACTAAAACCTGTGTTCAAAATTGATTGATTAATTGGCCTACTTTGTTTAAATAAACCATAGCAAGTTAATGATTGGATTTCAATTGAATGTGGTACAATTAATGATTTTAATACTTCTTAAAATCTGTGTTCGAAATTGATTGATTAATTGGTCAACTTTGAAGAGTAATTTAAGCCTATATGACCAATGGAAGTTCGAATATAAGTTAAATACATTGATGTATTTGATCGGCGTTCACTAATGACATTTTTTTGGTTCCATGATGAGTCGGAACATGTTTAATAACCAAACTTTAGGTCACATTCTAAGGATACCCCATGAATGTTTTTTAGCCTAACTTGGTTTGCTTATAGAGACACCTCACTTGTTTATTGAATTAATTGTATTTGTTTGTCTTTATTGGTAATCTCTAAATCAGGTATAGGAATCTGGGGCAGATCAGTTTCTACCTATCAGCAGTAGTATTAGAGTAACCATAGGTTGATAAGTGTTTATCAAAGAAAAATTAGAAGGTTAATATATACTAGGAGACATTATGATATGGATTATGTATGGATTAATTTCATCAATCTTGTTTTGAATGTTAGGACAACATTCAATTTACATTACAAATCTAAAACATCCATGCACATTACATAAAAGAGTATAGTATTTGAAACATACACTTTCTCCGTCGTGCCTTCATATTTTAACCAACCTAACATCACATCCAAGAAGGAGTTGGTGTTAAGTGTTAACATATTGTCTGGTCGATAGCCACGTTTCAAAGATAATTAACAATGGAATCGGGTTGTATTTATTTACATAAGTTAGAATGTTACGAGGGGAATTTTCTTTCCATAACCATAGCCATCAAGCCATGGTTGATGATGGACGTCGTCCACAACTTTTGGAGCCAAAAAACGACATGCTGAAAATCCTCGCAGCAAGGGGTAATTTTGTCTTTTCAATAGTTCCATTTTTTATGGTTGGCGGAAAAGATCTTTTACAAGTATGGATGCAAATAATAGAGTATATAAAACATAATCTTCTATATTCTGTCACCTTTATGCATGTCTTATTGTTATAACAAGCATACGTCAAGATCTCTAAGAACTTGGGATACACTGATACTTCGAAATAGGTGTCGTAAAGGTATCGGATACTTCCCGATACTCCGATACGGCGGGATACGTATCCGATACGTCTAGGAAGTATCGGGGTTTTTTATAAAAAAAAATCTGATACGTCGGGGATAAGGGACCGATACGCCGGGGATACGAGACTGATACGTCGAGAATACGGAACCGATACACCGGGATACTTACGGATGGTACTGTCCTCCAAAATCCAAAAATTCGCCCCAAACCCGACCGAAACTTCGGATATGGATCTAAATTCTATACGTTACCATCTGCTTAATAATATCATTTATATATTTTGTTTTTTGGATGATGCATGTAACACTAACTTTGTATTTTGTAATGGATGATGAATGTTAGCGTTTTTTGCTAGCGTTTTCTAATGGACGATGAATGTGACACCTGCGTAATGTTGTTAGCGTTACTTTTTTGTAATGGATGAATGTGACACTAGCTTTGTATTTTTTGGTTGTATACTTGTATTGGATGTAAATCATGTAATGAATGATGAGCATAGTCATATCTAATATTCAAACTATTCACTATTCATATTATAGCACAAAAAAATATTATATTTAATTGTTAATATTATATATATATATATACATATTATTACAAACGTATCCCTATCGTACCGTGTATCCTAGTTTTTCAAAACTCCACGAATTGCCGTATCCATATCCTCATATCCATATCCCCGTATCCGTATCGGTGCTTCCTAGCCAAGAACTAATAGATCATATTACATCCTATAATACACGAGGATAGATATAATACCCAAAGGATACAATAACTGAAAATTAATACTTAGAAACATAAACAACTTCATAGTCACATGGATTGTGACAGGAAGGATGGGTTCCTAGATATATTCCATCCACCAGTCAGCACAGAGGATAGAGAAGATTAATCTTGAATTAGGAGACATGTTTATATCATAAAGTCCTTTCATACAGGATTGGGACAACACAACAAAGGAACTATCCATAAAAGTCCATGAGAACTTACATACTAATCCTGTGGTGTCAATATCATATCTGGTAGAGATCGCAAAATCATTTAGGTCAATGCAGTCCTCCATCCTTTGGCTGCAATAGAATTGTTTAGCAATTAGTAGCTTGAAACATTAGTATATTAGATATCTTCTGAGAACTATTGGAAACCTGCAAAAATGATTCTTTGTAGTGAAAACAGCATGCGTACTGTTAAAATGATGGTCCGCTTTGGTTTGTTATATTGGATGAGAATATTGTATCAACTACTTGTGAAGTACATTGACTGAGCATAGAGTGTAATCAGAGCTCAACTGTGGTATACTTACCAATATAGTGGCCAAACATATGGGTAATTGCCTTTTGTAATGGATGGCATCCATTAGTACAACTATCCAATTTCATCCTCAAGTTAGATGATACAGTTAATCCTCGATTTGTTGCATTTACAAGGTATGAAATCAAGACAACATGCCCACGTATATATATAAGAAATATCACCAGCTCATGCAAATACCCCATAATAAGATGTAAGAATGTGAGCTATAAAATGTAGAGAGTCTAGCGAATACCCCTAGCTATACAATATAGAGAGTCTAGCGATCCAAAGTACCAATACGTTTTGTATAACCTGGTCTAGAAGGCATATGGTACAAGTGTACAACCTATAGTGCCATAAATCCAATGAACACAAGGACTGTGATAATTGTGTGGCGGCTAAAAAAGAACGAAATGGCGGAAGATGTGGGTGGTTCAGATAGTGTAATTGCCTCGTTTATGGCCAACCCTAATTGTTTACCCATTTGTATGATTCTACAAAAAAATAACAAATAGCTTCAAATAAAATCTTGACATAATGATCAGTAAGCTTACTAACATATGAAAATTTAAGGAAATCTCAGGGACACGAGGAATATAGGGAACCAAAAAGGGCCAAAAGTAACATAGATTATTGCAGGAAAATTAAAAAAAAAGGCTATTATAGCAATCATATAATGCCAAGCACCTGAATCGATAATCCAGGAACCACCGAATGCACCTGAGGTGCTAGGCATCATGGCAGTAGTGATGGCATTATGGCACTATAGGTTATTGCAATATTATTGCTTTGACACTTCTTTTGGGCAAGACTAGAGAAAGATTCAACAGGATGGTAAAGAGTATTGCAGTGGCAGAAAAAGATAGTGCTGTGTGAAGAAGAGCTCTTTGAGAAAGCAAAATCCACGAAGGAGAAGCAGCGAGAATAACTTGATGATCCACCGGAGCAGCAGCAAGGTGTAGTAGACATCAAACCTCAACTCGGTGACAATCTCGAGATTATGCAACAACGACCAACAAAGAAAACATTCTCAAATGCCCTCATAATCCCTTGGAAGATGTATTAAATACATGAAGAAGTATTGATGATCATGGTAATCACAATGTGACTTGGTGCACTCAGGGCATTCAGCGCAAGTGGAGAAATCAGAAAAGTATAGACTCCATGCAAATAACTATGCAGTACGCATCTGGGTGTTGAACTGTAATTAGAAATATATCTAAGGAGTAAAGATGTTTGTAAAGAAACTCATCAAAAGCCAATTGATGAAAGAATAGATGATGAAGTGGATAAAAAAGAAAAAAGAAGTGAAGCAATATAAAAAAATGAAGAGAAGAGTCAGAAGACAATCTGTAGAATATTTATAAGAACAAAAATTATATGAGCAAAAAAGGTGATAATGTGCTATATAGCCTATATGCTATATGTGAAGGAATGCAGGTACTCACTAAAATTTGAGCAAAAAAATGAAATGAAGATCAGTAATATAGAAGAAAACGCGCTGAAAGTGGAGAAGTTCTGAAGCAACCTAGGTGGACTTGGAGGTTGTCAAAAGTGAAACATGGCACTCCCCTATCCAGTACCCCAGGTGGTTAATGCATAGTATTCCAAAACCAATTAGGTTAATCATTCGGATACCTTTTTCCCTTTCTTAGGATAACTTTGCTTAACTTTCTTGCCTCATGTGGAACGAAAAGATGTGGTTCTGTTGAGAACATTGTCAGATTTTTAAATTTTCTACCGGGCTAAGTTCGCTACCAGAATAGTGAAACTTATTAGTTGTACAAGAATTTCATTATTGTGAATCTTTCTCCTTTGGGAAACTCAATCCCATCCTCGTGTCGTTCCCCAAAACTCACCCGCTTGACTGTGTATTTACAGGATTGGTAGTAGACAGTATTGGTGCCATGATTCTTTACCACCATAGTCATAGGTCTCCTTCCATGTCTTGTTTTTAAAGCACATTATTATGTTAACCCTATATTGTGCACCTTTTCTTCTGCTGTCAACAACCGCACTTTTTTTGCTGCCAAAACCCTCCTCTGTGTAACTTTTCATCTACTGTCAACTATATGTTTCATCTACTATCAAAAACCCTTTTCTGTGTACCTATTTTTCTGATGTAAAAAAGGCCATTGCCTGTCCCAAGCCGAGATGAGAAAGGTTGAATGTTGATGTAGGTTGAAAGACAGTCGTAAAAAACCTCTCAAATTAATGAAATGAATCCTATTTCGATAAATGTTAATGCTAAGTCGTCTCCCATAAGTGACGCGCCACAACATAACCCAACTGTGGTGAGAAATGGGCAAGGATTTGCTAGATCGTCACTCGCAAGTAGCATGCCACAACCTAACCCGATTGTGGTGAGAAATGGGCAAGGGTTTGCTGAGTCATCACCCATAACGGCCATAAGTGACGCGCTACAACAAAACCCGATTGTGTTGAAAAATATGCGGATAGGGTTAGAGTGTCTCTTAGAAGTGGCACATTGCAATGGCGACCAATTGGAGCAACTATAAGACAGATTTTCACATCAAATTAAACAAAAGCGAGCAACAAAAATAATCCCACAAAAGATGAAGGTTAGATTTGCAACTTGGAATGTTGGGACTTAGACTATAAAGAGTAAAGAATTAGTAAATACAATGACGAGAAGAAAAGTAAATATTGATTGCTTACAAGAAACCAATGAAAAATGAGAAAAAGGAAAGAAAATAGGTGATGGGTGCAAGTTTTTTATGTAGGGAATGATCGTAGTAGAACTGGAGTTGGAATACTAGTGGATAAAGGATAATATTATCGAGGTTAAAAGGATAATTCATAGATTATTGGCTAAAAAATTAGTCTTAGGTGAGGATCTTATTAATATAATAGGTGCTTATGCACCACAAGTAGGACTAGATGAGAATGTCAAAAAAACAATTTTAGGAAGATATGGATCGATTAATATAAGGAATTCCAAAGGGAGAAAGAAAATTTATAGGTGGTGATTTAAATGGCAATGTAGGGAGAAGTAATGAGGATATGAGAGAGCACATGGTGAATAAGGTTTTGGAGATAGAAATGCACTTGGAGATTCTATACTAGAGTTCGAGGTGGCCTATGATCTAGTGATAGCAAATACTTATTTCAAAAAAGAGAGATGAATATTTAATTACTTACAAGAGTGGATTAAATACGTCACATATAGATTATTTTCTATTAAGAATAAATGAGAAGTCTAGATGCAAAGATTGTAAGGTGATACCAGGAGACTGTTTGACAACACAACACATGCTAGTAGTTTTGGATGTGTATATTAATAGCAAGAAGAAAAGAAAAGAAGTTGAATAAGCCCAAGAATAAGGTGGTCGAATTTAAAAGAGAACGATATGACATCCTGTAAAGAGAAGTTAATAAAAGAGAAGAATTAGGTCTTGAAAAGTACACCAAATATGATGTGGGATGAAATGGGAAACTGTATTAAGAGGAATTGCTACAGAGGTTCTTAGAGAATCAAGAGATTATCGACGTGGGAATAAAAATACTTGGTGGTGGAATGATGAGCTCCAAAAAGCAATCATGGAAATAAAATTATGGTTTAAAGAATGGTAGAAAACAAAGGACATTAAGGACTTAGAAAGGTATAAAAAGCTAAGAATGATACTACGAAGCCAGTTAGTAAGGCTAAATTTGCAGTTTTTGATAACTTATATGATAAACTAGGATCCAAGGAAGGTGAGAAAGAAATATACAAATTAGCTAGAATGGAAAGAAAAACTAGAGATATAGATCAAGTTAGGTGAAATTGAAGGCAATATTATCGTGGTGAAGGAAGATGAGATTAAAGACAGATAGAAATGATACTTCCAGAAATTAATGAATGAGAACCCCCACTAAGAGTGTATTTAGAACAACCATAATCTAGGGATTGGCATGCTTACTATCGTTTAATTAAAATAATTGAAGTGGAGGAGCCTTTGAAAATGATACATAAAGGTAAAGCACAGGTCCTAATGAGATACCAATTGAAGTTCGGAAAATCTTAGGAAGAACTAGATGAACTTGGCTAACTAGTCTGTTTAATAAAATCTTGACAACAAGGAAGATATCAAATGATTGGAAGAGAAGCATTACGGTACCTATATATAAGAATAAAGGTGACATTCAAAATTACTATAATTATCGTCGAATTAATCTTATCAGTCACACCATAAAATTATAGGGAAGAGTGATGGAACAAATGTTAAAAAAGATGATAAGAATTTCAGAGAACCAATTCGGATTTATGCTAGGAAGGTCCACAATGGAGGCTATTTCTCACTAAGACAATTGATGGAAAGATTTAGAGAGAAGAAAAAGAATCTACATATGGTTTTTATCAACTTATGATAGAGTACCACGAGATGTGATTTGGTAGACTTTAAGGAGAAAAGGGGTGTCTCAAGGTTAAAATGACGTGAATGAAGACATGTATAAGAGAGCAATTACTAGTGTCAGTCTGTCAGAAGTAACTATGGTGACACAAATGAGACACACAACAACACCGCATATCGTGAGCATATCCTCAAAATCAAGACATCTTTTGCCGAGATATACGGCTGCTATGGAATGCCGAGATATACGGCTGCTATGGAATGTCTAGTGAAGTTCTTATGAAACCCTTGGAGATATGCATGCAGTGGCAAGACAACACATTGCATGGAAACATGTGCCATCCCTTACCACCTCTACTTCCTTCTTGGTGCGCAGGACATATCTCATTCCATGATACACATCTATGGTAGAGTTTCCCCTTTTGTTTCCTACTCACAATTTCATATAGTTAATCTGGAATGCTGCTGTACACAGATGTGTCTAAAAAATACCGAGAATTCTGCATGCATGAAGAAGAGGATGAATGTGCATGAAATATGGTGGCTAGCGTCTATAGTAAGATAGAAGTTGCAAGGTAACACTTGGTCCCCATTACCTCTGCTTTTAGATCCTACTACTGCTTCCTACCACGTCATACATAACAGTAAATATGGGACCCTATTATTTATTTCCATTCAAATCTATGAATCTTCAAGCATGTAAAGCAGAAAACTAAGAAAAATCAATGTGATATTCCAGAAGCATCTAAAGAGTATGAAATCATAGAGTCCTAATACCATGGTGAAACGATTCTGAAAACCACCAAATTGTATCTTCTGCATTTTGGAGCTTGAATCATTAAAATGCAGCGATAAGAAAGTTCATGTGCATCAGATGAGATAGTTAAAAGATGAAACATTAATTTACTACATGAAACAAATTGTTTACAATAACAGTCATTATCAGCACCAGAATGTTGTGCAACAGTCTATGATACTTACATTAAGATGAGCTTCAGAAGCCTTTCCACAGGAAACTTGTAGCAGACATACACATCCCTTGGGCCAGCAAGATCTCTATTTTTTAATGATGTGCTCAAGTCTTCCGCTAAATCACCACGCAAAGGATGACCTGGAATCAGGTTAAAGCCGGTAGCTGCCTTCCTAGATATGTTTTTAGTGCCCAATTGAGATGGATTATCTGCAAGCAATTCAATAACTTAAAACTGATACATAAAGATTGAGCGCAATACAAGATGAAGTAAAAAAAAAAGTAAACAAATACTTGTCCCAGACTACGTGAAATACAGTGTATTAAGGTGCATACCATTTCATATGATGTGAAATCTAGAGGGTATGAGTCACATCCATTGTTCGAGGGTTCATCCGAACCTGAACCATTTTTGCCAAACCGTTTCTGGTTTTACCAGATCCAAACGGAACCACATCCTGAATCTGAGACATTCCCTAGTTTAGATTCAGTTTGGCCATATCGACTAAATCGGATCCAAAACAGTCTGAATCAAACCCAATTCTTCTGAATCACGCTCGAATCGGACCTGAATCAATCAATTCAATCGTATCAAACTAACTCAGCCTAATCATATGTAAATCTCGGTGGTGTCCGGTATTCTCTTGTGTATCTGTTGTCGAGTAATTTGTCTTTGTCGTGAGATTGTTCTAAGATTGTAGAGGATAGAGATACGTGTGCGAGGGTCCGATAAACATTGACTCACCGTCAAGCTTTTGTAATCTTTTGATGGTGAAATCATATTCCTTGATTGCCTGCATATCTCTCTTGTTGTGCATGTGTGGTTATCATCTTCTCCTATGTGTGATCTTTAGAATCTCAACCTTGATCTTTTGCGGCATCGCTTCCTAGGAAGACCCAGTGGTCGGATCTAAATCGCCAAAGCCTTCGGATCCCGACAGAGCCATCATGACTTTCTAAGATAATTCGAAGAGAGGCGCTTAAAGTTTCATTAGAAGCGAAATACCTTGATGCTCATTAGTAGTGAGATGCATCTAATACATGTCTTCTTAGTTATTCTTTTCTAGTCTTTAAACTCTGCATCTATAGTGTACTTTTCGCTCGCTAATAGCTACTATTTCATTAATATTTTGTCATATTCGTAGATCTTCAAAACAAACGCTATCATCAACTTCTGACACCCGAAATTTTTCTTACGGAATTTCCTAGCCTTTGTCACCCAATTCGAGCCACGAATATTCATCCTATCAGCGATCGCAATACCCCTCTAGAGTCTAGACTATCATCGCCAACACCATTAAATTTTATCAGATCAAACTCGAATCTGATACATTATTTTCCTAAATTGAAATCAGCCGCAATCATTCAAATTACAATTCTCCAAAACCATTCAGTGCCCTATATCAAAACTGGTTTTTCTATAATTTGATCAAATCCGAACCCTTTTTCGAGAAAGAAACATATGATTTTCAGGTGTTTATAGTTCTCAGATCTGCCCAAGACCCAGAAACTAAATATTTCACATTACAAGGTTCCGTATACAGAAGGGTAAGGCAACGGGGATGGAAAAGAGTGAAGGAAGAGGTTACCGGGTTGGGGAGAAGAAGCAGAGAGGCAGGCGCCGCGAAGGATCGACCACCTCAGAGAAGCGGGGGACGGCGGCGGACGAGGAGCGGCCGGAGCCCTCTCCATCTGGATGATCGTGTCCAAACTGATTCAACTGGTTCTTCGGCCGGTGTGGGGCGGGGGAGGGAACGATCACCATCCTCCTCATTGGCCCATTTCAAGGGCTTTTTAGTCATTTCATCATCATAAATAAAGCGAAATAACAAACATACCCTTGAAGTAGGGCAATGAAATGACGAAGGAAAGTGTTCTTCCAACCTATTTAAAACCATCGCCAACCGTAGATGCCAAAACCATGAACGGTATGAATTCATAAGTTTGTTGCACCGTACATCGCGGCTAATCAGAGGCTGCCACGTGTTCGAACGGGTGGGGCCAAGCATTGTGTTCTACATTTTGGATCATCTTTTCTCTACTCCTACCATTTTCAACCGACTCCTGCCCAAGTGGGATCAATTTTAGCTCATAGGAACCAATAGAGTTTTGTATACCCTCCAACCGACTCCCACCTCTCTCCCATCCCTAAGTATCACTAGTTTTCCTTTCCCACATTGATGGGGCCCATATGGGAGGCACTTTTTTGGTGCCTGAGGCCATCTCCAACGGACTCCCGAGCTCCATCCCATGTGGCACAGCTTAGTTTTGTCCTGTAATGAAAAAAAAATCACTTCAATAGGCTCCAACCCATCCTATGTGGCGGTGGGAGTCGGAAACGGTTCGGATCTGCTGAGAGACAAAAAGGGGTTCCTATGTGGGGCCCGCCCATGTGAAAAATTGAGACCTTGGTACTTGGTTTTGAAAATCAACGGTACAAAATTGATTGAACGGTAAAGATGCTGCACTTGGGTGGGTGTTTGATAAAGAAAGTAGGAGATAGGAGTTGAATGGGAGTCGGTTGGAGGAGGTTTTTTTGCTCATCAACTCCTATCCTATGTGGTAGATGGGAGGCGGATGGGAGCTAGAGGCGACCCCACTTGGGAAGGAGTCGGTTGGAGATAGCCTGACAACATGGAGGGATTTCTGGCTCCTACCACCACGTAGGATAGGTAAGAGCCGGTTGGAGTGGGTTTTCTACATTACAAAACAAAATAGTTAGGTGTCACATGGGATGGGAGATGGGATAGGAGCCGGTTGGAGAGCTTTTAGTAGGTTACAATAAATCTTAGGGCGAATTACAAAACCCTCCCCTGAACTATACACCTCATTTCATATTGATCCCTCTACTGTTTTTTTGAACAATTTGATCCCTAAACTATGCTCTGTGTGCATTTAGCCCCCTCCATCAACTTTTTATCCCCAAAATACCCTTATCATATTCCAATAAGACTCAAAATTGTTTTAAAATATTTAATTTATGCTTATTAGGACAAGGGTATTTTTGGAATAAAAGTCAACAAAGGGGGCTAAATACTGACGAAGCATAGTTCAAGGATCCAATTGTTCAAAAAAAAATTGAGGGACCAATATGAAATGAGATGTATAGTTCAAGGGAGGTTTTCATAATTTGCCCTAAATCTTACAATACATGCTAAGGCATGTTCCAAGTTATTACAAATCTACCACTATGTTCGAGATATATTGGTCGTTCTATCAAAATACAACGAATAAATGGGAAGAGAAAGTGATGATTATGATGTATCCTGTAGGGTTAGGGCAGATGCAATTCACCTAATGAGAGGGAGAAAGAAACATTTGATTTGAGAGTTTTAAAAAAATAATAAAAACTATATATATTTGAGTGGTTTTTTGTAAACAAATAGGGCACATTAGGTATTAACGTGATTGTTCACGTGTTTTGCTGTTGGAGTTAAATTTATCAGGCCCAATCGAATCGTGCCACATGGCCCACACCAAATCTCTCTCTCTCTCTCTCTCTCTCTCTCTCTCTCTCTCTCTCTCTCTCTCTCTCTCTCTCTCTCTCTCTCTCTCTCTCTCTCTCTCGCCATTTAGGTCATGCTCGATAGCAATTTTTTTTCTTTTTTTGTTGCTCAATAGAAGCAAAAGATGTACCTTAAGAGATTAGGAGTGTCGTAACATGCAATACTTAATTATAAATTAGCCATTATACTGAATTACAAATGAGGTCGACAAACCTATAAAATTCCACTGTTTTCATAGGTTTGTTGAGATGGTTCATCCAAGTAATCCAACTGTGAGCATGAGCACCGACATTGTGCTTTGGAATGTCTTTTCTCTACCCCTGTGAGTTGTTGTTGCGCTACAATAAACTATCCAATGAATCGGGGGCATATGCTGACGTGGTGAATAAGTAACAACCTCCAATGCAGATGGGACCCACCCATGAATAGCATTATCCCTCCGATATAGCCATGAAAGTTGACTTTGTGCCATTCAGTTTTAGAGGTGGCTACATAGGGACAACGCAATGTATTGATGGGACCTAGTTCAATCGGATGATTGTGAGTGACTTGTTCACCATGTCAGCATATGCCCTTGGTTCACTGGATACTTTCTTAATGAGATATAGTGGGTTTGGGGATTTTTTTATAAATAATTAAAATACTAAAAATAATATCAAAAAATAACTCCCCAAAATTATTACGACATAACTACTATTTAGAGTTCCAGGATATAGCTGTTGTTCATGGCATTGGCTTCCCCACTATTTAGAAAAGGGCTATTTTGACTCCCCCCCCCCCCCCCCCCCCCCCCGCAAATTGGGCACATTCTGTCAGTCAACTATTGTTGACAATCAGTCTGTCCAAAAACCTACTTTTAGTGGACCATTTTGCCTCTTGTTGCTCTATCTTTTATCAAATCCAAGATCACGAAACTCATTCGTGAGCAAGGAGATAAAGATCTCCCTATTGGGCAGCCAACCCTCTTCTGACATGAGATCGATGATCATAGACAATCGTAAAAACAATTTATCTAAGCAATATAGAGGAATCGAAAGAAAAACCAACAATGCAAAATCACACAAGAAACATAGAAAAAGGAGACAAAGATTGAAAAAGGTTCGACAAATTGTCTATGTCCTCTCACCACATCCATCGATTCCACTATTCTTCAAATCCGAGAGCAAATTGCTTAATTATAGAAGCCTCACATTCCTCTCTCTCTCTCTCTCTCTCTCTCTCTCTCTCTCTCTCTCTCTCTCTCTCTCTCTCTCTCTCTCTCTCTCTCTCTCTCTCTCTCTCTCTCTCTCTCTCTCTCACACACACACACACACACACACACACACACACAAGATGCACACGAAATACACCTCTGATGATACAAATACAACCCCAACAAACCCTAATACATCCTTTATATATGACCCCCAAAGAAGTAAAGAACAAATAGAACACGTAGCCCGTCACTCGGCCATCCCATTGTGCGCAGGATGGGGATATCATGCGCATGATCTTCCTGATCCTAGGAAGATCGCCCGCTTCATCAGACACGTGTACATCTAGATCATGCTCACAGTAGGGATATCGCGCGCATGTTCTTACCAGGTCGTGCGCACGACGATCCCATTGTGTGCATGACGATCCTATTATGTGCACGTTCTTCTGAACTTCTTTTTGTTAGTCCGATGATCCAAGTTTCAGGGGTGCAATCTCTTCAACCTCTTGAACCCTTTCTTCTTGGTCTTGTTGGACTTCATCTAATTTCTTTAACTTAGGCTCCACACTCCGTATTATGGGTGTAAAAAATGGCTGAGGTCGGTCCATAGGCACATAGCCCATCAAAAAGCAGGCTAGCAAAGGCCCCCATCTCCAGAGGCCCACGAGGACAACTCGTGGCCCACCAGCAGGCTTGCAGAGGCCCATTTCTCCGGAGGCCCACGAGGGCAGTTTAGGGCCCATCAATAAGCAGGCCAACAAAGGCCCAAATCTCCATAAACCCACGAGGGTAACCCATGGCCGACTGCAGACTAGCAAGGCCCGCATATTCCGAGGCCCACAAGGACAGCTTGTGGCCCATTCAGATCCCACATGTGGACCAACCACAGGACATCACTTGGACCAATCATAGCTTGCCATGTCAGCACAAGTGGTTATGGAAGACAGGCAGTACCTATAAATACACGTCAAGCCAACAACAAGAGGACCTTTTGCCAATTGGAGAACTTTTGGCCTCTAGTGGAGTAGCAGAGCTTTGCATTGAGGTCGATTGGATCCAAGACCACGTCTCATTCCCCTACCTTCTCCTTCTAGTTCACTTCTTTGTATAGGCCTCCCTCGGCATGTCGAGGGATAGCTCAACCTTCAAAAGATAGTGGATTTAAGGTTGCGACTTACTGCACGGAGACGTAGACTTCGATCGAACTTCAACAACAAATTCATGTGTTTACTCTTTTTACTTTTCTTACTCAATTCTCTTTCACTTACAAATATATCACTAATCAACTTATTGTTGGCATGAATCTTCCGACGGCAAAAGAATCCCCCATAATTTGGTACCGTCTGTGGAATAGCGAGAAGAAAGCTTCATCCACTCATCTTCAAAAGTTGATCAGTTGAGTAGAAGCAATTGATCAGCTCTTTATATTCCAACTCGCTTCCAAAAGTGGATAGACTACGCAAAAGCAACCAATCGACACTCGATTCCTGTTTGCTCACCTGGTCAATCAGTAATGGCGAAGAGTAACAGGATCACCAACCAATCGAGGCAAGAGGCAAGCCAGCAGTGAGAAGATACACAATTGGTCATCCACCACGCACTTCTCCAGTCGATCCTCCATCCAAGCACTCAAGGCGGACAACAGATCCCTTGGGACGCACGGCTGGCTTCCCACCATAAGATCCTCTAGCTGATCCCGCAACGCTGGGGGATTGATTTAATGCAATCTGGTACAAAAACCAAGTACAAAATCCTAATCGATCAGTGCCATGCTACGATCAGGAGGCGTTATTCCACATGTTATCAAATACACTCTAGTGCAGAAGTCAAGTGTAGGAACCCTAGTCGGTAAGTATATTACCACGACTAGGTGGCGCTATTCCATGTGTCGTTATCAAACACACTCTAGTGTAGAAACCAAGTATAAGAAACCTAGTCAATATACTCATAACTTCTTGATATAATCATCAATAAATATGATGTAATAATGAGACCCACCAAGATAGGATATTTGAGCCCATCCCCACACATGGTATCCCGGCTTTATTGAAGCCAACCTTTTGTAGCTTCCCATAGATACAGCTCGCACAAGTCCAGGTCAAAGTGCTTTAAGACTGATAGTTTGCCCGTTCAAGTGCATAAACTTCATGCATATCTCGCTCATATGCCCAAGTCTACAATGCCACATGCTTGCATCTGGACTTATACATGCAGCTGCAATTGAGTTGTTCGTGTCTTTGGTCACATATAGTGTTCCTTCTTTTTTACCGTGAGCAATAACTATGGCTTCCCTTGATACCTTCCAGGAATCACCTTCAAAGATAGTCATATACCCAGAGTCTATCAACTGGCCAACAGAAAATCATATTTTCTTCAACTAAGGAACATGCCTAACATCCTTCAGTTTCACACATGTTCCATTGGATATATTTACCTGTATATCTTCCATATCAGTAGTGGTACATGGCTCATCATAGCCCGAATATACTTTTACAAGGTATCCTCACATGTATCCATACTTGATTTTCTTTTATGATGTAGCATGAAAAGATACGATCGAGTCAATCACCCATGATTCGTTATTGGTGGCCAAAGAAAGAATCAAGACTTTAGAAGAACAATTATTATTGGTAAGATTGACAAAATCATTACCACCATAACTAGTGCTCTCCTCAAGTTTCTTTACAGACTTGAATCATGCTTGTAATGTCATTTCTTCCGGTAGTTCCAATACTTTACAATAGCCTTGCTTTGTTGAGGTTTAAACCTTGGAGTTTTGACTTACAATAAAATCGATATTCCTTCTTTATCATTCTGCCTCTATAAATATTCAATATACTCTCATATGTTTTCGTAAAGACTCCCAGAGCTTATTTTCGAACTTATTCACTAAGAAGAACGTCCACAACATCATAAAACTTCAATTACCATACTTCTAGGACAACTACTCTGGATGTCATGCCCAATGTGTGCCAAGTAAGCTCTATTAGGAATCCTTCCTTTGAGGACTTTCCAACATAAGGCCTTAGCTCTAAGATTGGCCATAGCTCGCCAAAGGGCCTTCCATAATCCGTCATGAGCGTCAAAAGGGGGAAGAAATATGTTGGAAATAAGCCGATAAAGCCCCCTTCACTTTGAAGCTAGAACTTCCATTTGGACCCCAAAAGATAGTATGAGCTGCGGGAGGGGTTATACTTCTCTCCACTGATGATTGTCTTCCATATTGGTCGTTGACGATTTGGGGAGCGACATGTGGCAATCCGAAAACAAAAGCCATGATCTATGGTCCTAGGATGGACCCAAGTGGGTATGCCACCACCACCGATTGTCGCCCACCACATGTCGCTGCCGACCACTGTCACAGCCGTCGACGACCACCCCTATCGACCACTGGCTAGTCGCCGCTGCCGCCCCACCAACCACCACCCATCGCCAAGTGGTGGCTGGTGGGGCGACGACGGGTGGCCGGTAATCTGCAGGGGTAGTCACCGGCGGTGGTGGTGGCCAGGGATGGTAGGTGGTGGCCGACAGTCGGCAGGGGCGATCGGTGGCGGCCGATGGGGAAGGTGGCTAGCGACGGCGACCGGGGGTGGTGGCATCCCCCCTTAGTTCATCCCATGGGCATAGATCCTGGTTGTTGGATTTCGGATCGCCACATGTCACTCTCCAAATCGGAGAGACTATCATCAGTGGAAAGGAGTTGAACCCGCTATGGGGGGGGGGGGGGGTCAGAATAGGATTAAAAATAATTTTGTCGAACCATTCCTTAGGGAGAATATGACAAATTGCTGCTACATTCCAATTCCCATTGGGATCAAAGAGATTATCTGTCCAGGTACATATTTCCACCCCTTCCATGTTAAACAATTGGAAACTGTGGGTGATCAGAGTAGTGGGTGTAACCACTGGGATTCAAGAATGTCTAGATTGCACCCCCTCCAAATTAATAACACGATGAGTGTCATACTTTAGTACCTTAATGCCTTCTTTAATGGCATGCCACATCCCAAGAACATTTTTTTGAGCTCGGTCACTTCCATGGATTGTCAAGATCTTCATAATTCTCCCCGCATAAGTCACTCCATAGGCTTTTCCTATAAGTTATTTAACTCAAAACCTTTCTTTCCCATGAAAGCTTGCGTCACCATATCCAAAGCTTTGAATACCTAGGCTTCCCTTATTGATCTCTGAACAAATTAATGTGATGTGAAAACGTAACATAAAAATTATTTTTGAAGTTACTGTAGCTGTTACAGTAACTCCAAATTTTTTTTGTTCTATAGCAAAGCTCTTTCATGTGTTTCATTATAGGACAGATTTTTTTTCGAAGTTAGTGTAAAGCTATGAGTGAATTAAAATACGCTTTAGTTAATGTTCAATACGTTTTTAGTAATCTAAAATACGTATTTTGTTATTTAAAATATATTTTAGGTAACATACAGAGCAAGCAATAATTGTAATACCTACAGTAACTTTGAAGCCATGTGAAAGAACATCACTATAGTATTTTTTTTTTTGAAGTTAGTATAGACACTTGGTAAATTAAAATAATCTTTAGATAATATGTAATACTCTTTTAGTAATCTATAATACGTATTTAGTTATTTAAAAATATTTTTTAGGTAACTTACAAATTTAGCAATAATTGAAGCAGCTACAGTAGCTCCGAAGCCACGTGAAAGAGTTTCACTATAGAATAAATTTTTTTCGAAGTTATTGTAGACGCTATGAGTATATAAGATACACTTTAGATAATGTTATATACGCTTTTAGTAATCTAAAATACGTATTTAGTAATTTAAAATATGCTTTATGAAACATACAATGAAGCAATATCTGTAGCAGCTATGATAACTCGGAAGTCACATGAAAGAGCTTTACGATATGACAATTTAAAATACGCTTTAGATAATATTCGATAGGCTTTTAGTAATCTAAAATACATATTTAATAATTTAAAATATGATTTAAGTAAAATACAGATGAAACAATATCTGTAGCAGCTACAGTAACTCCAAAGTCACTTGAAATAGCTTCACTATAAGACAAAAAATATTTAGAATTACTGTAGTGACTATAGTAACTCCGAAAATATTTTGTCAAAACGTTGGGGTGTTATAGTAGTTATCAGACGTCACATTGTAAGGGTAGTTTCAGGATAAATAATGCATGGATGACAACAGCAGACCAAGTATTAAAAAATTTCTGAATTTGGGACGAGCATTAAAGATATCTTAACGGGAGATTTTTTATTACATTGTGGTCAAACTTTGGACCCTGAATTAATTTATCCAAAAAAATATACTAGGGAAAGTACTATTTACCCCAAAAGCTTTACCAATTTCTTTAAACAAAATGGTGCGTCGCGATGACATCCATTCGCTACCACCAGTCCCAGCAAGTGAATCGTACTTCGTCCTGAACGGTAGGCAAAGATATGATGTGATTGGATGACATGCCATTCTGATTAAACATGAGGGTTGAATATCAATGATTTTTTTTTTTTGGTACAATACATTACATATGGATACCAATTTTAAACACAGATACATACACGCAATTTTGGAGCCGTCTCAGAAATCGGCAATACAATACCAATTTTAAACACGACATTTGAAATGTCTGTTTCAACCACTGCAAACAACCAAGGTCGAGGTACATACAAAGTGGGTGTGGACTTGTGCAACACTTGGACATGGTTATTCAAAATTGAGTTTTAAAATCAGTATCTGTATGAGCGATTTTTGGGACCGTCAGGAAAAAAAATGAATTGGCATATTTATCATTTATGACATGAGAAATAACGTGAAAGACCAAAGAACAATTGGGGGAAAAAATTACAGAGTAACAGAGACATAAAAAAATTATGGAGGCATTGATTATTACCCTATCTAGTGGAGAAATTAGAGATAAAATTATACCAAATTCATACTAAAACCCGACTTTCCACAAAAAAAAAAAAAAACCTAAAACCCGAGCCAAAACCTAAATCTGAAAACCAACGGGCGGTATTTCCTCTCTCCCATGTTGGAGAGGTTCTCTGTTCGACTCTCAGTGTGGACACCGTGGAGTGAACTTCAAGCCAGGCTTTGCTCGATCAATTAATGATCGAATAAATTTGAACGGTCCCTTATCGAGCTCCCGAACTCCAGAATCAGTTAAAGGTGTGGACTATATTTGTTATGTCTATTCAAGCCTTTTATGAGGCTATTCACGAGTCTACTCATAAACCCTAAACAAACATATATGTTTAAAAGCCCAATCGAGCCGAGCGTCGGCTTGCTTGGGCTTGGCTTGTTTATTAAACGAGCATAATTCAAGGCTTGGGCTTGGCTCAACTCAAATAAGCTCTTATCGAGCTTGTTTGCACGTCGATCAAGAACAGCTTGGTTTGTTTGAAGCCCTAGCTACTTGGAATCAAAAACCGACGTACACAAAAAGGGGCCCACCTTGCCCATTAGAGAGCCGCCATATGGGATGTGTCAGTCAACTGATTTAGGAAGAAGCGTGTCTGGCTAAAGGAGTTCAGATCTTCTCCAGTTGGTCGGCCCGGTTGGTGGGCCGGTGAGCACCACAGTCACATATGACAGGCGACCCAAAAGTGAATTGTACTCGAGCCGACTACATGCGGCTGTGATATGGGCTGGGCCCACCAACCTGGGCTGACTGACTGGAGGAGATCCGAACTCACCGTAAAGGGGGCCCGCCTATCTCATGGTCGTGGAGCAGCTGCCACGTTAAGAGGGGGTCCATCTTGTCCCTATGTACCACACAGTCAGCACCTAGGTATATGCATATGCACAGTGCGGGATTCGAACCCTAGCCAACGGCCATGGGATGATACACACGCACACACCACATGACCTACCTATCAGACGGCCATCTAGTTTTCCATCTTGATCGTGCCATCCTGCCCGATCGCACCATTCTCTGTTGTCTGCCAATTGGGCTCAGTGAGATTCACTCGGTAGAGGCTGGACGCAAAGGACGGCGGTGATCACCTAACAGGATCTCTGAATGCTCTTTCCAACTGGCAGAGAGTCGTGGACGGTAGGGCTGTTAATAGTCGGGTCGGGCCACCCCATTCCCAGGCCCGGTCCAAACTTATGAATGTGTGTCCATACCCGGTCTGGGCTCAAATTAAAATTTTTGGGCTTAACCCAAACCGACCCAAAACTTTTTTAGGAAGCCCAAACCCAAACCCGGCCCTAATTAAGACCGTATTTCTAGCACGGTATATGTCTAAATCTTTTTTTCTCCTCTTGATCACACAATAAAAATAAAAAAATAGCATTGATTATGATGTACATTAAAAAGATATATGTGAAATAATGCATCTAAAGTCCAAGGCATTGATAGTTGTACTGTGGGCTCTTTTTAAACTATGTATTCATTGTATATAAAAATTAAAAATAAAATATTTTGAGCTTAGCGTCTGGTTAGTGGTTCTCCATACCCAGCTCATAACACAGTCAGGATTGAATGTTTGAGCCCATCTTGGCCGAAAGCCCAAGCCACCTTTATCCAAACTAGGGCCAGATCGGGCTCGGCCCAATAGAGCTCGAGCTAGCCCGAACCCACTAACAGCCCTAGCGGACGGGGTGCAACGGACGGCTGTGATCGTATCACCTAACGTTTTTTGAATCCTAGCAGGACTGGGTGCGAGAAAGACTGCCACCGCCTCAATCCACAACTCGCGTGACTGTATATATAGATGGCACCTCCATTACTCACACCCCATTTGTTCATCTCTCTCTCTCTCTGTAACATGACACGTCGGTTTTGTGCTGACTAGACAAAACGAAAGGTGACCAGGACAAGCTGACTGAACAAAAATAAACCGAATAGATCTAACCATTCATTCAAAAATCAACGCACAATCTCTATTTTCCCGTCAACCAACTCCCTCCCTAACCATTTAAACTACACTAAACCCCTAAAATCCCAGCCCATTTAAACTGCACTAAACCAGACCATTCATTCTGTGATCGTTGTTCACATCAACGGTTATAAATCCGCCTGTTGAAATTTTCGGCCGCTCCAAACCATCGGGTCGATCTCGAGGAATCCGTTCGAATAGAGACAATTGTTATTGATCAATTATAGGGGGAGGGGGAGTTGTCGTCGAAAGTGTTTTGTTGCCGAAGACGTTCAGGTGTGTTGCCACTGAAGACGGCCCGCTGCAGTGCCGACAGGCACGAGCATGCACTAGTATTGTATACGAGATAGACGTAAAAGACAAGCAGCCCCGTGAGGCTCCGCTGTGGGTACAGAAGCTGGTTCTTGATCTCAGGGGCTACGATCTCCACTTCATGATGGAGAAGAGGCTCCTGAAGTCCGAAGCACTGGCGGAGCCAACCTAGGCCTAGTGGGGACAGTTGCCCCCCACTGAGATTTCATAAGAAGAGAACCAATGAGTCTTGTTTCCCTTCAAAAAAAAAAAAGTTTTGAGTCTTGAAACCCCGCAAAAAAACAAGGTTAAATTACACTTTGCCCCATTAAAGTTTAGCTAATAAACACTTGACCACTCTATAGTTTAAAAACTACATTTTACCCCTTTTAATTCAGTTTTGATTAGATAAAGATTACCAAAGGAGTAAATTAGTAGTTGACATTTGACAAAAAGATGTATTGTGCTAACATTTCAAACTTTAGGGAGCTATTTGGAACAAAAAAAACCAAGGGGGGTTAAGTGTTTTTGAGCTAAACTTCAGCGGGGTTAAGTGTAATTTATCTAAAAAAATCAGTGTCCGACTTTTGTTCGTCCCACGACCACCTCGCGGTAGCCTCGCAAAATCGTATGGCTTGAATTGTAATCTCCAAGACTCCGTTCATGCTCACTCTAGTCATCCTTTGTCCGAAATATGTGATCCGCGATGTGACCGGCAAGTGCAGCCCGATCGCCTGCAACGCCTGATCCTTTCTGAATCTTGGTCAGGCCTGAACAAAGGTCGGCCCCATGCAGTAATTTCCATAAGAATAAATAAATTACCTTAGGTGGAAGCCGCAGCTTCCACAAAGCTACACCACACCAGCTCGGGGAGGAGGGTACCCCCTCATCCCTGTGGCCCCCTCGCAACTCAATAAATAGTCTTTGATACTTAGGGTCGCAATCTGTCCACCGATGTATCAATCTTTTGTACCCTCCGCATCATACTGGACACCCGATAGGAGAACTTAATACTAGATTTGGTCGGGTTAACTCGGAGGCCGATACTCCATTCAACCTTGCGAAAGACATCCCGAAACCCCCACGCATCTAATAAGGTAGCCCGGGAAAAGAACATTAAGTCATCGGCATACTCCACCATATGTACAGGTGGTATGTCCGGACATCCGAAACCAATAAAAAAAGGTAAGGAGACAAGGGGTCTCCCTGTCTCAACCCACAACTCGGAGAAATATCCCGTGTATCTTCGCCATTGACTAATAATCGTATTGACGTCGTGGTCACACACTGCATAGTCCACGTACGCCAAAGGGCATTAAACCCTATCTTGCCCATGATCCGATCCAGCACACCCCGCTGCACCCGATCATAAGCTTTTTCCAGATCCACTTCGATGGCCATCGCCCCCCTACACTTAGGAGCAATATCCATCGCATGTAAAATCTCCTGAGCCCATAGGATATTATCCCGTATACGTCGTCCTGGGATAAAAGCAGTTTCTCTCTCCGGAATAATCGTATGCATGATCAACTGAAGACGACGCAATATGATAGAGGAGATAAACTTATACCTTTGGTTACAGAGACTAATCGGTCGGTACTCCGCCGCCGCCGTCGGAGACCCCATCTTGGGATTAAGCACGACTGACGTCTCATTCCATCCAGGTTCCAGCCTCCTGGTGATAAAGAAAAAGCTGCATATCACGAACTACATCGACTCCAATAATGTCTCACATGGATTTATTGAACTCACTGCTAAATCCATCAGGACCTAGAGCTGATCACCTTGGAAGCATACATAAGCACACTACCTCGCAGTATCTGTAGAAATGCTAATGAGCTGCTCGTCTACCTAAACGGCCGGCCGCCGGACATCACCGATCCCCCATGCACTCCCTCCAAGACAGTCTGCAGTTGGTTTGTCATTAATCAGACATCTCCATGACATAGTTTCAGCTTTGCACCAAGGATTCCGGCTAGTCAAGTGGCAATATAGCTAACTGGGAGGGGGTAACTATGGGTGTAAAAAATGTCTAAGTTCAGCGCAAAAACACCTAGCCCACCAAAAAGCGGACTAGCAAAGGCCCCCATCTCCAGAGATCCACGAGGACAACTTATGACCCATCAATAAGTAGGCCAGCAGAGGCCCAAATCTCCAGAAACCCACGAGGATAGCCCGTGGCAGATGGCAGGCTAGCAGAGGCCCGCACTTCAAAGGCCCACGAGGACAACTTGTGGTCCATTCAGATCGCACATTTGGACCAACCACAGGATGTCGCTTGGATCAATCATAGCTTGCCATGTCAGCATAGGTGGTTATGGAAGACATGGAGTACCTATAAATACATGTCAAGATAACAACAAAAGGACCTTTTGCCAGTTGGAGAATTTTTGGGCTTTGGTGGAGTGAGCTCTGCATTGAGGTCGATCAGATCCGAGACTATGTCTCATTCCCTTACCTTCTCCTTCTAGTTCACTTCTTTGTACAGGCCTTGATCGATTCCGATCACACCGGTATCTTGTGTCCGAATCATTTGCAGTAAAGGTTAAATACCGATATCGTTCTTTAGGGAATGTACATGAATGGGTAGCTATGGTCTAATTCTAAGAATTAAAGCAATTAGGGAAGAGAAGTTGTTTGGTGATTATAAACTAAATCGAAACTACTATTAAGCGATTAAAATTAAACGAAACTACTATCAAGAATTGTAGGTAAATGTCCTCCGAGGAGCAGGCCCAACTCTGATACCATGTGACTTAACACCCGAGTGTTCCAAAAGGCCGACCTCTTGAAAGGAGAACACAGCTGGTACATTAACATAGGCCACCCCACTCCCCTTACTGATGTAGGACTAACAGTTCAACAAAGGCAAATCAACTACAAAAGCTACACCACAGACTAAAATCCATGGATAGTCTTTAAGATGTCACCTTCATTGAATAATCACACTAAATATACTTCGGAATTCCGCTGATTCGGTCTAAAGTACAGATCATCTTCTCAGACAAAGCATCAGAAAGCCTCACCATCAATTTCTCTATCATTTCTCCTCGGTTTCCCGAGAAGCGGTTATCAAAATCTTCTTGAAAAAAATAAAGAGAAGGTTCCACTGTGAACCAAACTACAGCTCATCCTTGGCTGAAGGATGCTCCACCTCTTCTTCTCTATCGGCATCCGCATCGCCTCCCTCGGTGGAAGTTGATTCCTTCTCTTCAGCCTCCGCTTCCTCTACATCGTCTTCCTCGTCCACCGTCGCATCCGGGCTGATGTCCAGGCTCGCCTTAACAGAGTCATATATACTCATCGCAAATTCCTTTGGATCATTAAGAATGAAGCCACTCTCCATGAGGGCCGTCTGGTAAATCAGCTTAGCCGTCTGCTTCACACTTTCGTCCTGCACGACATCGGCCCAACTCATTTGCATCGATATCGAATTCAAAAACAAAAGGAGAAGATTGGAGCAAAGTAAAAGAAGGGTGAATACCTGAGAATCCGTAACCACCCTCTCGCGGAGCTCCTTGATGATGGGATGCCTTGGGTTTATCTCGAGCACCCTCTTTCCCCGCATGTAAGCTTGCTTGCTGGGATCGGACAGAGTCTGGGACTGCATAATTTTTTCCATGTTGGCACTCCACCCGTACTTCGACGTGACCACGACACAGGGGGTGTTGTCCAAGCGGTTGCTGATCTTCACCGAATCGACGTTCTCATTGGAGAGGGCATCCTTCCACCACTTGGTCAGCTCCTTAAATGACTCCTTCAGATCCTTAAGCTTCGAGTCTTTCCCGAGGTTAAGGCCCTCCTTCGAGACATTTTGGAACTTTTTGTCTTCGTAGTCCATTAGATATTGCATGAGGTATTCATCGACAGGGTCGGTAAAGAAAATGACCTGCAATCAAAAGAAAAAAACATTTGACATTATTTATCACCTCACCTGGTGAAAAGCGAAGTAATCAACTATACTAAATTCTCATTTCTCACCTCATAGTTCTTCTTTGTGAGTTTCTCAAGGAAAGGAGATTTCTCCAGTTGCTCTTTGCTGGTGCCTGTTATGTAGAAGATGTCCTTTTGCCCAGGCTTCATTCTAGAAATGTACTGGTCCAGCGAGGCAAGCTTACCTTCAGACTTTGTACTGAAACAGACAGTATGGATACCAAAGGTTCTTGTCATTCAACAGAATCTTAAATTTGATATATTCTTCAAAAAATCGCAACAGGAGTACGGCTACAGTATTCATAGGAGTGTTAATTACCTCTCAAATCTGAGAAGCTTAGCCAGACGATTTCTATTATGTGCATCCTCGATGATGCCAAGCTTTATGGATTTTCCGAACTCGTTCCAAAACTTGGCATATTGTCCTTTCTTCTCCTCATCCCCGCTTGCTTGCTCCGTATCTAATTCTAAAAAAGTAATAGGGAATCTCATTAGGAAAACCCGGCCACATGATGAATAAATTCATAATAATTGACTAATGAGCCTCAAAGTTATACCGGTCTTATCTTTGTCGGTGGACTCATCTGGATCCTCATCTGCAATTCGTCGGATCATATCAAGGGCCTTGCGTATCAATTTCTTCTTAATTGTCTTCAGACTGCTGTGCTGTTGAAGCAATTCTCGTGATACGTTAAGCGGTAATGTGTCCGAATCAACGAGACCCTGCAGACAAGTAAAAAGATTTAGGTGCATGGGCTAATATTTTAACGGAGAACCTACCATGATGAGTAATAACACAGAACCTACCAGCAAAAAGCTGAGGTACTTGGGAAGAAGTTCATCGAAATCATCTGAGATGAAGACCCGTCTAACATACAGCTTCAAGTTGGACTTGCGAGTGTTGTAGTAACTTTCATATAGATCATGAGGAGCCTTGGGAGGCACAAACAGCACAGCCTTAAACTCAACATCACCTTCTGCAGTGAAGTGACTCCAGGCCAATGGCTTTTCGTCACTGAAATCCTGGATAAAAAGGAACATCAACATCTTGCAAGTGGAAATGCAGGTGCTGTGTAGTTGGAAGCATGGGTATATGGACAATAGGACATTTTACCTTAGCAAGAGCACGGTAGAATTTTGTGTATTCTTCATCAGTAACCTCTTTAGGACTACGGAGCCATATAGCCTTCACATCATTCAAGACCTCCCACTCGTAAGTCGTTTCCTTCACTGTCTTTGTCGTGGGCTTTTCCTCAGCATCTTCCTCATTTGTCTCTTCATCTTCTGATGTGGTGGTTTCAGCTGTTAAAATTATAATGAAACAAGTGCCAGTCAAAAGATATGTTTTGTAGCCAAAAGTGGCCAGTTAGTGTAAGAAAACTTCAAAGAGAGGAAGAGCTTGAACACTGTAAGTCCATACAAGTTTCTTCTTCCTCGCTCGATTCCTCTTCATCAGCAGGCACTTCCACATCCACCTCTTTCTTCGCCCAGAGATATATGGGAAAGTTTATGAATTCAGAATATTTCTTCACCAACTCCTGTGGGAAGGGAATAACTGTTCCATTAATAGCTTTTTTGGAGAATCATTGTCCCATTAATAGTGCTAAGCAATAAGCCCATATATATATATATATATATATATAGAGAGAGAGAGAGAGAGAGAGAGATGTTAAAATGCGGCATGCGGTGCGTGCGGTGTCGCACCGCAGCCGTCTGACACAGCTGCGTGCATCGCAAGCACCGCAGCGGTGCATCAGACGGCTGTGGTGACACACACACAACATGATTGGGAGCGGGATTCGGGATTCGGTGCCGGATGTGAGATCCGATTGAGCGGCATCACAACCGTCCGTGCATTACACGTGATTCGTACTAGTGTGTGTGTGTATTTATATATATAGAAACTATCTCAATGGAAAGATCCGTCTATTAAAATTTCAGAGTAATATATAGTGTTTAACCTGCCTGGAGTTAGAGGTGGGGTGTTAGATATACTTATATCCACGTTTCTTATTAATGGTATTCTCACCTATGGTTACCACCCTCATGTGCATACTCTATATATGTAAAACAAGCTTTCCTTTCTCTGTCAAGAACATACTAAACCATATTGGCTCAGATTAAAAACTTGCCTTATCTGACTAGATTAAGTTGACAATTTGTATTGGTTCAAGCTACTGTGCGGAAAAGAACTATGGTGCATGAATTTGAGATGACTGATCTGGGTCCCCTATGTTTCTTCCTTGGTATTTGGGCCAAGCAAGATGACAATAGGATTTTCATTTACCAAAATCAATATATTATGGATCTACTCAAAAGATTCAAGATGGAAGATAGTAAACCATATAGCATTCCATTGAAAGTTGGTTTGCACTTAAGCAAGAATGATGAAGGTAAAGTTTTTAATGAGACACTATACGGAAGCCACGTTGGTAGTCTCATGTATTTGACTGCAACAAGGCTGGATATTGTCTTCGCAATTAGCATGATAAATAGATTCATGGAATCGCCTTAAAGAAATCCCTGGGAATGTGTGGGACAATAATCATTACATTCACTACAAGAAGGTTCAAGATCCTTCTTTGGTTGGCTTCAGTGATAGTAGCTGCGCCTGCATGGGGATGATGGCAAAAGCACTTCTGGTTATGTTTTTAGTATTGGTTCCGGTGCTATTTCATGAGCTTCAAAGAAATAGCCGGTTGTTGCTCTCTCTACAACAAAAGCGGAGTATATTTCATTGGCCTTGGCAGGATATCCAACTATTTGACTAAGGTGGATGCTAGAACAATTAAAACACCCTCAAGGCAAAGGAACACCATAATTTTGTAATAACAATTCGACAATTGCACACACACACCAAAAAAAAAAACAAGTTTTCCATTGGAGAAGCAAACATATAAGTATCAAATTTCACTTCATCTGAGATTCCGTGAAAGATGATGTAATCAAAGTGAAGTTTTTGAGAACTCAAGATCAAGAAGCAGATATTTTTACAAGAGCATTGAAGCATGAAAATCTCGTCAAGTTCAAAAAAATCTTGGGAGTTCTTCAAGCCTAGCTTAAGTGGGACTGTTCAAAATTTAATCTACGTTCGTTGTCTTCCGTAGAGGCTTCTCATATTCCGTGGTGGTGCTTTGTATGCAATGCGATTGCTACATATTCAATAGGTTGAATGGTTGTGTTGTATTCCACAATACTTGCGGTAATGAATGGTCAAATGGAATGAATATGCCTAGGTAGAATCATGATTTTTTTAACTTTTTGACAAAAAAGTCAAGAGTAAAAAAAAAAAAAACCAAACTCTTTTTAAAACAAGACCTTTACCAAAATCCTTCTACATCCCTTGAAATGGAACCATGGTACTTCATGAGAATATGCGAGCTAGGCATACTGATCTTCAACTTGATATTGTACAGAACTTCTCAAGTCTTCAACGGGTTGTGAATGTGTCTGATGTCCTAAATCATAGATTTTACAAACCTCACTGAATCGTTTTGCACTAACAAATTTCACCAATAAGAAGATTTTCAGCACAAAGGTTGTAACACGAACAAATCATCGACCCAAGTTATAGGGCATCAATTAATTGAAGGTTTTATTTCTCTATACCATCATTTACTCCCCCTTATTTTAATAGGCGCCAGTCTTCTTCATCTGGCCACATTGCATCAATTATGCCCAATCCTTTTGTGGAGCCTTATTGATTACAATTCAGCTTCATAGCCGACCAAATCAAAAGGTTACAATTGTTATTTTTGAGTATTGGATGTGACTTATTAATAATTATCAACAGAAATCACACCTATAGTAAGAATATCATCCTTATCTCATGGCTAGAGGATTACATTAAATAACACTATTCATAATTGATAATCAGCAACCAAAGTAAATGATAAACCTTTTGGTGAAGTAATAATGCTTTGTTCGGTTACTGGATAAAAAAAATAGGAAACAAAAAATGGGAGGGACTTTTTCCCTATGTTTTAAATTTTCTCCCACAAAAGTTGGGATTTCAGGAGGAAGCAAAATGTAGGTGTCTGCAACCTTTCCTTTTTCACACAAACTATAAAAAAAAATTCTAAATTTTCCCAATGACAACAAGAAAGAAAATTTCCAAATTATCTTTTCTCTTTTCCCTCTATTATTTTTTTTCTTTCACTACTCTCAGTAACCAAACAATGGCTAGATTCTTACCATTCAATAAGGTACCACTAATATTGATGACGCATATGGTATAAATTCTTTTAAGATGATGTAGCTTAAAGTGAACATACGAAAACAAGAGTAAGAGGATTAGTGCAAAATACACAAAATGAAAGTATGTTTGGAGATGAGACCCCAATAGTGTTTAGAGATGAGACCCCAATAATAGTGATGAAGCTATTTTTTTATTCAAACCTCTATAATAGAATGGCGTATAAAGTTTTATAATGGCACTTGCTTAGTCTGACTGACCATGCATTTAGGGGGTGTCTGGCATCGATCCCCAAGATCATTCCGATGATCCTGCCTATGCATTTTTCAGAAGAAAAAAAATGCAATAGGCAGGAACAACAGAATGATCCTACGAAATGATGCCAAACACCCCATTAGTTCCTGGCTCAACTGAGATTACAACTTTAGTCGTAAAATGCCACTTCACAACCAACTCTCACTTCCACGAGTAATGCTTGGTTTTCATACAAATATAATAGATCCGTCGAATTTATACAATCATCACTGATCTTATCCAAAATAAATAAATAAATAAATATAGGTAATATCAGATTGTTATGCATTTTGTCTGAAGGTTAGATAATAGCATAAAATACTGATAGTAAAATTCATATGATAAAAAATAAAGCAAAGAATCAAATATCTCACCTTCAATTTGTCTTCCTCCAAATACTCCTTGGCTTCATCTCTCAAGTGCAATCTGATCTCCGTTCCGCGCCCTAATGGCTCATTCCATGTGTCCTCCGAAATAGCAAAGGCGCCATCGGCCTTAGATTCCCAGACATACCTGGGCGATCAAAGAGAGCCTAAGGGATAAATATCATTTGATCGAACCAATACTGTACAAAGAGGGAAATCTTTCATGCCAAATTAATGAGAATGCACAACGTCTAGAACATTACTGCTTGTCATCGTTGTGCTTGCTGATGACTTCGACATAGTCCGCAACCAAATACACTGAGTAGAACCCAACTCCAAACTGCCCGATGAGGTTCAGGTCACCCCCTGTCTGCATCTTCTCCACGAAAGCTTTACAATCACAGCAAAAACCGATTTAATTCACCGATAATTTCTCACAGCCATCACGAATAACACAAAAGAAACATCAAGAAAACCTGAAGTTCCAGACTTGGCGATGGTCCCCAGGTTCTTGATCAAATCCTCTTTTGTCATTCCGATACCTCGATCACGAATAGAGAGGATCCTCTCCTCCTTGTCCAACCTAATCTGCAGCATTGCATAAAAATCACATCTTTAACCAGCTGTAATCTTCTCTAACCAAGGATAATGCTGCTACTAACCATGATCTCCAGCTTTGTGTTGTCCCCCTCTCCCAAGACTTCCTTGTCGGTGAGGGCGAGGAACCTTATCTTATCCAACGCCTGAACAACAGAAAACAGCAGATTAAAACGAAGGCTTCAATCCGAACTATGGAAATTAGATCGACGGAGAGGAATCCGCTCACATCGGAGGCATTCGAGATGAGTTCTCGCAAGAAAATGTCTTTGTTGCTGTAGAGAGAGTTGATGATTATGTCCATCAGCCTAGAGACCTCGGCCTGAAACTCGAACTTCTCCTTCTCCGCGCTCGGACGCAGATTCCTCCGCGACATTGACTCGGCCTCTCTATAAAAATTTAGCAAAATGGATGATTTAGGGCATCTTAGAGCTACATCACCGCAATCCATCATCCAATAAAATAAAATCGAATCGAATACCTCTTGACGACATCGGAATCGGTGGATAGACCATTCGGAACAGCCCCGAGCTTCTCTTCCACCTTGGGGGGATCCACGAGCCCGTCGGCGTCGCCGCTCACCTCAGCATTAGCGCGGAGCTTACAGCCTGCCGGATCGGGAAAGGAGCAACAGTTAACGACGAGATGCGAACCTCTCCGATCTGAGAATCTGCAAATGCGGCCGGAACCCTAATCGGAAACCCTAAATCGGCGGAGTTACCTTGATCTGGGACGGTGGCGAGGAGGAGGAGGAGGAGCAGAGCTGGAGGGAGCGCCCACTTCCTCATGATGATAGAGCTCAGAAATGAGAATTCGCGAGTCGCGGCTTTACTCGTTCTCTTTCTGGATGATCGCAGTGACGGGTATATATACTAGTGCCTCGGTGATTAAGCTGATGTTGCCAGCGTGGACGATCCAACGGTCGAGACTGTGCTTCTCTACGTGGCAAGTTACTAGTGGGCCGAAATGTGGCTGTGACGTGGAGAACAGCCCGGTTTGGTACTAAACAATAAAATGGGGATCTGAACACGTGAGGGTGCGTTTGGCTGTCGGGAATATCTTGTGGGAAAAAGAAATTAAAAAGTATTAACTTTTTCAGTATTATTTGATTGTCAAGAAAAAAATAAAAAAGTATTTAACAAAAAAGTGTTTTTCCTCATGTTTTCTCTTGGTTTTGACAAAAAAACAGTTAAGAGAAAATTAGTTAGTTATAGAAAAATGTTTCTATGTAGATTTATAGTTTCTGTGAACCAAGCATCCAAATTTATAAAAAAAATTATGTTATATTTTTCTTTTCTGCATAGTATCATCAACCAAACATATCGTGAGGATTTTCTTTGAAAAGAAATGTACTTTTCTAGAGCCGGATAATAATATATCATTTTTAAAAGCTTCATTTTAGGACAAGTTTTGATAATTTTTTTCTCAAAGTCCAGATCCACCTTTCAGCATATCAATTGCAATGGCTCATTTGGTTAATAAAAGACTAAAATGGCCATGATAAGTTACTGAATTTATCAAAACTGCTATTGCCTATATAACCACCCTTTATCCTACGAAACGTACAGTTTCAAAACCTATAGTTGGACCACTATAGCTGCTATAGTGATTTCATTATAACAGCTATAGTTAAATCATTGTAGTATCTACAGTGAAATCACTATAGTGCCTATAGTGATTACGTCATGGCTTTTAAAAACACGATGGGACAGATTGTAGCAATAGTACTCAATTCAGTTGAGTATTATTTGCATATAATTGAGTATATTTGCTATAGTGAAATCACTATAGTAGCTATAGTGATTACGCCGTGGCTATTAAAAACATATTGCTACAGTGAATCATTATAACAATATTACTCAATTTTATAGCAATAATACTCAATTCAATTGAGCATTATTTGCATATATAATTGAGTATCTTTGCTACAATGAAATTATTATAGCAGCTATAGTGATTTCATCGTGGCTGCTAAAACACATGTTGCTACAGTGAAATCACTATAGCAATAGTACTCAATTTATAGTAATAATAGTCAATTCAATTGAGTATTATTTGTATATAATTGAGCATCTTTACTACAGTGATTCACTGTAGGCAAGTATTTTTAGCCGCCAAGGTGAAATTTAATGTAGCAACTATAATGAAATCACTGTAGCAACCCATGCATGGTACTCAAATATAAAAAATAATACTCAATTCAGTTGGGTATTATTTTTATAAAATTGAGTATTATTGCTACGGTGAATTGAGTACTATTTAACATCCACGATGAAATCATCGGTTGCTAAAGTGGTTTCACTGTCTCAACTACAATGATTTTACTATAGCAGCTACAATGATTTTACTGTAGCAGCTACAATGAATCACTATAGCTACTAAAGTGAAATCACTATAGCAACCCGTGCCACTGTCTCGTAAAAAAAAATCCATGTATCGTTATTTAATGTGTGAGTATCACATCGGTGTTTTTGGTATTTAAAAAAATATATGCTATCCAAAACCGTTGTCGAATGATCTATTACGGCAAAACCAGCATGATAGGTTCACCCTTTAAACTGTTTTGATTTCATGGACATATGCTTAGCCGAAACTATTAGTTGGCATGCACCTTTTCGTGATACTATTCCGTAGACCTATACTTCGTTTTCTATTTTTTTATATGGTATTTAAAAATACTTTATATTATAATGGTTATGTGAGAAACTTAATTCGAAAAGTGGTCATCTAACAGCCAGGTGGTGAGGTGGCACCGTAGAGCGTCCCGCCACGTTGGCTGTTCCTTTTTTCTATATGTCCATGAAACCCGGTAATATAGTTATCGAGTTTAAAAATTGGCATTTCGAATATCGGTTAATAAGTTCTGTACATGTCGAACCAACTTTGTATGTACCTTGGTCTTTGTTGTTTGTAGTTAGGTGTTTGACTATAAGGTATATTGTACCCGGCATTTCAGATGTCGGGTTTTAAGTCGGTACTTGTATTATCGGATTTTGTGGCTGCCGAGAAAACAAAAAGACAGACACGTCGGGGTGCTTTGCGGCGCCGTCTCACCACATAGCTATCAGATGGTCACTTTTTGCATTAAGTTTCTCGCATGGCAAGGATAATAGTAAAATATTTTTTAAATGCCATTGAAAAAATCTCTTATATGAAAGGATTTTTTTTAAATAATATTTTTAGAAAATAATTATTAAATAGCATCTGATCTTTATTTTTTTTGAGAAACCATTCAATATCATCTGATCAAAAATATTTTTCGCACTATCATTCTCACAGCTACATGTCAGGTCATAGCCAAAAAGTCTCTTGCCATATTAGTTGTCCTTTTTTCCCTCATGGGTATCCGATAAACCTTGCATTCCGAATGTACCACCGCACACAATGTATTTTCATTTTAGGGTTAAGGTTTACATATTTAGTTTGATCACGAGAGTAAAACAACCTCAAGCCAATAGTTCCACGAAGATATCTCATTATATGCTTAATTTCATTCCAGTATCTACAAGTGGGTGTAAAACTATATCAATCAAGTACATTTACAAAAAAAGCTATGTTAAGTCTAGTGCAATGTGCTAAGTATAATAATATTTTAATGACACTTAAATATGGTACTTCAGGATCAAGTATATCCTCATTTTATTTTCTAGGCTTATATGAATCTTTTTTAACATCCAGAGGCTGAACGACCATAGATATACTTAGTTGGTAATATTTATCCATAGGGGTGTGCAGGATCCAAACCAAACCGATCAAAACGACCAAACTAAACCAAACCGACCAATTTTGATCGATTTCAACACACTCAATGGATCAGATAGGATTGAGTTATTAAAAAACAGACATGATTGGATCGGTTGACGGATTTGTAAATTCGAAACCGATCTAAACCGAACAGAACCGACATATGTATATACATATAATATTTTATTAAATATATCATATGTCCTTATATACCCTTCCTACCTACAACCATTGCAACACTATAGGATGACTCAAAATCCGTTAAAAAATTATATTTAGGCCTAATGATTTGATCATAATTATTATTTTTAAAATTTGAACTGGGTCCAAATTGAAGAAGGGAGCCCAATTAAAACATGGTCCAAAGCCTAAACCGACCATCCAATCCAATCCAAACCGACTTTAATTGGATTAGATTGGATTCCAATCTTAGTTCAGTTTGGATCGGAATGAAAATCCTCAAAATCGACTAAGGTCGGATAGGTTTGGGTTTTGCCTAAATAGGTCGGCTTCGAACCGATGCACACCCCTATTTATCCATGTTAAATCTCTTTAAAAGTTTCTCAGTATAATTAAATTGATGAACTAATATTTCATTCTCCATATGATCGATCTACAGGCCGAGACAAATTTAGTCTTACCTAGATTTTTTATTTCAAATTCCTTTTTCAAATAGTTAGCAGCTTTCTCAAGCTCTTTTAGAGTCCCAATTATGTTTATGTCATCAACATAGACTGCTACTATTGCAAATCTATTTAGGAATTTCTTTATAAAGACACATGGACATATGAGATCGTTTTTATATCCTACCCTAGACAAGTACTCACTAAAACGGTTGTAAAGCATTCTTTCAGATTGCTTTAAACCATACAACACATGTCTTAGTCTAATTGAGTATGTATTTCTAGAGTTTGCTTATAGCAAATTAAATCCTTCGGAGACTTTCATATATATTTAGTGTCTAGTTCTCCGTATAGATATGTAGTCATTATGTCCATTAGCCTTATGTAGAGTTTTTCAGATACGGCTAGGCTAATTAAATATCTGAATGTTATTACATCCATTACTGAAGAATATGTTTTCTCGTAATCAATCTCAGGTTTCTACGAGAAATCTTTTGGCACAAGTCGTGTTTTATATCTTTGGATTTTATCCCTTTCATTCATCTTCCTTATAAACACCAATCTAAAATCTACTGGGTTTATTCCAGATGGTGTTTGTACTATATATCCAAATACTTTACGTTTCTCAAGGGAATTCGGTTTCGCATAAATAATATCTTTTCATTTTGGTCAATCATTTCTTTGTAGATATTCATGGATACTATTTGATTCATTATCACCACCTATATCATTGCCCTTTACTATTTTAGTAGCAACTATATATGTAAATATGTCATCGATGATTACTTTCTTTCAGTCACAAATTTCTCTTGAATATGAATAGAACATTGAGATTTTATTATTGTTTGGTATCGGTAGTATTTCCCTAATCGTTTCAAGGATCTTGAACATAATTTCATCCGGAGCATTATGTATGGATTCAGAAAAATTAAGCATTTGATTCATAGTCGCTTCTGTCACGCCCCAGAAATCCGGAACTGATCCCTGGGGTGTGAAGTGAAAAAAACCAAGGGATTTAGGGTTTGGTCAACTAACTACACCAATTAGGGTTTCTCACAGGGTTGTGATTCTCTCTTAATTGAAGAAGAATGATGAGGGAGAAAACAGAGTATTTTAAAATTTGATTTTTTAAAAATATTTTATTAAGAGAAAACCGAGAGCTAATTTTTTTTGATAAAGATGACCACGCTCGACCTTCAACCGGGCTATCCTCTCAGCATGTGCGGCCTGCTAGTGCCCCACATGCTGACAGAAGTCCCTCTTAAGGGAGCACGAGACTCAGCCTCTAATGGCGAGCCGAGTAGCCTCGCCCACTCTCTAGCACTCGGGCACTGGTTTAGAGATCATATCTATAGGACTAGTCAATTAAATCACTTTAAGATTTATATTTTATTGTGAGCTATCCTAGGCTTGGAGCCTTGAGGAGAGGCTTACCCAAAAATTCAGCTGGCACATTACTACTAACAAACTCAGAGCACTAGACTAAAGAACTTATAAACTCTATTTCCAATCCAGGTCAATTACATCGAATGAAAGAGTTGACATACTAAAAAGAAAGACAAGCTAAGACTCCAACTCTGCCTCTGGACTACCACCGCTACTCCGGTCCTGAGCCTCTAAAACCTGCATAAGAGCCTACTCGTGGGAAAGAGTAGCCCCCAATAGGAAATTGGGAGATTAGCCAAATTAATGGCTAGTGACATCCTAGTAGCCTTTAATACTATGAGACAACCGAGCTAATGGAATTAAATTTAGCAGTACTATTACATAATATAATATTTACAGATTAATACCCTAATCCTACCAGCAGTCTATATTCTCATGCAATACCTACTGTCACTAGATTGTCTAACATAAAGTTCACTCAATATTTTACAATATTAACAAGCTATCTAAACAAAAAAGACCATCTAAAAGTTACCAGATTTGTCAATGCTCTAGAATTCCACAATCCAATATTAAGATTCCATACTTGTTAACTAGTAATCATATAAAATATCTATCCTAATGTGAACCCCGGATATTTTGTTCATCCTGCCCCCGGTCGGGCATTACTATAGGGCCTTTTATTTCGATGTAGAGGGCCAACTCTCTCGCCGCGCATACTCCAACACCATGCGCAAAGTCACCCATATGATCATAAGGGGTTTCCCGTCTTTCACGGTGGAGCTCTACCGCCCAACTTGCTTTCCTTGGGGGCTTCAACTACCCCGGGACAGGATTGCTAGGCCAATCCCTCTTCGAGGGCACCACCTATTGGCTTTACCACAATCCCTGCCCGTGACCCCTAACCTACTGATCTTCAGCTGTGCGCGCAGGGTGGTTCACGGCCCTTGCGCGCACGGGGTCCAATCTTTCCACAATATAGATTATCATATTCTATTATTTTAATAAAGTGCCAAAAACTCAACACAGTGAATAACTACTTTTAAATATATACCGAGACAGATAAAAAGGGTACATGTGTTAATTAATGATTTGCAACGTTTTAACCCTGGTCCCGCACTGCTCTCGCAACCCATGCAACACAATGAGCCTAAATTACTCTCGCCCGTATTCCCGTGTGCCCGGGTCTCCACACTCCACTCAGGAGGGCGGGCCCCGATAATCATTATTAAATTATATTTTAAATTAAGGAAATACCTAATTACGGTGTCCATGCAAAAATTATAATCATTCTATTAATATTTTAAAGCATGTTTATTTTAATAATAATTTAAAACATGCGTCGCCGGACTCGCGACTTCGCATGCAAGGAGGGGTCCACGTGACCACATGCGGCGATGCCCGGCGGGACCCGCATGCAATACCATGGACACATACCCTAGTTGTTCTCATTTCCCACTATCAAAGACTACGGGAAGGGGAGTAGATGTCACCTGGTTGTCGATCGTGCACAAACTCTCATTAACTGCTCTTGATCCGTCTCTGCTCCGTCTACAGCTGGATCGTCCCGGTTACGCACTGCCAAATTCACACATAGCGGACCCATGGTCAATGTTTGCCACCGAGTAGTACGGGTTTAGGGCCGAGTTGGCCGAGTAGAGAATTTATGCGTCATCGGACGCCGGTCTTCTGGCACGCAAAATGATACGCCAAATGTACCATCTTGGTTAGTTGGCGTTGCCGACGCCAAAAGTCACACTAGGGTCCAATAGTACTAAACCGGCCAAACGGTCGTGACCGCGTCGGTCGATTGGCAAAATCGGCAAAGTCGATCACGGTCGGCTTGATCTCTCAAAAGAAGGGTTTACACGGGAATTGTACTAGTGACCAGTCTAGGCCACTAAGTAGCACACTGTTACCGCCAAAGGGGTAGGTCTCGTGTGCAAACGGCTGCACAAGGTGATTGGACCCGAATATGTATTATCAACCCTGAGGCGAGCGTGACCCGAGGAGATCGGGCCCCCTACCCTCGGGTGTGGGCTCTTAAGGGGCTAGATCTACATCGCAGGGGAGATTGAGGGTCGGGTTGGTGTGCCAGGTCAGGGCTTGGCATCGTCGACTGCCCAATCGTTGGACTCCCACTCGGTCGAACTCCGGGGTCGCCCCCTAAGTGGTATACTGTTGTGTATGGCTACTTTATACGTGACAATGCAAATGGCACCACGCTATACTAAGGGTAAGCACAATGGCTAGCTCACTCCTAAGGCCTGGTACGGTCGGAACTGCCTTAGCAAAGGAAGTGGTCGATAATGGTCGCCAACCCAAGTGAGTCAACTTTGGGGGGTTTACGAATCGTACTATGGCTCAAAAGAAACACCACCACACAAGAAGAGGAAGATAAGGGATAGGGGTTGTACCCTATGCACCCAAGGATATACACACACACGCACACACACACACACACACAGGGAGTCGGCACTCGTGACTGAGCACCAAATGGTACTTGGCCAAGGTGGTCGAGATACACCCGTTGCCTGATCACCGACAACCAGGTCGTCGGTACCCACGACAACAAGGGCCAAAAAGAGGTGTGGAGCATAGTTAGTCGGGTTAGTGGTTGGGTGGTCGGAGAGGGCATGGCCTAGCTTGGTCGGGCCTCACCAGTTGCACAGCAACCAGCCCCATTGCCGATGCCATGGCCGCATTGAAGAGGAACACCAACATGGGCGGCAAGTGGTTGGTCGGATCCCAAAAGGCAAAAAGGGAGAGAGAGGGAAGTGGGCTGACCGGTCAATCGGGGTCCTCAGCTTTGGCCGGGGTTCCTCCTCCTCTTTGCTTCATTCCGGCACCTCCTCCTCCTTCTCCGGTGGCTGGGTGCAGCACCACAGAAAGATGGAGGGATGGGATAATGAGAGATGGAGAGAGTGAGAGATGAGAGGGATGTAGAGAGAGAGAGAGAGAGAGATTGGATCAGAGCTTTGGAGAGGGGGAGAAGAGCCTGGGGGTTCGGGTTAAGGCTCAGATTGGGGAAGGGATTTTAAAGGGGTGGAGGGGGCGGCGGTCGGCGGGATTCGGGGCGGAATCCGGGGCGGCGGCGGCGGCGGAATTCAAGGCGGAATCCGGGGCGGCGGCAGCGGAGAGATTCGGGGCGGGATCCGAGGCGGCGGCCGGCGGGATTCGCGGGCTCGGGATGAGGGGAGAGCAGGGGTGACGGGACGTGAGGAAGGGGGGCGGCTGGCGGGTCGGATTGGATCGGGTTTGGTGAGATCCGAGAGAGAGGGGGGTCGGATTTGAGAGGGGGAAGAGGGATCCGTGAGAGAGAGAGATGAGATCGTGGGAGAGGGAGTGGGATCCGAGAGGGAGAAGAAGGGGATCGGGTTTTGGGGGTTGAGGAGAGAGAGAGAGATATCAGTTGAGTTGGGTTCGGTTTGGAATTAAGAGAGAGAGATGTATGGGGATTGGTTTGGGTTTGGCTAAAATGGGTTGGTTGAAGGGGATGTATAAAATTTAAATGGGTTTGGTTGGGTTCGGATGAGGGTGAAGGTGGGTTTGGGTTTGGGATAAAGTGAGAGAAAGAGAGATAGAGAGAGAGAGAGAGGAAGGAGGGTGGCTGTTGGTTTGGGTTTGGGTTTTTATTTATTTGTTTTCTTTCTTTCTTTCTTTTTTTTTTTTTTCACTTATAACAAATCGGCTCGACTCGAGCTCGAACCCGTCGCGCTGAGATCCGCCAGCATGTGAACCTCGTCAGGTCCGATCAACTCGGATAAGCACCAATTTATTAATTCACATAAGATTATCGTGCTCTGATACACGCACGTACATGCCCAAGCATAAAGTATTATTCTTTCACTGTCGCTTTGCGACTCGGACCCCGAACCCATTGTTCGGTCCAACTCAAGCTCAAACACACAGCATAGCCATTAGCATATTTGAAAAAAAAATTCATTGGTCTACCAGCAATAATAATAATACTAAAACACAGGGGTGCCCATAGCAAAAGTGAAGTCGGATTTTCCGGTTATTACAGCTTCAATGACCTCGGGCATAATCTCAGCTGAAGCATTACGTATCACCTCTTCTAGAGGTACTTTTTATGGAGTTTTCTATGGGTATGATTTATCATTCAACTTTCCCTTCCGGGGAATTGAATCTTTTGAACCTATAGGTCTGTCATGCTTCTGATATATAGCAGACTTATTTACTACTTTGTTCGAATTCTATTCTTCTGGGATACTAATTCGAACATGCGCATTTATAGTTGGCACATGTGACTTTGTCACTTTAGCTGCATGGTTAAATGCATCAAGTAATTAATTTATATTTTTTTTTATAGATGTGTGATTCTCCTAACTTCGTATTTATATTGAAAAGCCCTAGGGTCTAGATGAAACAAAGCGAAAGTTTTATACGATAATTCACGTCATTCTTCTTAAACGTTAGTTTTCTTACCTTCGCCAAACGACAATAATTTTTCTCATGGAAGTGACGATCCACAAAAATAAAGCTTGCGGTAAACAGATCATCGGCTAAGGGTTCTAGGTATTTAATTATAGACGGTGATTCAAATCCGATATAAAAATCTAATCTTCGTTGGAATCCATTTTGGTTCTCTTGGGTGTCGGGATAAGAATTTGTACTACACATCCAATTTTTTACAAATACGAGATATTAGGTTGGTTTTCTGACACTAATTGAGTATGATAGATTTATGGTAGACTGTGGGTCTAAGTTGGATAAGTATTGCAACATACAGTATGGTGTGCCCCCAAACATTAGCGAGAAGTCTAGATTGCATCAAGAGGGGCCTAGCTACCAGCTGAAGACACTTAATTAGAGGCTCCGCTAAACCATATTGGATATGAACATGGGGAATATGATATTCTATATCAATTTTAATTGATGAATAAAAACCATCAAAGGTTTGAGAAGTGAATTCAGTTGTATTGTTCAATCTAATAGATTTTATGGGATAGTATGAAAAGTGAGTTCTAAGTTTGATAATCTACGCAAGCAGTCTAGCAAAAGATAAGTTTCTAGTGGATAAGAGACATACATGTGATTATCTAGTCGAGTCATCTAAGAGTATCATATAGTATCTAAACGGTCCACTAGAGGGATGTATATGTCTACATATACCACCTTGTATTCTCTATAAAAAAGATGATGACTCAGAAGTTATTTTTATGAGGAATGGTCTTGTAATCAACTTTTCTTGTGAGCAAGGAATACAGTTTAGATATTTGGATATTAGGTGATTTAGAAGGGGATGGCTATTAGAGTTTTCTATGATCCTTTTTAACATAGTGGATCTAGGATGACCTAGGTCGTCATGCCAAAGGGTTAAGGTTTCTGAATCATTGAGCTTCTGGTTTACTAATGGTTTCTCATTAGCAATGAGTTTCATGTTTTTAATTGTATGAGATTCAACTATTCCAATACAAATATAATATATCCATATTGAAATGGTAGATAATTTTTTTAATGTGAACTTCAGGGTTCTAACGTTAGATATGATGCACAGATATTTCTTATTTTCTTCGTTTTGTGTTTCGATGTGGTACCTATTCGTGCGAATATCTTTGAAGCTCAGTAAGTTTCTTCTAGAACTACTTGAGTCTAAAACATTTTGGAAAAACAGTTGGATACCATTCGGTAACACAAGATGAGCTCTTCCAGAGCCTTCAGTTATTTGTGCAGGTCCGGCTGTGGTTAATACATTATAAGGGTTAAAATCTATATTTGAGAAGAATTTATAACTTTTCAATATGGTGTGAGTTGTTGCACTATCAACTAAGCATATGTCTTATTTCTCCATAGCTTTCTCAAAATATATTTCCTAAAACAAATATGTGTATCATTGTCTAAACATAATATAGACTGTATTAGATAATAACTTAAAATGCAACATATAATATATAAAACTAGGATATAAAACATAATACTGAAAATAACATGAAATGTCTAAACAACTAGAAATAGCAACTACTAAAAGCAAATGTTCAATTACTACAAATAGAAACTACTAGAAAGCAACTGTCCAACTGACTAGAAATAGCAACTACTAATTTAAAAACTGTATAAATTTGGCCACCCAACACACGAATCAAAATCCCTACAAAATTTTTGACTTAGCCCACCAAATTTTGCCTTGAATTAAACTTTACTCCCCATCTTTTCATTAATTAGACTTTACCTCCCATCTTTTGGGGGGTAAAGTCTAATTAATGAAATATGGGGGTAAATTCTAATTCATGGCAAAATTTTGGGGGCAAAGTCAAAATAACCTTATACTGAAACTTGCAAAACCGTCGAAACTTCGGTCGAAACAGATCAAAACTTTCGAAACCGTCGAAACTCCGGCCGGAACCGATCGAAACTGCCGAAATTGTTGAAGTTGTCGATACCGTCGAAACCACCGAAACTGCCAAAATCGTCGAAACCGCAGAAACTGTCGATACCGTCCAAACCATCGAAATCGTCGAAACTGTCGAAAATGCCGAAATCGCCGAAACCCCAGAAACTACCGAAACCGTCGAAACTGCCTAAATCGCCGAAACTGCCGAAACCGTCAAAACTACCGAAACCGTCGAAACTGCCAAAACAGTCGGAAACCGCCGAAACTGCCAAAACCGTCGAAACCGCCGAAACTGCTAAAACCGTCAAAACTGTCGAAACCGCCGAAATTGCCAAAATCGTCAAAACTACCGAAACCGTTAAAACTGTCGAAACCGCCAAAACTGCTGAAATAACCAAAACTGCTAAAACCGCCAAAACTGTCGAAACCGTCGAAACCACTGAAACTGTCGAAATTGTCGAAACCGTCAAAACTGTCAAAACTGTTGAAACCGTCGAAACTACAGAAACTCCTGCCGAAATTGACCGAAACCGATTGAAACCGCCATAACATGGCACGACGGTTTCGTGCTGACTAGGACAAAAATAATCAAAAGCTGACTAGACAAAATGGAATGCTGACTAGACAAAATAAATATATAATATAATGTTATTTTGACTTTGCCCACCAAATTTTGCCTTGAATTAAACTTTACCCCCTATATTTTCATTAATTAGACCTTACCCCCAAAACTAACCGTTTTGGGGGTGAACTGATGGAATAATTTGTTTTGGGCGGTAAAGTCTAATTAATGAAATATAGGGGTAAGTGCGATGCACTGGTCGGATATGGGTGCATTGTATGGCTGTGACTTGGGGGGCAGACGATGGGGCAGAGGATTTGTGTTCACCTCTCTCTCCTTAATCTTCCTCCAAATCAGAGGAAAGGTTAAGATGCAGTTGGTGTTGTAGCTCGTGTGTCATGAGCGTGGATTTTCTGTATTAACATTAATCAAGATGACTTTGGTTATTGCTTTAATTGGAATACTACTTTGGTATATGTTAATACACATATAATAAAGGACCCTAGGGAACATAGTAGGCCACTGAGGTGCATGGTGGATCCATGCTTGGGAGACCCAGTGGACCAGTTGTGTGTAGACCTAGAACTAGTTCACAGCTTAGGTGATCCCGGTCGCTTCACCGAGAATAAGCTGTTGGCAGGTAGAGGATGTGGTGAAGTCTCCACCACGGGAACGTGGGATTCCCATTCACCTGACCAAGCACAATGATCGTGTTGAACAGGAACCAAGACGGTGCACAGTTCAGTGATTCAGACACTAGTGCATAAACCGTCTTACTACTATAGATAATATGTCCTTAACCCTGAGGGACCATGTACACTGGGCCAACTAGTTGTGTGGTGCTTTGATGTGCCAACGTGTGCGGACCTTCCATAGTCTAATACCACAGTACGTTGGGTTACCCAGCTGGCGCTTGAGTGATATATAATCCCTACAGGTTATCCGACGTCCAGTGTTGGATGTGTGTGTTTTGATAAGTCAATCTGTCCACACAGTTAACCCAGGCTTGGTGGTTGTCAGTATGACTGACGATGTTCCGGATCACTACAAAAAAAACAGTTATTATCGACGGACAATATCCGTCGATAATATTAAAATTTCGTCGGTAATATTCTATAGCGACGGAAGATATTTCCGTCGCTTGCTGTCGGGAAAGAAGGCGTCGGGGAAAACAATACGACGGACCAAATATTACCGTCGGTAATAATAATTAATACCGACGGTAATATTAACGCCGTCGGTAATATTTAATCAATTTAAAACTAATATAATTTAGTATTCCCGACGAAATATAAGAATCCGTCGGTAATATATAACCATTTTACCGACGGGTATATTTTATACTGTCGGTAATACTATATATATTACCGACACATATATATATTACCCGTCGGTAATAATATATATATTACCGACCAAATTCATATAACCGTCGGTAATACTATATATATTATCGACGGATATATATATTACCCGTCGGTAATAATATATATATTACCGACGGATATTATATGCCGTCGGCAAATCATTAATAATTTAAAAAAAATAAAAATATTATTACCGACGGAATAATTAATTTCTGTCGGTAATAAGTATGTTTTTTTTTTTAATAAATTTACCTAAATAATGTTATTTAATTCCTGTGATTCAATACCACAATATATTACCACAATTTATCAAATATTACCACAATTTATAAAATATTACCTAAATTGATAAAAAATTACAGCAAATTATCAAATATTACCACAGTTCCCGGCCGACAATTATAGACAAGAACAAAAAATAACCATATATTACAAAATAATATTTACACAATCCAGAACTGAGAGATGATACATGTCCTATCTCAACCACCCCCGCCCGCCACCAATGCCGGTGCTCTCATCGATCCCCTGACGCCGCCCTATCTCAACCACGCCCGCCCACCACCAACGCTGGTGCTCTCATCGATCCCCTGACGCCGCCCTGCTCCTGCAATTAACATGTATTTATTAAAAAAATGGTTTATATCTATAACTGAGTCTAAGCGTTAAAAAATGATAAGTTAGCGTGTTTCGATTTTGAAATAGGTTTGGATTCGATCCGATCGTCATCGGATCGGCATCCGATAATTCGAACTTGGAATTATTCCGTATTTCGGACTTGCGAGCGGGTTCTAATTGGATATTTGACCAATTTACGCTCCGATTCACCGATTTAGAGTCTAAGTGTTGGAAAATCATAAGTTAGCGTGTTTCGGATATGAAATAGGTTTGGATTCGATCGGATCGTCATCGGCTCGGCATCCGATAATTCGAACTTGGAATTATTCCGTATTTCAGACTTGCGAGCGGGTTCTAATTGGATATTTGACCAATTTACGCTCCGATTCACCGATTTAGAGTCTAAGTGTTGGAAAATCATAAGTTAGCGTGTTTCGGATATGAAATAGGTTTGGATTCGATCCGATCGTCATCGGATCGGCATCCGATAATTCGAAGTTGGATTTATTCCGTATTTCGGACTTGCGAGCGGGTTCTAATTGGATATTTGACCAATTTACGCTCCGATTCACCGATTTAGAGTCTAAGTGTTGGAAAATCATAAGTTAGCGTGTTTCGGATATGAAATAGGTTTGGATTCGATCGGATCGTCATCGGATCGGCATCCGGTAATTCGAACTTGGAATTATTCCGTATTTCGGACTTGCGAGCGGGTTCTAATTGGATATTTGACCAATTTACGCTCCGATTCACCGATTTAGAGTCTAAGTGTTGGAAAATCATAAGTTAGCGTGTTTCGGATATAAAATAGGTTTGGATTCGATCCGATCGTCATCGGCTCGGCATTCGATAATTCGAACTTAGAATTATTCCGAATTTCGGACTTGCGAGCGGGTTCTAATTGGATATTTGACCAATTTACGCTCCGATTCACCGATTTAGAGTCTAAGTGTTGGAAAATCATAAGTTAGCGTGTTTCGGATATGAAATAGGTTTGGATTCGATCCGATCGTCATCGGATCGGCATCCGATAATTCGAAGTTGGATTTATTCCGTATTTCGGATTTGCGAGCGGGTTCTAATTGGATATTTGACCAATTTACGCTCCGATTCACCGATTTAGAGTCTAAGTGTTGGAAAATCATAAGTTAGCGTGTTTCGGATATGAAATAGGTTTGGATTCGATCCGATCGTCATCGGATCGGCATCCGGTAATTCAAACTTGGAATTATTCCGTATTTCGGACTTGCGAGCGGGTTCTAATTGGATATTTGACCAATTTACGCTCCGATTCACCGATTTAGAGTCTAAGTGTTGGAAAATCATAAGTTAGCGTGTTACGGATATGAAATAGGTTTGGATTCGATCCGATCGTCATCGGCTCGACATCCGGTAATTCAAAGTTGGAATTATTCCGTATTTCGGACTTGCGAGCGGGTTCTAATTGGATATTTGACCAATTTACGCTCCGATTCACCGATTTAGAGTCTAAGTGTTGGAAAATCATAAGTTAGCGTGTTTCGGATATGAAATAGGTTTGGATTCGATCCGATCGTCATCGGATCGGCATCCGGTAATTCGAAGTTGGAATTATTCCGTATTTCGGACTTGCGAGCGGGTTCTAATTGGATATTTGACCAATTTACGCTCCGATTCACCGATTTAGAGTCTAAGTGTTGGAAAATCATAAGTTAGCTTGTTTCGGATATGAAATAGGTTTGGATTCGATCCGATCGTCATCGGATCGGCATCCGGTAATTCGAAGTTGGAATTATTCCGTATTTCGGACTTGCGAGCGGGTTCTAATTGGATATTTGACCAATTTACGCTCCGATTCACCGATTTAGAGTCTAAGTGTTGGAAAATCATAAGTTAGCGTGTTTCGGATATGAAATAGGTTTGGATTCGATCCGATCGTCATCGGATCGGCATTCGGTAATTCGAAGTTGGAATTATTCCGTATTTCGGACTTGCGAGCGGGTTCTAATTGGATATTTGACCAATTTACGCTCCGATTCACCGATTTAGAGTCTAAGTGTTGGAAAATCATAAGTTAGCGTGTTTCGGATATAAAATAGGTTTGGATTCGATCCGATCGTCATCGGCTCGGCATCCGATAATTCGAACTTGGAATTATTCCGTATTTCGGACTTGCGAGCGGGTTCTAATTGGATATTTGACCAATTTACGCTCCGATTCACCGATTTAGAGTCTAAGTGTTGGAAAATCATAAGTTAGCGTGTTTCGGATATGAAATAGGTTTGGATTCGATCCGATCGTCATCGGATCGGCATCCGATAATTCGAACTTGGAATTATTCCGTATTTCGGACTTGCGAGCGGGTTCTAATTGGATATTTGACCAATTTACGCTCCGATTCACCGATTTAGAGTCTAAGTGTTGGAAAATCATAAGTTAGCGTGTTACGGATATGAAATAGGTTTGGATTCGATCCGATCGTCATCGGATCGGCATCCGATAATTCGAACTTGGAATTATTCCGTATTTCGGACTTGCGAGCGGGTTCTAATTGGATATTTGACCAATTTACGCTCCGATTCACCGATTTAGAGTCTAAGTGTTGGAAAATCATAAGTTAGCGTGTTTCGGATATGAAATAGGTTTGGATTCGATCCGATCGTCATCGGATCGGCATCCGGTAATTCGAAGTTGGAATTATTCCGTATTTCGGACTTGCGAGCGGGTTCTAATTGGATATTTGACCAATTTACGCTCCGATTCACCGATTTAGAGTCTAAGTGTTGGAAAATCATAAGTTAGCGTGTTTCGGATATGAAATAGGTTTGGATTCGATCCGATCGTCATCGGATCGGCATCCGATAATTCGAACTTGGAATTATTTCGTATTTCGGACTTGCGAGCGGGTTCTAATTGGATATTTGACCAATTTACGCTCCGATTCACCGATTTAGAGTCTAAGTGTTGGAAAATCATAAGTTAGCGTGTTTCGGATATGAAATAGGTTTGGATTCGATCCGATCGTCATCGGATCGGCATCCGGTAATTCGAACTTAGAATTATTCCGTATTTCGGACTTGCGAGCGGGTTCTAATTGGATATTTGACCAATTTACGCTCCGATTCACCGATTTAGAGTCTAAGTGTTGGAAAATCATAAGTTAGCGTATTTCGGATATAAAATAGGTTTGGATTCGATCCGATCGTCATCGGCTCGGCATCCGATAATTCGAACTTGGAATTATTCCGTATTTCGGACTTGCGAGCGGGTTCTAATTGGATATTTGACCAATTTACGCTCCGATTCACCGATTTAGAGTCTAAGTGTTGGAAAATCATAAGTTAGCGTGTTTCGGATATGAAATAGGTTTGGATTCGATCCGATTGTCATCGGATCGGCATCCGATAATTCGAACTTGGAATTATTCCGTATTTCGGACTTGCGAGCGGGTTCTAATTGGATATTTGACCAATTTACGCTCCGATTCACCGATTTAGAGTCTAAGTGTTGGAAAATCATAAGTTAGCGTGTTTCGGATATGAAATAGGTTTGGATTCGATCCGATCGTCATCGGCTCGGCATCCGAAAATCATAAGTTAGCGTGTTTCGGATATGAAATAGGTTTGGATTCGATCCGATCGTCATCGGATCGGCATCCGATAATTCGAACTTGGAATTATTCCGTATTTCGGACTTGCGAGCGGGTTCTAATTGGATATTTGACCAATTTACGCTCCGATTCACCGATTTAGAGTCTAAGTGTTGGAAAATCATAAGTTAGCGTGTTTCGGATATGAAATAGGTTTGGATTCGATCCGATCGTCATCGGCTCGGCATCCGATAATTCGAACTTGGATTTATTCCGTATTTCGGACTTGCGAGCGGGTTCTAATTGGATATTTGACCAATTTACGCTCCGATTCACCGATTTAGAGTCTAAGTGTTGGAAAATCATAAGTTAGCGTGTTTCGGATATAAAATAGGTTTGGATTCGATCCGATCGTCATCGGCTCGGCATCCGATAATTCGAACTTGGAATTATTCCGTATTTCGGACTTGCGAGCGGGTTCTAATTGGATATTTGACCAATTTACGCTCCGATTCATCGATTTAGAGTCTAAGTGTTGGAAAATCATAAGTTAGCGTGTTTCGGATATGAAATAGGTTTGGATTCGATCCGATCGTCATCGGATCGGCATCCGATAATTCGAACTTGGAATTATTCCGTATTTCGGACTTGCGAGCGGGTTCTAATTGGATATTTGACCAATTTACGCTCCGATTCACCGATTTAGAGTCTAAGTGTTGGAAAATCATAAGTTAGCGTGTTTCGGATATGAAATAGGTTTGGATTCGATCCGATCGTCATCGGATCGGCATCCGGTTATTCGAACTTGGAATTATTCCGTATTTCGGACTTGCGAGCGGGTTCTAATTGGATATTTGACCAATTTACGCTCCGATTCACCGATTTAGAGTCTAAGTGTTGGAAAATCATAAGTTAGCATGTTTCGGATATAAAATAGGTTTGGATTCGATCCGATCGTCATCGGCTCGGCATCCGATAATTCGAACTTGGAATTATTCCGTATTTCGGACTTGCGAGCGGGTTCTAATTGGATATTTGACCAATTTACGCTCCGATTCACCGATTTAGAGTCTAAGTGTTGGAAAATCATAAGTTAGCGTGTTTCGGATATGAAATAGGTTTGGATTCGATCCGATCGTCATCGGATCGGCATCCGATAATTCGAACTTAGAATTATTCCGTATTTCGGTCTTGCGAGCGGGTTCTAATTGGATATTTGACCAATTTACGCTCCGATTCACCGATTTAGAGTCTAAGTGTTGGAAAATCATAAGTTAGCGTGTTTCGGATATGAAATAGGTTTGGATTCGATCCGATCGTCATCGGCTCGGCATCCGATAATTCAAACTTGGAATTATTCCGTATTTCGGACTTGCGAGCGGGTTCTCATTGGATATTTGACCAATTTACGCTCCGATTCACCGATTTAGAGTCTAAGTGTTGGAAAATCATAAGTTAGCGTGTTTCGGATATGAAATAGGTTTGGATTCGATCCGATCGTCATCGGCTCGGCATCCGATAATTCAAACTTGGAATTATTCCGTATTTCGGACTTGCGAGCGGGTTCTAATTGGATATTTGACCAATTTACGCTCCGATTCACCGATTTAGAGTCTAAGTGTTGGAAAATCATAAGTTAGCGTGTTACGGATATGAAATAGGTTTGGATTCGATCCGATCGTCATCGGATCGGCATCCGGTAATTCGAAGTTGGAATTATTCCGTATTTAAAAGAAAAACAGAGGCTACATCAATTAAAATAGGTTTGGATTCGATCGGATCGTCATCGGCTCGGCATCCGATAATTCGAACTTGGAATTATTCCGTATTTCGGACTTGCGAGCGGGTTCTAATTGGATATTTGACCAATTTACGCTCCGATTCATCGATTTAGAGTCTAAGTGTTGGAAAATCATAAGTTAGCGTGTTTCGGATATAAAATAGGTTTGGATTCGATCGGATCGTCATCGGCTCGGCATCCGATAATTCGAACTTGGAATTATTCCGTATTTCGGACTTGCGAGCGGGTTCTAGTTGGATATTTGACCAATTTACGCTCCGATTCACCGATTTAGAGTCTAAGTGTTGAAAAATCATAACTTAGCGTGTTTCGGATATGAAATAGCTAGGTTTGGATTCGATCGGATCGTCATCGGCTCGGCATCCGATAATTCGAACTTGGAATTATTCCGAATTTCGGACTTGCGAGCGGGTTCTAATTGGATATTTGACCAATTTACGCTCCGATTCACCGATTTAGAGTCTAAGTGTTGGAAAATCATAAGTTAGCGTGTTTCGGATATGAAATAGGTTTGGATTCGATCGGATCATCATCGGCTCGGCATCCGGTAATTCGAACTTGGAATTATTCCGTATTTCGGACTTGCGAGCGGGTTCTAATTGGATATTTGACCAATTTACGCTCCGATTCACCGATTTAGAGTCTAAGTGTTGGAAAATCATAAGTTAGCGTGTTTCGGATATGAAATAGGTTTGGATTCGATCCGATCATCATCGGCTCGGCATTCGATAATTCGAACTTGGAATTATTCCGTATTTCGGACTTGCGAGCGGGTTCTAATTGGATATTTGACCAATTTACGATCCGATTCACCGATTTAGAGTCTAAGTATTGGAAAATCATAAGTTAGCGTGTTTCGGATATGAAATAGGTTTGGATTCGATCCGATCGTCATCGGATCGGCATCCGGTAATTCGAACTTGGAATTATTCCGTATTTCGGACTTGCGAGCGGGTTCTAATTGGATATTTGACCAATTTACGCTCCGATTCACCGATTTAGAGTCTAAGTGTTGGAAAATCATAAGTTAGCGTGTTTCGGATATGAAATAGGTTTGGATTCGATCCGATCGTCATCGGATCGGCATCCGGTAATTCGAAGTTGGAATTATTCCGTATTTCGGACTTGCGAGCGGGTTCTAATTGGATATTTGACCAATTTACGCTCCGATTCACCGATTTAGAGTCTAAGTGTTGGAAAATCATAAGTTAGCGTGTTTCGGATATGAAATAGGTTTGGATTCGATCCGATCGTCATCGGATCGGCATCCGATAATTCGAAGTTGGAATTATTCCGTATTTCGGACTTGCGAGCGGGTTCTAATTGGATATTTGACCAATTTACGCTCCGATTCACCGATTTAAAGTCTAAGTGTTGGAAAATCATAAGTTAGCGTGTTTCGGATATGAAATAGGTTTGGATTCGATCCGATCGTCATCGGATCGGCATCCGGTAATTCGAAGTTGGAATTATTCCGTATTTCGGACTTGCGAGCGGGTTCTAATTGGATATTTGACCAATTTACGCTCCGATTCACCGATTTAGAGTCTAAGTGTTGGAAAATCATAAGTTAGCGTGTTTCGGATATAAAATAGGTTTGGATTCGATCCGATCGTCATCGGCTCGGCATCCGATAATTCGAACTTGGAATTATTCTGTATTTCGGACTTGCGAGCGGGTTCTAATTGGATATTTGACCAATTTACGCTCCGATTCACCGATTTAGAGTCTAAGTGTTGGAAAATCATAAGTTAGCGTGTTTCGGATATGAAATAGGTTTGGATTCGATCCGATCGTCATCGGATCGGCATCCGATAATTCGAACTTGGAATTATTCCGTATTTCGGACTTGCGAGCGGGTTCTAATTGGATATTTGACCAATTTACGCTCCGATTCACCGATTTAGAGTATAAGTGTTGGAAAATCATAAGTTAGCGTGTTTCGGATATGAAATAGGTTTGGATTCGATCCGATCGTCATCGGATCGGCATCCGATAATTCGAAGTTGGAATTATTCCGTATTTCGGACTTGCGAGCGGGTTCTAATTGGATATTTGACCAATTTACGCTCCGATTCACCGATTTAGAGTCTAAGTGTTGGAAAATCATAAGTTAGCGTGTTTCGGATATGAAATAGGTTTGGATTTGATCCGATCGTCATCGGATCGGCATCCGGTAATTCGAAGTTGGAATTATTCCGTATTTCGGACTTGCGAGCGGGTTCTAATTGGATATTTGACCAATTTACGCTCCGATTCACCGATTTAGAGTCTAAGTGTTGGAAAATCATAAGTTAGCGTGTTTCGGATATAAAATAGGTTTGGATTCGATCCGATCGTCATCGGATCGGCATCCGATAATTCGAAGTTGGAATTATTCCGTATTTCGGACTTGCGAGCGGGTTCTAATTGGATATTTGACCAATTTACGCTCCGATTCACCGATTTAGAGTCTAAGTGTTGGAAAAGCATAAGTTAGCGTGTTTCGGATATGAAATAGGTTTGGATTCGATCCGATCGTCATCGGCTCGGCATCCGATAATTCGAACTTGGAATTATTCCGTATTTCTGACTTGCGAGCGGGTTCTAATTGGATATTTGACCAATTTACGCTCCGATTCACCGATTTAGAGTCTAAGTGTTGGAAAATCATAAGTTAGCGTGTTTCGGATATGAAATAGGTTTGGATTCGATCCGATCGTCATCGGATCGGCATCCGGTAATTCGAACTTGGAATTATTCCGTATTTCGGACTTGCGAGCGGGTTCTAATTGGATATTTGACCAATTTACGCTCCGATTCACCGATTTAGAGTCTAAGTGTTGGAAAATCATAAGTTAGCGTGTTTCGGATATGAAATAGGTTTGGATTCGATCCGATCGTCATCGGATCGGCATCCGGTAATTCGAAGTTGGAATTATTCCGTATTTCGGACTTGCGAGCGGGTTCTAATTGGATATTTGACCAATTTACGCTCCGATTCACCGATTTAGAGTCTAAGTGTTGGAAAATCATAAGTTAGCGTGTTTCGGATATGAAATAGGTTTGGATTCGATCCGATCGTCATCGGATCGGCATCCGGTAATTCGAACTTGGAATTATTCCGTATTTCGGACTTGCGAGCTGGTTCTAATTGGATATTTGACCAATTTACGCTCCGATTCACCGATTTAGAGTCTACGTGTTGGAAAATCATAAGTTAGCGTGTTTCGGATATGAAATAGGTTTGGATTCGATCCGATCGTCATCGGCTCGACATCCGATAATTCGAACTTGGAATTATTCCGTATTTCGGACTTGCGAGCGGGTTCTAATTGGATATTTGACCAATTTACGCTCCGATTCACCGATTTAGAGTCTAAGTGTTGGAAAATCATAAGTTAGCGTGTTTCGGATATGAAATAGGTTTGGATTCGATCCGATCGTCATCGGATCGGCATCCGGTAATTCGAACTTGGAATTATTCCGTATTTCGGACTTGCGAGCGGGTTCTAATTGGATATTTGACCAATTTACGCTCCGATTCACCGATTTAGAGTCTAAGTGTTGGAAAATCATAAGTTAGCGTGTTTCGGATATGAAATAGGTTTGGATTCGATCCGATCGTCATCGGCTCGGCATCCGATAATTCAAACTTGGAATTATTCCGTATTTCGGACTTACGAGCGGGTTCTAATTGGATATTTGACCAATTTACGCTCCGATTCACCGATTTAGAGTCTAAGTGTTGGAAAATCATAAGTTAGCGTGTTTCGGATATGAAATAGGTTTGGATTCGATCCGATCGTCATCGGCTCGGCATCCGATAATTCGAACTTGGAATTATTCCGTATTTCGGACTTGCGAGCGGGTTCTAATTGGATATTTGACCAATTTACACTCCGATTCACCGATTTAGAGTCTAAGTGTTGGAAAATCATAAGTTAGCGTGTTTCGGATATGAAATAGGTTTGGATTCGATCCGATCATCATCGGATCGGCATCCGGTAATTCGAAGTTGGAATTATTCCGTATTTAAAAGAAAAACAGAGGCTACATCATTACCATGAGAGAGAGAGAGACCATTTACGATTCGATTTACTGATTTATAGTCTAAGTGTTGGAAAATCATAAGTGTGATAATATGATCAAAACTCAAATTAGTAAGATTCATATTTTTTGCTAATATTATAAAGATTAGTAAGTACCTGATCATGAGGATGAGCGACCGCTAGACCGGCTTATGAATTCATTAAATTTACGCTCAAGTTCCCTGCGAGCTTCTCTTTCCTCATCGAGGGCCTTCTTCTCCGCCTCAACCCTCTGCTCGAGGGCTTGCCTCTGCTCTCGCTCCGCCTCCATCCTCTGCTCGAGGGCCTGCCTCTGCTCTCGCTCCGCGTCTAGCGCAGACTGCAGCTGAGTGATAGCACCGGTCTGGGTGTCCCGTGCCCTCGAGCGCATACCCTCTCGTCCAAAGTAGGAGGAGGGCGTGACTCCAAGGCCCGTACAGAGGACACGGCCGTGCGTGGCAGGTCTCAGCACAGTATCCATCGCTGAGTCGACAGATACTGAGCTGGAGGAGGAGCCGGCCTCGCCCGACGGGGTCACCATAAGTCGCATCCTCTCCTATATAAAAACAACCAATGATATTCAATGATATTTTATGGCATATGTATAAGAATATATTAACAGTAATTTAATTACTTACCACTTGCGAGGCAACCCTGTCGTCCAGAAATGCCCCATCGATACGCCGCCTCCTAGAGGCCTCAAAAAGGTCAATCCTATTAGGCTCGTGGCCCAAGGACTGTGTCTGTTGGACATATAAAATAAATAGACGAGTTAATATAACATGTATAGAGCTTTAAATAATAACAATGTTTGTATCATTTACCAGCTGCTGGGCAAGCTGGGGCATGGAGGTCCTCCCCTTCACTGGAGCAGGTGTCGTCGAGGCACTTCTATTCTGCTTGCCTATAGCAGATTTCCTCTGTGTGAATCAATTAAATTTTGAAACATCAATAAAAATTTTTAGTATAACATTAAAACAAGTATGAATCAACAAAATTATAATTATACCTGAAAGCTAGGGGTGGCCCAGTGAGCGACCAAAAACTGTAGAATGTGCAGCGGTGGCGCGTCTCTCGTCCCGGCCGCAGCCTGTACCTCCTCAGCCGGCTGGCCGACCAAGTAACCGTAGAGCTGGTAGAGCTCGTGACGGTAATCCCTGTACCGCTCACCCATCGTCTTCAACAAGTCCTCCCGATGGGTGTCGGTTTCCATGTTCACCTATTTAAATTTCTCCTGTAAAATCAATTTAGAAACAAGTCATTTTATCAAATCAAATTATAAAGAAGTACGATATTATTCTAAAATGCTTTAATGAAACTAACGTACCAAAAACTGCTGATACATCCTCTCCTTATAGGATGCATCAATGTTCTTCCACCCCCTTAACCCCACAATCGGGGCATTCCTCTCCTCCCGTACTATCATGCCGACCCACGTGGCGGCGTTAGAAGCGTGCTCGCCCACAAAGGTATGGCCGCTCCACTGTAGGGACAGCGGCTCGCGTAAGGCCGACAAGCGCCGGGCCGTCGTCACGCCCCGGTCGCCTACGTACCTGGTCGACCCTGCAAATAAAATATACATCAGTACTGAAGAAGTATTTACAACATGTATAAAACTTTAGATCTAAACATTACCTGTGGGCGTAGACGCTGCAGCCGAGTGCTGAGCACTGCTCGAAGCTCCGGAGGCTGCGACCACAGCAGGAGCTGGTGTGGAGAGAGGAACAGCACTACCAGATCCGGACGGCTCAGCCTCGGACCCTGGGGTGGCAGCCGGAGCGCTCTGAGCTACCCCACCCCTGCCTCTGCCTCTGCCTCTACGAACATATGACCGTGATGCCATCTGAAACAATTTAATTTACATATGAAACAGTAAGATTTAAGATTTACATATGAAACAATATGAAACAGTTTGATTTACATATGAAACAGTATGATTTACATCTATATAATAAGCTACGGTTTTGTGGGGGGTACAAACAACGATTATGATTGCCGCCCTCTAACACACTCTCAACCACACGATCAACTAATCCATCCCTCACACCTCAGCCCTCCACTGATTACGGTGGCATTAACAGTACCTTAATCGCTCGCTCACCATTCGCGTCCCCGCCCCTCTCTCTCTGCGACCACCTCAGCCCCCATCCGTTGATCGTGCACCTCTCCCCCCGCGGATCCCACTCACCCTCTTCGTCTCGCGTCCCCTCTCCCTCTGTGACCACCTCAGCCCTCACCCCGCGTCCCCTCTCCCTCGGCGACCCACCTGAGCCCCCCTTCGTTGATCGCGCATCCTCTCTGTCCCCGCCCCCCTCTGTGAACCACCTCAACCCTCGCCCCCATCGCACCCCATTCCCACTGATCGCGCGCTCACCTCAGCCCTCGCCCCCACCCCATCGCGCCCCATTCCAGCTGATCGCCCCCCCTATTACCTCATCCGCGAACCCCTCTCTCTCTTCCCCCAAATCCCTTCCAAAAATAAACCCTTCCAAAATCTCTCTTCCCCTCGCCTCAAATCTTGCGATCCCGCCTTGCTCCCATCTGTCAAATCCCGCCGCTCCCTCTTCCATTTGTGCCGCAAATCGCCCTCCTTGCCATTCTAGCCCCCAAATCCCCTTCTTGCCATTCGAGCCGCAAATCAGCCACTGAAATCCGTCCAGAATCTCGCACCCCACTTCATGGCAATCCCTCTAAACTTCCCCCTACTAAAATCCAGCCTGAAATCCCCATCTAGGTTAGAGAAAGAGAGGGAGAGAGAGAGAGACAGAGACAGAGAGAGCAGAAAGAGAATGGCATTGCACAACTCTCAACAGGTTCTTTTCCTCTCAAACCTTTTCTTTTGCAAGAAAAATAAAACATAACATTGGTTTTGCATAAAGAACATTGGTTTTGCAAAAGAGAATGGCATTGCAAATGTTGATCTGCTGATTTTTTTTCTTCTTTTGTTTCTCTTTTCCATGCAAAATTTTATGATATGCTGATTTTTTTTTTCTTTTGTTTCTCTTTTATGCTATTTCCGTCAAGTGGCTCTAAGATGGACATTGCAAATATTGATCTGCTGATTTTTTTTTCCTTTTGTTTCTCTTTTCTATGCAAATGTTGATCTGCTGATTTTGTTTTCCTTTTGTTTCTCTTTTATGCTGTTGCTGTCAAGTGGCTCTTTCATGCTTCTTTTTGTTTGCAAACCAATGCAAAACAATAATCTGATTATAATGTTTTGGGATTGACATTGGCATTTGGATTAGGCTTATCGGGAATTGGCATTGGTCGATAAAACCAAAATCTGATTTATGGCCGACAAAACCAAAATCTATCTTTGTTCCGCAGCACTGCCAACACACTTCAATCTGATTTAGGGAAGGTTTTGCATCTCGGAGCTTCTTTCCTTTCTTCTATACCTTTGCTTCTTTTTGTTTTCAAAATGCCAATTTGTCTAAAAAATGTCAATATTTCAAAATTCAATTTGATGCCAAGATTTCAAAAATACCAATCTGATTTTCAAAATGCTCGGGGTTTTTTTTTCATTAGTAGTACTCAACATTTTATTTCATCCTGCATTTTTTTTTTTCAATTCATTGGAAATTTTTTTTCATACTCTTTTTTTTTTAGTTTGAAGGTAACTAATTGTTGTCTTGCGTTTTCACAGGAAACGATGGAGATCGACATGGAGAAGGATGATGTAGTAATCACCCATGAAGCATTGCCTGTGTTTATTGGTTGTTTCAAACATTGGACGGAGACACTTCCAATCAGGGACATCAACATGGAGGAAGAGGAGGATGTCATAACCACCGAGGTTTTGGGGCCGCAGCAACACACTTCCAATAAGGTACGGATTCCAAAAAGCTTAAATGCCAATCTGATTTGATTTTAAAATTTGATGCATCCGATTTTAAAAAATGTGGTTTTCCAATTCAAATGCATTAAGTAAGGTTTTATCGGCTATAAGTAAGATTTTGAGCTTATCGAGCTCGGGCTCAAAATGCCAATGCCAATGCCAATCCCACAACATAGTAATCAGATTTTCCTTTAAAATTTCAGAACGAGCATTGACATTAGTATTGACATTTGGATTAGGCTTATCGGAATTTGAAATCAGATTTTGAAATATAGGCTTATCGGATTTTGAAATCAGATTTTGAAATATAGGCTTATCGACCATAAATCAAGTGCAACACATATGCTTATCGTATTTTAAAATCTGATTTTCAAATACGCAAAAAGTGGTTTTTCGATTCAAATGCATTAAGTAAGGTTTTCCTTTGAAATGCATTTAGATTTTGCAAATCGAAGAAGAGAAGGAGAGAGGAGAGGCGAGGATGAGGAATTTTGATTTTCAGTCAGATGTATTCAGATTTTGATTTTCATTTTGCATTCAGATTTTCATTTTCATTTTGCATTCAGATCTTGAGCTTATCGAGCTTGGGCTCATTTTGCATTCAGATTTTCCTTTAAAATGTGTTGCGCATGCAAAAGATTTTCCTTTAAAATTACAGAATGGGCATTGACATTTGGATTAGGTTTATCAGAATTTGAAATCAGATTTGCATTGACATTTGGATTAGGCTTATCGAAATTTAAAATCAGATTTTGAAATATAGGCTTATCGGATTTTGAAATCAGATTTTAAAATATAGGCTTATCGACCATAAGTCAAATATGCAAAATGTGGTTTTTCGATTCAAATGCATGAATTAAGGTTTTCCTTTGAAATGCATTCAGATTTTGCAAAATGAATTCAGTAAAATGCATTCAGATTTTGATTTTCATTTTGCATTCAGATTTTTATTTTTATTTCGCATTCAGATCTTAAGCTTATCGAGTTCGGGCTCAAAATGCTAATGCCTGATAAACCTAATCCAAATGAAATTTGTAATCAGATTTTTCTTTAAAATTTTAGAATGGGTATTTGCTTTTGGATTAGGCTTATCAGAATTTGAAATCATATTTTGAAATATAGGCTTATCGGATTTTTAAATCGGATTTTCTTATCGGCCATTAATCAAGTGAACACATATTCTTATCGCATTTTAAAATCTTATTCTCAAATACGCAAATTGTGCTTTTTCGATTCAAATGTATTAAATAAGGTTTTCCATTAAAATGTATTCAGATTTCGCAAAATTAATTCATTCAAATGCCTGATAAACCTAATCCAAATGCCAATGCCAATCCCACGACATTGTAATCAGATTTTTCTTTAAAATTTCAAAACAGACATTGGCATTGGCATTAGGCTTATCGGAATTTGAAATCGGATTTTGTAATATATGCTTATCAGATTTTCAAATAAGTAAATTTTTTAAAAAAAAATCTGATTTATGGCCGATAAGCCTATATTCAAAATCTGATAAGCCTATATTTTAAAATCTGATTTAAAATTTTGATAAGCCTAATCCAAATGCCAATGCCAATGCCAATGCCAATGGCATTTGGATTAGGCTTTTCGTTGCACTTGATTTATGGCCGATAAGCCTATATTACAAAATCCAATAATCCTAATCAAAATGTCAATGCTAATGCCAATGCCAATGCCAAAGTGGTTTTTCGATTCAAATGCATTAAGTAAGGATTTATTGGCCATAAATCAGAACCATTCAACTATGTACTCATCAATCATTTTAAAATCAGAATTCAAAAAATGCCAATTCGTTTAAATCAGATTTCAAAAAATATCAATTCCTTTAAAAATTTGATGGATCCGATTTTACAAAATGAATTTGGATTTGGCTCGGGTATGGGCATTTTGAATCGTATTCTCAAATTGGCATTTTGATGAGAAAATCCGATTTCAAAATACCATCTTTAAAAGAAAACATTGTCCGTGTTTTGGATCTGATGCTTCTCGGATGTTAAAACCTTACTTAATATTCAAAACAGCATACCCGTGTTTTAATGCATCTTTATTTGTTGGAAAGCATTGTCCGATATTGAAAAGCACTGCCTGTGTTTTGTATTTTCAGCAGGTTGTGATGGAGGAAGAGGAGGATGTCATAACCACCGATGGTTTTATTCCGCAGCATTGCCAACACATTTCCAATCAGGTGTGGATTTCATTTCAGATTTTTAAAATGAACGAAATTTTCCTATTTCTCAAATCTGATTTTAAAATCGGACTCTAAATCCCATGTAAGATGAAAATTTGATTTTACAAAGTGAGCCCAAATCCAACACAAAGTTGGATTAGGCTTAGTATTAGTCCAAATCCAACACCAATGGTTTTTCCTTTAAAATCCAAATCTGATTTTAAAATTCGATGATTTTTTCTTTAAAATCCAACTATGTGTTGGCTTTAGGCTCATTTTGCAAAATCATATTTTCATCTTACGTGGGATTTAGAGTTTGATTTTAAAATCAGATTTGGGAAATAGGAAAATTTGGTTCATTTTAAAATCAGATTTTTCTATTTCGGGTATTGGCTTTTCCCTTACATGGGTTTAGTTTCCCTTCATATAAGATGGTCAATTTCCTTATTTCATCTTACATGGGTTTTAGAGTCCGATTCAGTTTGAAATTGGACTTCTTTTGTCTTAAAGCTCTACTAAGTTGGTAAGAAATATTATCTTTTCACTTAGTTCTCTAAAACTATCATTCATTTTCTTATCATTGCATTCCATCTTTTTCAATGAGATATTGTCGCTAAGATAGGTGGGTAGTTTTATTCCAGTGAATGATTGATTTTTTGCCTTTGTTGCTGCAATTACCAGGTTGAATGAAGGCCTCGAGGAATGCAATGGAGATGAGGCTTTGAAGGCAGAAGCGGGTTCAGAAGTTCACTGAATGAGCATTGAGATGCATCGGGTTCCACTCTCGCTACCAAGAGAATAGAGGTAGAGGGAACCACGGCACAATTGTTCAGATCCAACTCCAGCTGACGGCGTTCAAGGCCTTCTTGAATCTTGCTGGCAACAATCTCACAGGAAAAGACTTCACGGAGGCCTTTGATGCGGCATTCTTCCTGCGTACTCTTTTCTCTAGATCAATTGACCTTGGTTGGGCATCTGATCTATCAGCAGCTGCAATACAAGAGCTGCTGGGAATGTCATTCTTAACTTTGGTGTGAATAGTCATTCTTAATCTGCATCTTTACTGTTGCGTTATTTTTTTTCTTCTTCTAGCTGTGTTCACAGCATTACTACCACTACTGTTGCGTATTGCCACATCAAGTGTTTTATTCTTTTTATTTTAATTGGTTTACTTCTTGATAGTGGGGTAAGATTCAATCATTGATTGCCACATCAGGTGTTGGAGCCCATTGCTCCAACACCTGCTTGAGCCAAGTATTGTTCTTTTAACTATCAAATTGATTTGTTGCACTTGCTTATGGTCCAATCGTGGTATGCCATGTCGTCCAAAAGAAAGGGCATAATGGGCGAATGCAGTCTGGTAGCAAGTATTGTCCCCATTATACCCTTTCTTTTTGCCGACGAGGCAAACCATGGTTAGGTCATAAGCAAGTGCAGCAAATTAATCGGGTAGCAAATATGCTCTCCATTTAGGTTAGGGATTTGCAGCACTTGCTTACGGCCCAATCACGGTTTGCCACATCATCCATTTAAAGGTCACAACGGGAACTACACTTGGTACTGTAAATCCATGAGACAGTTTGAATGAGTTGGACGCCTAACCGTTGAGTGATTTCATCGGATGGTTGTGCCTGATGTGGGCGCCACGTCGAATATGGGAGCCCTCACTGAATGTGCGCCTTCACAGAATGTGGACGCGCCCACACTGAATGTGGGCGCCTTCACAGAATGTGGACGCCCCTACCGAATGTGGGCGCCTTCACAGAATGTTCCTCGACTAACTGAATGTGGGCGCATTCACAAACTGTTGTCATCCTCAAATATTATCACCTTTTTCAAAATATTATCACCACTTTCAAACTTTATTGCCACCCTTAAAATATTGTCTCCTCCTTCTAAATTTAGTCACGCCCTTGAATTTTTTTTGTCGCCCTCGAAATCATTTGCGTGCCGATAGGCACGGGCATTACTAGTATGAAACAATATAAAACAATATGAACCCGCTCGCAATATGAAACAATATGAAACAATATGAAATAGTTAGACTCTAAATCGGTTAATCGGATCGTAAAGTGGTCAAATATCCAATTAGAACCCGCTCGCAAGTCCGAAATACGGAATATAATTCCAAGTTCGAATTATCGGATGCCGATCCGATGACGATCGGATCGAATCCAAACCTATTTTATATCCGAAACACGCAACTTATGATTTTCCAACACTTAGACTCTAAATCGGTGAATCGGAGCGTAAATTGGTCAAATATCCAATTAGAACCCGCTCGCAAGTCCGAAATATGGAATAATTCCAACTTCGAATTACCGGATGCCGATCCGATGACGATCGGATCGAATCCAAACCTATTTCATATCTGAAACACGCTAACTTATGATTTTCCAACACTTAGACTCTAAATCGGTGAATCGGAGCGTAAATTGGTCAAATATCCAATTAGAACCCGCTCGCAAGTCCGAAATACGGAATAAATCCAACTTCGAATTATCGGATGCCGATCCGATGACGATCGGATCGAATCCAAACCTATTTTATATTCGAAACACGCTAACTTATGATTTTCCAACACTTAGACTCTAAATCGGTGAATCGGAGCGTAAATTGGTCAAATATCCAATTAGAACCCGCTCGCAAGTCCGAAATACGGAATAATTCCAACTTCGAATTACCGGATGCCGATCCGATGACGATCGGATCGAATCCAAACCTATTTCATATCCGAAACACGCTAACTTATGATTTTCCAACACTTAGACTCTAAATCGGTGAATCGGAGCGTAAATTGGTCAAATATCCAATTAGAACCCGCTCGCAAGTCCGAAATACGGAATAATTCCAACTTCGAATTACCGGATGCCGAGCCGATGACGATCGGATCGAATCCAAACCTATTTCATATCCGAAACACGCTAACTTATGATTTTCCAACACTTAGACTCTAAATCGGTGAATCGGAGCGTAAATTGGTCAAATATCCAATTAGAACCCGCTCGCAAGTCCGAAATACGGAATAAATCCAACTTTGAATTATCGGATGCCGATCCGATGACGATCGGATCGAATCCAAACCTATTTCATATCCGAAACACGCTAACTTATGATTTTCCAACACTTAGACTCTAAATCGGTGAATCGGAGCGTAAATTGGTCAAATATCCAATTAGAACCCGCTCGCAAGTCCGAAATACGGAATAATTTCAACTTCGAATTATCGGATGCCGATCCGATGACGATCCGATCGAATCGAAACCTATTTCATATCCGAAACACGCTAACTTATGATTTTCCAACTCTTAGACTCTAAATCGGTGAATCGGTCGGATCGTAAATCGGTGAAACGGTATGATTTACATATGAAACGGTATGATTTACATATGAATCGGTGAAACGGTATGATTTACATATGAAACAATATGATATACATATGAAACAATATGATTTATATATGAAACAATTTGATTTAAATATGAAACAATTTGATTTACATACGGTCTAGTCATTTTCTGTCTCATCTCTGTCACTCTCATCGCTTCCCTCTTCTATTATTTGATCTGCATTCGCTGTCCAGTTTATATTGTCGACATCTTCATTTTCGTCGTGCACTGCGTCGACAATGATTATCTCATCATTCTGGTATGCATCCAAATCATCATCGACGACCCCCGCATCTTTGTCTCCCATGTCGTAAAAATCTCTGGGTGGTGACCTGACTATAATTTGCCAACCTGGAGAGGTATTATCCGGTGCATAAAATATCTGTTGCGCTTGAGAGGCAAGAATGAATGGATCTTCATATTGGGTATTCAATCTCTTGGCAGTGTTGATGCTGATAAAACCGTATTTGTCGACATTATAACCAGTCCCGCGATTATTAACATCATACCAATCGCATTTGAATAATACGATCCGATTTTGGCCAAGGAATTTAATCTCGAGAATCTCGTTGAGGACGCCGTAGAAGTCGATATTTTCTAATTCTTCTTGCTCACCGTTGACGACAACCCCACTATTTTGGGTTCTTCGTGATTTTTTACTATCTTTCGTCCGAAATCTATAACCGTTCACGATATAACCATCGTACGATATTGCGTCTTGTAAAGGACTACAAGATAAGCGCCAGAGATCCTCATTCATCAGCGGATCGTGGTTGTCGTGCAGCTCCTGTGCCTATAATAACCACACGACATTCATGATATGAACACATAATTATTGTTCGGTAATGGATATCAATGAAATTCAGTAATGATGTGAATACTTACGTGTTTCTCGAACCACGATGGGAATTCACGATCATGAATTTGGGGAGCATTTCGAGTACCCCGATTATTAATGATGGCTTTATGCTTCCTGTTTTACCGGTTATGAATTAGATTATAATTAGCACATATACTTAATGAATGGACTGAAAGAATGAGTAAATGATCGTAAAATGCTTACTCAATGAATGGCCACACTTCATCACATTGGCGCAACACATACATATGTGCCTGTTGAATCTCATCTACAGACAATCGACGGGTTTTGCCTCCTCCTACAGGTCTACCCATTTCGGCAAATATAGACAGACCCCCATCGAAGTCTATTGGACCACCGTCATAGTTCCGCTCAAGTTGATTGAATCGCGTGTCTATACCATGTAGGTATCTTGAGCAGAATGTTAGACATTCTTCTGCTAGGTATCCTTCAGCAATTGATCCCTCCGGACGACTTTTATTACGAACATATGATTTCAATGTTCGCAAGTACCTAATTTGAGAAAAAAATATTTGGATGAATATATCAAGAACGATCAAATACATTGTGCGAATGAGACAAGACGATTACCTCTCGATAAAATACATCCACCGGTAATGAACTGGGCCGCCGAGTTTGGCCTCATTTGCCAAGTGAACGGTCAAATGCACCATGACATCAAAGAATGAAGGTGGAAATATCATCTCTAACTTGCACAATGTGAGCGCAATATCCCTCTCCATCTGTTCAAGTTGGTCCACTCTAAGTACCTTCGAGCACAACTGTCTGAAAAAAGTGTTGAGCTCAATTAACGGACCGGACACCTCTTCGGTTAAATTCCCACGTATAGCAAGAGATAACAATCGCTGCATAAGAACATGACAATCGTGGCTCTTTAATCCAGACAACTTCCGGCCGTTCTCTTGCACGCATCGTGCGATATTCGAAGAATAACCGTCTGGTATTTTCACAGACCGTAGGAATGCACATAAGGCTGCCTTTTGCTGTGAGCTCATGGTGTAGCATGCAACTGGCAACACATACTTATCCCCAATCTCTTGGGGATGAAGTGATTTTTGGATGCCCAACTCCTTAAGATCGAGACGAGATTTAAGATTATCCTTCGTCTTACCGTCGAGATTCAGCAGTGTTCCTATAATGTTGTCACACACATTTTTCTCGATATGCATGACATCCAAGTTATGCCGCAAGAGTAGGCTGCTCCAGTACGGTAGTTTAAAGAAAATACTCTTCTTCTTCCAGTTATGCTCACGCGTAGAATCTTCATGCGTTCTCTTCTTTTTACCTTTTCCAAGTGCCACGGCATCAAGCTGATCCAATTCGCACAAGACTTCTACCCCCGAAAGCTGCTCCGGGGCCTTTGTAAGTTCCTTCTTGCCGTTGAAAGCTCTTTTGTTCTGCCTCCACTTATGGCCGTCAACAAGGAATCTTCGATGGCCCATATAACAGAACTTGCCTCCGTTCTTTAATCGTAATGAATCTGTCTCCTTATTGCATGTAGGGCACGCCAATTTTCCTTTAGTACTCCACCCGGATAAGTTGGCATATGCAGGAAAATCGTTGATGGTCCATAGAAGTGCCGCATGCATCCGAAAATTCTGGCGCAACGAGGCATCATACGTATCGGCCCCAACTTCCCATAACTCGTTCAACTCCTCAATCAACGGCTGCAAGTAAACGTCAATATCATTACCAGGCGACCTGGGTCCGGGAATGAGCAAGGAGAGCATTGTGTATGGCTTTTTTAAGCACATCCAGGGAGGCAAATTGTATGGAACTAGGACAACTGGCCAAATGCTGTACGACACACTCATATTCCCAAAGGGATTGAAGCCATCGCTAGCAAGCCCTAACCTGACGTTGCGAACTTCACATGCGAATTCAGGATATGTATGATCAAAATCTTTCCACGTCAGAGAGTCGGCCGGATGTCTCATAATCCCGTCATCTGTACGTTCTCGTGCATGCCACCTCATGTGCTCAGCAGTCTTCGATGACATAAACAACCTCTGAAGCCTGTCCCTGAGCGGGAAGTATAGGAGAACCTTTGCAGATACATTTTTCTTCCTTCGACTGGTACTAGACTCGGCATCCGTCTCTTTATATCTCGTTGCTCCGCATATGTGGCATGACCGCGCATGTTCGTACTCTTTCCGGTACAACATACAATCGTTCACGCATGCATCAATTTTCTCATAACCCAGACCGAGATCTTTAATTGTCTTCTTCGCCTCGTAGAATGATTTCGGTACTGTCTCACCCATAGGAAAAGCCTCTTTCAGCAACTCTACCAACATATTAAATGACTTATTACTCCAACCATTGAGGCACTTCAAATGAAGAAGCTTTACAGTGAAAGAGAGTTTTGAAAACTTCTCACACCCCGGGTATAGAGGTTGTTCGGCATCTTTAAGCAATCTGTAGAACTTGTCCGCTTCGATATTGGGCTGATCACCTGACGGTGTTTCCGTGCCTATTCCACCTTGCAAATCATGTATCATACCCTGCATGTCATCGTCATCGTCTGTATTAATATTATCATCAGCGATCACTGTGTTTGAAGTTTCACCGTGAGCTGCCATGGGGACTGCATCTAGCTCCTCACCGTGCGAGAACCAACGGGTATAGGTAATGTCAATGCCACGCATTACCAGATCAACCTCACATTCCTCTCGAACCTTCCTAATCACCCTTCCGCAGTCTATACAGGGACACACAATTTTTCCATCAAGCGGTGCAAGACGCTCAAATGCAAAATCCAGAAATTTCCTGACTCCTTCTCTGTACTCTTGGCTCATGCGATTCGAATTACGCATCCAACTCTTATCGATCGAAGACATCTTCGTCTATCTGGCTATACAACACCTGACATATAATTTCAAACAATGTTATAAGACTCCGCACAATTTCGGTTTCGGTTCCCGGGTATGGAACACCGAACCAAAACTTCTACAGGCCATCCACATCCCTAATGGATGGGATAAATCTTTATATTTTTGAGCTAAATTTTTTGAGCTAAATTTTTGACCTAAAATATTTTCGAGCTAAATAGATTCGGGTATGGAACACGGAACCGAAACCGAAACTTCTACAGGGCATTCATAATGCTACGGATACATGGCGTGTATGTAAAGTGCGCGCAGTATCCAAGCCGCGAGCGCCATAGGATATGTACGTGCACTGTGCATATGGACCGCCGTCATTCTAACATCACAGTTGTGCATCAAGATTTGTTTGCTGCCCCGATCCCACGGGGGCTCACGAAACTAGGTTGCATACGTATGTACATGTCACAATATCTAATAGTATAATACTTAAATGAAGCCCTCATTAATTCCCGTGTTGTGAGAGGGGCAGTTGCCCCCCCTGAGACTTTGAAAATTTCTTGAGTGGCATACTGTATTGGCTGCATCTGTTGGCTGCACTATGAGGAAAAAGGTTCAGCTGTCCCTTAGGATCACAGCCACTTATATAAATGCAAAGCCGAGGATATAATTGACACAATACAGAGGAAAACAAATTGCATGTCACCCCCTCCTAGCTTAGAATCTCTCTCCGTGAGCTTTTGTTTACTTCCGGGACTCCTCTTATGTTACTCCATTTTCTTGAAAATGGTCCACCAGGGGGCATAAATGACATCACTGCCATCCGGTGTGGTGTGTTGAATGCAATCACTTATTCTGGGTACTAGCTTTCCATGGACGGCTGCAATGCCTTGTTTGCTATGTGGTCCCCAATAGATGAAAAAGAGTAGTAGCCCAACTTGAGTTCTCTCGATCGGTTTGGGTTCACTCAATTACCATTAATTAGGGAAACTAGGTACAATTGTATCGTGAATGACGCACCACTTACCTTAATGTGCACAAATGGCGAGTGATTTGTGTCGTCGCTCCCCCTTCAGGAACATCAACGATGAATCCTTGGGCTCCGGTGATTTAATCAATGGCCAACCCCAATCTGATTCCGGTAGGTGCTGGCATAATCTCCGACCCCGATTACGACTCCTCCAACTCATATTTATGGAAGCGCTGGAGTCAGAGAAGTTGCCGTCAAGATTGGAGATGATACTAGAGGGATATAGACGAGGGTTGACCATTGAAGGAAGCACCGGAGTCGTGCTCCGACGCCAATCACTCATCATCTGTGTTCGTTGAGATCGGAAATTGATGCTATGGATGCGAAGTGTTTCAATGTAATATATAGTTCTTTCTGTTAGATAAGTTTTGAAGCACATACGCTTATCCTTTGTAAACCCAAAACCCTATTTTTATCAGTATCAATCAACCATCACTTAGGCTTAAAAACTCTAATTTAGCTATCACACATTGCCCCCCCTACAAGAAAATCCTGGCTCCGCCCCTGACTAGAACCAACCTAACTCTGCATATTAACTATGGGAGAGAGGGAGGAGGAGGAGGAGGAGCTCACCGGAGTCCACAGGAGGAGGAGGAGGAGGAGCTCACCGGCGCGCACGAGAGGAGCTCACTGGACCGGAGTCCACAGGAGGAGGAGGAGGAGGCAGAGCTCGCCGGCGCGCACGAGAGGGGAGGGGTGGCCGGCCGGAGGGGGGGAGGGAGGCCGGGGGGGGGGGGCGGAGGCCGGGGAGGGGGGGAGGGAGGCCGGGGAGGGGGGGAGATTGAGAGAGAGAGAGAGAGAGAGAGAGAGGCGGGGAGGGGTTTAGATCGAAACAGAACAGAAGGGGGGATCGCTGAATCTGATATAAGACAGGGTTTTTACCGACGGACATGTTATGTTCCGTCGGTAATAATAACTTTTTACCGACGGCATAATAATATTCGTCGGGAGAAATCCGTTTCGTCGTGACCTTTTTACCGACGGATATTTAATGTCCGTCGGTATATACCGACGGACAATTAGTTCCGTCGGTAAATGTCACGACGGAACTCAGGGTTCCATTTTTTCCAGAGGCTCGGTTTTTACCCTGAGTTTCGTCGTGATATTTTTACCGACGGATATATAATGTCCGTCGGCATATACCGACGGACAAATAAGTTCCGTCGGTAAATGTCACGACGGAACTATTTTTACCGACGGAGATATAATATCCGTCGGCATATACCGACGGAAAAATAAGTTCCGTCGGTAAATGTCACGACGGAACTCAGGGTTCCATTTTTTTTCCAGAGGCTCGGTTTTTACCCTGAGTTTCGTCGTAACATATTACCGACGGACGTTATTTATTCGTCGGTATAAACTAATTGTACCGACAGTCAATATAGGTCCGTCGGTATAAAACATTGTACCGACGGATTATATATAACCGTCGGTAATAAATGTGCAAAATATATTAAAAAAATCGAAGTTATAATACCGACGGAATTTATTATAACCGTCGGTAAAATGAACATTATTACCGACGGTACTTAAAATGTCCGTCGGTAAATAATCTATTTCTTGTAGTGGATGCTAGGCATAGCACCGGAAGGTGTGTGGTGTTATAGATGACAAGTCATCAATTTCTAGTCAGATGATCGATCGGGATCTGACGGTACTCTCCACCGCCCGAGTCGTATCATGGCACCAGTAATAGGAGGGACTAAGGATTATCAGAGTATAGTAGAGAACAGGGTTACGAGAGAGTAACATAAGTTTAGGATCATTAGAGTTCAACTCGCGTCGCACTCTAGGTGGCTACGCGAGTTAATTGGATTAGGGCTGATTAATGAAACTTTCGGTATGTCACCGGACCAGTTAATCAGGGATCCGATTGGAGCTAGAGATCCCGAACCCTGAAGGTTCCACCATGTCGTTGCGTATAGGAATTGTTCCCCGACCTGGTTGGATACGTTGGATGCGAAGTAGCGCGATGGAGCGCAAGCCCGGAGCCTAAGAACCTAATTCACATGTGTTAGGGGCCGTAGGGGTATTTTTGTAAATACTGAAATATGGCTCAGAACATATTGAATATGGATCTTAGAATGAGCGGAATAATTCCAGGAGCTCATAGGCACTAACGGAATTCGATTCCGAGTAGCGCACCTCACTCAATCTCTCTTTCAGTTTTTCACTTTTCGTGAAGGGCATTTTCGTCCAGGCTTCACGATAGACACTTGAAAACCCTAAAACCGACCTCCCCTCATCCTAATCTCTTTAGGGCCGGCCCTAGCTTGCGTATGGCACTAGAAGGCCGGCCCTATATGTAGATTGGAGGGGGGAGGGGCCGGCCCTAGTGCTCCCCCTCGCCCTCTCTCCCTCTCTGAGGTTTCAGCCAAGGAAGAACGAGGAAGATGATAAAACTCTTTTTGCGTATTGTCGTTGTTTGAAAGCTATTTATCAAAAACCAATACCTGCAATTATAACTCAGAGAATTTTGAAAGTATAGGGCAAGTAAGGATCGAACCATACGTAATTAGATGTCTAGAGGAAAGAGATCACAAATAAAACTAATTTGAATTGAAGGGAATTTAGATTTTATTATTATTTTTTTTGTTTTGAAGATACTTTGTTTTAAGAAGCAAAACAAAAACTAGAGACTTAGATAAAAGGATTATCAGAAGAAAAATCCGCCCAGGAGAGGGGTTTGTTAGCCATGGTATTAGCCTAGCTCAAATGTGAATCCCCGGCAACGGCGCCATTTGATAGAAAGCTTTTTGGTTAGTATTATCGTGGTCCCCGGCAACGGCGCCATTTGATAGAGAGCTTTTTGCTAAGTCGTTGTATGAAAATGGGTTATGCAATGATGAAAAGAAATTTTTGCATTTTACTTATAATATTATTGTTTTAAGTAAAAGAGTGATGAGATATGCATTATAAAGAAGGGATAAATCGCATCATTTGGACGCTCAACAGAAGAAGAAGGAAGAAGAAGGAGGAAGGAAGGAGAAGGAAGAAGAGAGAAAGAGAAGGAGGAGATCTCGTGGCTAGCCATCGTCTTCGCAACGAATTCCTCCATCGGCTCGTAGTCTTGACACTCAGAGGTAGGACTTCGAGGATTCCTCAATTTGCAAAGGACAAGGTGCTAAACGACAGCTTCCCTTGCGATTCACGTGCGGTTTATCATCGTTCCGTTCTCTCCGGATCATAGATCCACAAGGTATAAGGATACTAAACACTTAACTAGATACATGCATGTCTTCCGTAGATCGTAGTATGCCTCTAGGATGTCCGCACAAATGCTAAGATCATAGATTTGCATGTAGAATTAATTGTAATGAAACATACACCGCATGATCTTCGGATCTATCTTTTTGCTTTCGCTGCGACTCTGATAAGCGGATCCAATTCCAACAATTGGAGCTGAGTGCAATACACCTGTTGTGGTGGCTAAAATCGTGTGGCTATAATGCAATTGAAGTGGTGCTGAATGCCACCCAACACACGAATCAAAATCCCCACAAAAATCCGTCGCCCACCGCTGTTACACTCTCTCTCGCACACGCTATCACAACCATCCAGATCGCCCCCCCCCCCCACAATCCAGTCGCCTATATCGAGTCCCTTTTCACGACCCCGCTATAGTGCCGGGGGTGTTTTGACGCCGAAGGCGGCCTGCTGTAGTGCTGACATGTGTGTTATCGTCGAAGGCGGTCCGCTGCTTTGCCGACAAGTGTGTTGCTGCCGAAGGTGGCCCGTTGCAGTGCCGACAGACACGGGCATGCACTAGTCTCATAACAAATTAGGAGATTAAGTAGTTGACAAAAGGTGTGTGTGCTAACATTTCAAACTTTATGGAGCGGTTCGGAACAAAATAAACTTCATGGGGGTTAAGTGTTTTTGAGCTAAACTTTGGGGGGGCAAAGTTTAATTTACCAAAAAAAATGCTCACCCTTCCAGCTACAAGAGGAGAAGCCCCCGACTCCCATTCACGGCTGAGGAATCCGAACGAACTCGTCCGCCCTTCACCCTCTCCGTATCTCTGATCTCTGCGGATCTCGCGACCCCGAGATGGCTCAGCCTCTCGTGAAGAAAGACGACGACCGGGATGAAGAAGGTCCGTTCCCTAACCCTAACATCTCCGTTTCCCTTCGCCAATCTCTGGCTTCTCAGATTCTCTGCTCGATCTGCGAGATTTCGGTTTTTATTTGCCTCTCAAATCTTCACTTCTATCAGAATTAACCGTTACATGCTTGAAATTGATTGATTTTTTCTCCCTGATTCATACGTGGTTTCTGGATCTGGCGCTACGCGGATTGATCTGTTCATGCGAGATTTCTAGTTTTAAATTCTGGATCTAAATCCTCGGATTGATCGAGATTTTGGTCAAATCTCACGCAATGTAGTCCTGTTGACGTTTAGATCTGGGCCATTATCCTGCCTATTGGATGAATTCATCCTGGATGATCGGATCGCCATTTTTTTTCTCCACCTCCTGCAGCGGATTATTCTCCATTTCTTGGAATCGAGAAGGGCGCCGTCCTTCAAGAAGCCAGAGTTTTCAATGATCCCCAACTTGATGCGAGGAGATGCTCTCAGGTTAACGAATCGACAGTGCCACCTAAATTTGCAAATCTGATCAGTCTCTTCATTATTATCATTGTGGATTTTCATTAGATTTGTTCTTTGGTTGTGAAATGTGCAGGTCATCACGAAGCTCCTGTATCTGCTTAATCAAGGAGAGACCTTTACTAAGGTAGGCCGTGATGCTATCTTACGTCGCTTGCAGATCTCCTATTATCGACTGTTTGGCATTCTTTGCATTCTCCTTTTTGAACTTTTTTGCTTCTAATGAGTTGTAGGTCGAAGCCACCGAAGTTTTTTTCGCGGTTACGAAGCTGTTTCAGTCCAAGGATATCGGGTTGAGGAGAATGGTTTATCTAATAATCAAGGAGCTTTCTCCGTCTGCCGATGAGGTAAGATGATATTACTCTTTTCTATGATCTTCGTATTCGACTTCATATTTGGGAAATGACTTGTCTTGTGTTTGTTGTAGGTTATTATTGTCACGAGTTCTTTGATGAAGGACATGAATAGCAAGACGGATATGTATAGGGCCAATGCTATACGGGTTCTTTGTAGAATTACTGATGGCACGCTTCTCACTCAAATCGAGAGATACTTGAAGCAAGCAATTGTTGACAAGAACCCCGTTGTTGCTAGCGCTGCACTTGTCAGCGGCATTCACTTGCTTCAGGTAGTATCATGTACCTCCTATCACAGGTGAGATTTGATGCCTAGTTTAAGTCCTTACCTTTCTACCCATATGAACAGACAAATCCAGAAATAGTGAAAAGATGGAGCAACGAGGTACAAGAAGCTGTTCAATCGAGAGCAGCTCTTGTACAGTTTCATGCACTGGCCCTTCTTCACCAGGTATGATAAAGTTGTATATTCTGTTTGCTTGGAGTACAATTCAAAATGACAATGCTCATGTGAGATTTTGTAGCGGAACATCTTGCTTGCCTGTTAATATTCTTTCTAAAACATGTATCCATGTAAAATTTTGTCGATGGCCATCCACTAGTTTCACAGTTATGGAAATAAGGTTGAATGAAATTTAGTTTGAAATAGTGTAACATACATGATGGTTGTCATTTAAATCATGGTTCTTTGTTATGTTTTTTGTTTTTTGCTACAAAGCTAATCTTCCAGTGCCTTGAGGTAATTATTTGCGGAATTTTCTCTTCATGTGAGACATGTCGCGATCTTATGTTTTCCACTTTTCCTTATTGCGACTTTGCTCTTTGAGGTGCTCCACTAACCTAGCACACTCCCTTTAACTTCGATTTCATGAATATCACTTTTCTTTGCTCCATTGTCTTCCACTTAAATTAGGTGTCAATATTTGCTTCCCAATCTAGAGAATCTTTCATATCCAACTTTCTAAAAAATTTGGAACTTAAATCCGGATTAGACTCCAAGGCCTTCACACTTCTATCAAAGATCACCGTGCTCAAGTGACTCTTTTCACACGAGCTAATGGGCTGTTGATCACCGTCATGGGCATCCAAGGGAATCTCATGACCCGCACGATCCTCTGTTCTTGATCGAAATCGGACATATCATTGCATATTTTGAACTTGCTTCGCAAGACCGGTAACCATACTCTTCACTTCCACCATCTCCTCATCTCATGCATGGTGGATCCTCGGCACGTGTCAACGTCGTTGTCTGCGAGTTCGTAGAGGAGTTGAGTACCCACCCAACATGGGTATCCCAGATCGGACACCTATACTTGATGGGATAGCTACCCTAACTTCCCGTCTAACCGAAATGGATACTAGGTGGTGCACGATCAAAGTGCTGATACTAAAACACGTGGAATTCTTATAGGCGACCAGCAATGGGTGATCCATGGAGATCCAGGTAGAGGTCGAGGAAGATTCTTTGGAAAATAGACCGACCTCCACCTTGGCAAGAGGAGCGATACCACGATCAAGATCGTGATGATAAAGCGATGCGAGATGTTAATGTTGAAACACCTTGCTTTGACGGATCCATCGATCCAAAGGTTTACATTGATTTGGTGGCAAGCATGGAGCACTACTTAGACTGGTACGCCATAAGCGAAGATCTTCTAGTGCAGTCTGTTAAGATGAAGTTGATCGATCGAGTAAAGTTGTTATGGACATAGTTACCAAATCGGGCGTTTTTTTGAAAAAAACGCGTATAGAACGCGTATCGATCCGAAGACGTAGTAAACAGGAAAAAAACTCGTTTTTTTGAAAAAAACTTCCGTACGCGTTTAAAACGTATAAAACGCGTATAAAACACGTATAAAACACATCGGGTTTGGTCCAGGTTTAAATTGGGTTCGGATTTTATTTTATTTGTGCTTAATAAACGCATATGCTATATGTTTTGAACTTTTGATTACTAAATGTTGGAAAATGACATATATACATGGTATAATTTTTAAGTTTTTTTTTTGTTTTTTCCGATGTTTTCACGTTTTTTTTCCGTTTTTCCCGTTTTCATCGTATCTTTCCGATTTTTTCCTTAGCCGTTTTTTTTCCGTTTTCCGACTTGGTAACTATGGTTATGGAACACTATTGAGAGGATTCTAGAGAGAACGTGCCAACCACTTGTGGTCGATTGGGAAGAAATAAAAGAGAAACTGAGCAAAGAGTACTATCCGGTATCGTACAACTAACAACTTTTAGATCAATGGCATAAACTCTCGCAGGGAAGTAGATCAGTTATTGAGTACATCACAAGATTCGATTAGTACCTTATGAGGTGTGATGCAGAGGAAGATCCCAAATTAACTTGGTCCCATTTTTGTACGAGTCTTTGAGAGGATTACCAAAGAGAATTGAAGTTGCGTGAAGTCACTACATTGGAGCACACTTACCAACTGATGTAAGAGCATGAGCGATACTTTCGACCATCCTTCACGAAGCGCTTTGATCCTCGTGATAATAACGGTAGGCCTAACTCGACTAGCAACAAACCTCCTTTTGGAAATTAACCTGCGAGATCAGATCAAGCTAACAACTCCACCTTCCAAGATAAAGGTAATGACATGTGACCAATGTTATAAGTGTAAGGGATTCGAGCACTACACCAATCGTTGCCCTTCAAATCCTTCACAAATGAATATGGTCCTTGTTCACCAAGAAGAAGAGGATTATGAGGATGAAGACGTGGACAATTATGAGCCCGATGCTAGTGAGATCACCTTTGATGATTATGAAACACATTTGGGTTGCATTCATAGTTTTCCCTCCCTTGAGAACACTGGGGACGCCACAAGTGCTACCCAGATGATGGTTATCAGATGTACCCTCGTCGAGCCAAAGAGGGAAGATGATTGGTTGAGGCATGCCATCTTTCATACTTTTGTTAAGCATGAGGATAAGACTTTCAAGGTAATATTAAATATTGGAAAGCCTTTAAAGGCCTCTAAACCCCGACTTTGTTAGTCAGATTGTCCTGGCCCTTGGTAGTTTCTTAACTCTCAAACGATCGTATCTTTTCAGTCTTCTGACAAGTCCAACCTAACTACCTGCATTCGTATGGTCATAAATACCGAATCTCTAGTATTTTATTTTGTCACTGAAAGTAAGTGCATGACTTAACTTTAAGATATTAAATCAATATTCTTGCTTAAATCCTAGTTTGCACAAGTGTACTACATCTGTCTGCCTACATCACACACACACACGCCCCCTTTGCTTAAATCCTGGTTTTAAACTTTGGTTTCGTGTTTGGTTTCAGTCCAGACAAAACTGAAATTTGGACCAAAATGGTGAAAATTTTCAAAATAGCCAAAAAAAGTTTTTAGGTAGCTTTTTTTTTTTTTTGAATTTTTAAGTTTAAGCCTGTTGTAGTTGTGTATACATATTTACATAAATTGTTTGAATAAAATACACACCAAACACATACTAAGCTTGCATGGATCATGATAACATGTGAAATCTGGTGAAGTCTAGAGGTTTCAGGCGAAATCTGGGCAAGATGGGGATGCTTCAGCTGAAATGTGTCATCATTTAAAGGCCTTAGTCCCACCGAAACCAGTCCACAAGCTTTACGAAGTCTGTGGATTGGTTTTGGTCTAAATGATCGAATGCTCACTTAAACGATGAAATTTCGGCGAATTGGACAACGAAATCGAGGGACAACATGCAGTTTTGATGAGCCCATTGCTTTGGTCGAAATCTGGATGAAATTACTGAAATGACCATGAAACGAAAAACTTTGGCAAAGTGAATGACACCGAGGGGACAACAATTGGTTTCGGTTGTCCTCCACTGTTTCAGTGGAAATCTTGACGAAATGACCGAAATGCCTCCAAAATCCTGAAACTTTGTCGAAATCGGAAGGGGTCCAGGTTTCAAACTTCCTTTCGTTTCACCGGTGATGGAAACTAAAATATTTTGGTGAAAGTTTCATATTTCGATGGAAAAGTTTTCAAATCATGAATTTCGGAGATGTGAGAGCTAACCGATCAATGTTGAAAAAAACCAGAGAGCCCAACTTTCCATGTTTAAGAGAGAGAGAGAGAGAGACAGAGAGAGAGAGAGAGAGACAGAGAGAGAGAGAGATGGATCATACAGGGGCAATATCCCATTACCAAATGATCTCGGTTCCCCCCACGCGTTTAGACACACGATGGCAAAGGGTTTCCATGCGGTTTCATGCGTTGTTGCTTCGGTTCCACGCGTAGTGTTGGAGATGGACTCCTGTGCCCGATTGGAATGCAATTATAGGGCAGTGGGGGCCTCACGGTTTTGTGACGTTGCGTTGGTTCCGCTCGCAATGATGGAGAGGAGGGGCTCATGTGCTAGGCTGGAATGCAACTATAGGGGTAGTTGGGTCCATTTGTTGCCACCGCTCTGCTTGAATATGCCACCTTTCACTGGCCAGTGGCCACCTAGACTATAGGCCTAGGGCTTGTTTTTCGTCTTGGTCCTGTGGGTCTCTATACCTTTCCTTTTTTTTATTATCTACTCAGACATGCACGTGTTTAATCAAAATTGGGCATGCCTAGATCTCTGCGGTAGTTCGCATTGTGAACTACCTTGGAGTATAAACATGACCTATACAACTTATTTGCTTATTGTTAAATATGCAGCCATGCAGCACGTATATTCTTCCCTTTGTCTACACAAATAGTACTGAAGTGTATGCACATAAAATAAGGTATGCAATTATGTTTTTATAGACATGCATAAACCATTTTGGACATGTCCATTTTCTTTTGATTTTGCCATGGCTTTTGGTTTGAATGTACTGATATGCTCTTCTGATCCAAATAATGCAAAAATTGAGTCAATTCTAGTTTAGGGTAATTCATTGTCGTAAATTCTATTAAGCTGCATCCCTTTATGCTAGCATCAAAATTAGGAGGCAAAATTGGCTTTATGTTGAGCTTGTTGTACCATGTTTGGTCCTTTTTTGGGACTTTAATGTGTATCAGTGGAAACTTATTTCTCTGTAGCAGTGTCATCAACGTATTTTTGGTACTTGAAATTCCAGTTGTGAATATTTATAGTGCTTATGTCTCCTGCAGATCCGTCAAAATGACCGTTTGGCTGTTAGCAAGCTTGTTTCCAGCTTGACTAGGGGATCGGTTCGCTCACCTTTAGCGCAGTGCCTACTTATTAGATATACGAGTCAGGTATGCCCCTGTGACTTAAATGATAATGGAGCATTGTTAATTTGGAGAATCTGATGAGCATATTGTCAGGTAATCCAAGAGTCGAGCATTAATTCACAAACAGGGGACCGCCCTTTTTATGATTATCTTGAATCATGCCTGCGGCACAAAGCAGAAATGGTGATATTTGAAGCTGCTAGAGCAATAACTGAGTTGAATGGTGTGACCAGTCGAGAGTTGGCTCCTGCAATCACTGTTCTACAATTATTTTTGAGTTCATCAAAGCCAGTTCTTCGGTTTGCTGCTGTTCGCACTTTAAATAAGGTTGGTTTTCCTTTTGATTTGAAAGTGAATGGATGTTTAATTTTCCTTTTTGTTATTTACTTTTAATGAGTAATCTGGTATTGATTTGTTTATCACGCATAATTGTGCGGCTGCGTAACACACTATGCGACCACACAACTATAAAAGTAGACGTTGTGCAATGTGCAGCCAAATAGTCTGTACATGATCATATGCATGTGCAATGTCTGCACAAGCCATATGCCCTTCTACTATCTTATATATGCTGTAGGACTTGACAATATTGGCAACATCTAAATGAACTGGGTCATCCTTATAAGCTAAATTGGATTCCCGACCTTAACGAAGTGGTGGCTCCTCTCGAGTGTATTCACGTACTTCTAAGGGTATGGACACTAACATGAAGGTAATAGTAAACTAGTTCGTACATGAGTCCTACAAGCTCTAAATATCACTATCTAGAGAGTGGAACTTTGGCCAAAAAAGTGTTTTGTGTTTGGACAATAAAGAGCTTTTCTTAGGCGCCCCTAGGAGCCTAAGGCCTCAACAAAGAACACCAAGTCCTCAAGGGCTTGTCTCACAAGTGCATACAAGTCTCATAGGTTTGAAATAAGTGAACCGGACATGTTCTGGATAACCTAACAAGGTCAAACTAACAGGGGAGATGAGGAAAAGTTACTTAAAGATGAGAACGACAAGGAACAAAAGAGAAGAAATCCAACATTCCTATGGTTATCTAAGGCGTGTCCTTCTCTGGAGCTCCTTGGGACATGATCTTAACCATGGGGACTTGGAGATGAGGCCTGATACCTCTCAATTTTGTCTCAGGCTCACTGCATGGGTATTACTGCTTTCGAGGAGCATGGGTTACAAGCCCATGCAGAGACACATATCGAGGTGTTAACTGAGATAGTCTTACTCCTATGTCCCAAAGTTTTGTAGGCTCGCAAGTGACTGACCTAAAATCTGATAGGCCTCATGTGATTATTATTGTATGGTTTGTACCTCACGATCAAAGTAGCAAACTGACTTGCTCCTAAACTGAGTTCATATCTATATGCAGTGCGCTGATCACTTGAGTTGCATCAAGCTCCGCATCGTAGTCAGGGAATCAAATATGCTACTCAAATGAGTCAGCCCGAGAGAGAGAGAGAGAGAGAGAGAGAGAGAGAGAGAGAGAGAGAGAGAGAGAGAGAGAGAGAGAGAGAGAGAGAGAGAGAGAGAGAGAGAGAGAGAGAGAGAGAGAGAGAGAGAGAGAGAGAGAGAGAGAGAGAGAGAGAGAGAGAACAATATCCTGTCTCAATAGTGGCTTAGATAAAGCTGCAGTCTGCGCACATGTGTGTTGTGCATGAGAGAGAGAGGCCATCTATCATGGTCAATACGGTGGGAAGCAACAACTGACGAGGGGGATTTGTGCTAGACAAAACGATGCAACGTCTATGTGGTGTATAAGTGATGGCTTTAGGGTATAGCTGCGGTGGATACATGAGAGAGAGAGAGATAATATGATCATCTATCAAGGTCAATACGGTGGGAAGCAACGACCGATGAGGGAGATTGGTGCTAGATAAAACGATGCAACGGTCCTCCCTCACCTTTCAGAGCTATAAACTGAAGAAGCTCTATGTTGTTGGATCTAATATAAACACTAGAAAATAGTCTTTTCTCTATAAATGTAGGCTTACTAGGTTGTAACCTTGGTTGGTAGGGTTCGGACCCATATACATTCATAAGTGGACTGGATACATTTTTGGGTGGTGTTCTGGGATTCAAACCCGTCCAGATTAGTTATTAGCCTTTGTTTTTAGACCCAAAATCTGAATACTCAGGTTGGGACTGGTCAGGTTATCAACCTTTAGTTCTAGAGCTTCCAACATGCCCTTTAGCCTGCCAACCGACCTTCTAGTTCTTGGCATGTCCTCTTTTGCCTAGTTGCCCTGGTCTGATTTTTGGCACTATCTTATAGGTTTGATGTCATGTTGAGGGCTAGTTGGAAACAATTTCAATATTCCCTGTAGTTGATCCCACCTTGATGGGAGAAGATATGGATGATGATGGTCAGATATCAAATATTCTCATTCTGACATTGATAATTTTGTCCTTCCAACAAGCTTATTTAGCTAAATGATGGTTGCTATTATCTTTTTAGTTGCCATCATTGACAGATTAATCAGGTGAAGTATCTGTGGGTGTCTTGATTACTTCCTTATAGTTTAGCGGCATATTTTTTGGGCTGTGTAGTGTTCTCGTAACCAAAATCGTCTATTTTTCTTTGGCTTTACACATGAGACTTTGTTTTTGGTCCTATTGTTCTTGAATGTTTCCTTGTAGGTGGCTATGACACATCCTCTGGCAGTCACAAATTGCAATATAGATATGGAGAGCTTAATCTCAGACCAAAACAGGAGCATTGCTACTCTTGCCATTACTACACTCCTGAAAACAGGCAATGAATCAAGTGTGGATAGATTGATGAAACAGATTACCAATTTTATGTCAGATATTGCAGACGAGTTCAAGATTGTTGTCGTGGAAGCTATACGGTCTTTGTGCCTTAAATTTCCTCTCAAATATCGCTCATTGTATGTGAACTTGTGCGAGTCACTTACTAGTTCTGGTTATGCAAAATCCCTCCTGTGAAATTTAGTTAAAACTTTGTTCAATTGTTGTCCAGGATGAACTTCTTAAGCAACATTCTTCGAGAAGAAGGGGGGTTCGAATATAAAAAAGCAATTGTTGATTCAATACTTATCCTTATCAGAGATATACCAGATGCTAAAGAGAGTGGCTTGTTTCATCTTTGTGAATTTATTGAGGATTGTGAATTCACATATCTTTCTACTCAGGTAAAAATCAATTGATTAATCGTTTTTGATTAATTTCTCTTACCAGTTGTTAAATTGAGCCAGCTTTGCTTGCTTTCTGTATTTGGTTATGCTGGTTCATAATTTTATAACTAGTTGATTGGCTGAGTTGATCACCTTGCTTTTTACATTTTCTATTTGCTGGCATGTGAATATTGGTTCCATGAAGAGAGTTAAGTTTTTAGTAATAAGATAGAGGGAGGCATTCTAATTCAAAGAAAAATAGATTTATAAGTTTCAGTTTTTGTCACAACTTGGAAGAATCTCAGGCATGTATATGTTCCACATATTCCAATTGGTGAATACCAAATCTTCAAGGGATGCTCTGGTGAAGGCAGATGTTATGGTTATTTCTGTAGTCAGGTCTTTACATGATTACTTATGCATACTTATGATATTGGGACTTGTTTTTTTTTCTGCGATCTATTTGTTCTTGTCATTTCTAATAAGTATTGTTAAAAGAATAACCAGTGGTGGAGCTGTGTATAAGGCTGCAAGATCTGAAACTCCTATTATAGGATGACAACGATGATGGATTTGGGGGAGATGTAGAGTGCATGGGTAGAGTTGATGCTTTTGTCGGGGACTCTTCATCTCAGTTTTTCATGTGGGCATTTTTCGGGTCCCTTGCAATCTTTGTAACTCTTTTGTTATATAACTTCCATCTTTGTCTCCAAATATCTGCATGCAAAAAATAAAACTGATTTTGCGTGCTTCAATGTTCTTGTAATTTGTATTTATTTTAATTGATTGGTAGATTGATGCTGCTTGACATTCATGTTAGATACTTCACTTTCTGGGAAATGAGGGGCCAAAGACATCAGACCCCAGTAAATATATACGATACATTTATAATCGGGTAATACTTGAAAATGCGACTGTTCGAGCTAGTGCTGTGAGTACCTTGGCAAAATTTGGTGCAATGGTTGATGCTCTTAAGGTATTGCCTACACTGTATTTCTAAAAGCAACTTTCTTCGGTTGATGATCCTCTTATTCATGTTGCAATTATTGCGGTGTATCCCTTGCAGCCTCGCATATTTGTTCTTCTGAGACGTTGCCTATTTGATAGTGATGATGAGGTAAGCTTATAATTGAAGCGCTTGATAAACTCAAATATCATTATATATTTCAATGCCTAGCAGAATAAAATTCTATTGCCCTCACTCAAATTTATGTACGGAAGTGCTCTCCTTGACATCCAACAAGGCCCAAAATAAGCTTATCAATGTTTATCTAAAACCAGAAAAATAGAAGGTAGCCTAGAGTAAAACATAAAAAATAACGCAAAAGAAGTTTGGCTCTTTTTTGTGCCCTTATCTGCCACCAAGGTCCACCTTGCTTTATGGATATCCAAGTCATGTACTAGTCCGTGTTCAAACATGGTCTGTCTATCTTCAACTTAATATAGACGATTTGTAGAAGGTTTCCGGTTATTTTAAGGTTATTGTGCTTCAATATGTCCAATTGAGAGTTCGCAGTCAAGGCAAAATACTAACTAATGAAAATTTCACTTCTTCTTTTTTTGCTGCAATTTTTCATTAGGTTCGCGACAGGGCAACACTTTATCTCAAGACCCTCGATACTGATGCTTCGATTGGGGAAACCGACAAAGATGTGAAAGAATTTCTTTTTGGATCATTGGATGTGCCACTAGTCAACTTGGAAACGGGCTTAAAGAACTATGTATGTGTCTTTTTTTTTTGGAAGTCATGTATGTGTGATTTTTTTTGGAAATAATGTATGTGTCATTGAGGCCTCGATATTTGGTAGGATTTCTTTGCTCATATGTGTGTAATTTGGATACAGGAGGCTTCTGAAGTACCTTTTGATATTTCTTCTGTACCAAAAGACGTCAAGTCACAGCCTCTTGTTGAGAAAAAGGCACCGGGTAAAAAAGCAACTGGGTTAGGGGCTCCGACCAGTGCTGCTGCATCTGCTGTTGATTCATATGAAAAGATGCTTTCTTCCATTCCCGAGTTTTCCAGCTTCGGACAACTCTTCAAGGTTTTATTTCTTTTTTGCTTTCTTCCATTCCCGAATTTTCCAGCTTCGGACAACTCTTCAAGGTTTTATTTCTTTTTTCATGCAATAGAGTAAGAAAAAAAATGATATTCTAAATACAAGGATACTAATTTATTTTCCTTTCTTCTTTCTCAGTCATCTTCACCTGTAGAGTTGACAGAAGCTGAAACTGAATATTCAGTGAATGTAGTGAAGCATATTTATGCCGGGCATGTTGTGTTTCAGTACAACTGTACTAATACCATACCTGAACAGCTATTGGAAAATGTAAATAATAGTCTTTGGTAGAAGCTTTCTTTCTTTGTTTTACTTGAAAATCTTTAATATCCTGATTTTTCTTTCTTGTAGGTGACCGTATTTGTTGATGCTTCGGAAGCAGAGGAATTCACAGAAGTTATTTCAAAGCCTTTAAGAAAATTACCTTACGATTCTCCGGGGCAAACTTTTGTGGCTTTTGAAAAGTCAGATGGTGTTCCTGCTGTTGGAAAATTTTCTAACTTGTTAAAGTTCATTGTTAAAGAGGTAAAACTTATGTTTACAATTCTGAGGATTGAGATTGCTTCTGTTTTTTACATATACGTGGTATTTTCGCACTTGCCTTGCTGATTACAGTAGGCTCAATGGGTAATAAGATGAAAGAAGTTTGTGGAGTACAATTTTAGTTGTTTGGTTGCGATTGTCAATTTGTTTTGGGATTGATCTTGCACACACTCGTTAAAGAAAATAGTAGGGAAACATGCAACAAGATTATAGTTTTTCTTCCTTTCAATAAGGTTGGCAATGAACGCTCAACTGAAAAGTAACATGCAAGCAAATTTGGATCACTGTAGAAGTTTGAAATTGGGCCATCTCTATCAGATTTGGTTGTGAATCAGGGTTTTAAATCTCGGCCGATACCGGTACGTACCGGTTTTGGCCGGTTCGAGACCGGTACTGCATCCGATCCCGATACCTGGCCCGTATCGGCCGGTACTGGTACGTACCGGTCCGTATCGGCCGGTTCAGGCCGGTACCGACCGGTACGGCCGGTACGGACCGGTACCGACAGGTTATTATTATTTTTTTTTGGATTTTTTGGGTTTTTTTCAGGTTTTTTTTCTCAACCGGTATCGGTCCGTACCGGCCGGTACCGGTACGTACCGGCCGGTACATACCGGTTCGGGGCCGACCGGTACCGCGACCGATACCGTGATTTTAAACCTTGTTGTGAATACGCTTTCCAACACCTCAATAATCATGCAAATTTGAACTAGGAAGATAAGTATGTTTGTCATGTGGTCCAGTTTTATAGAAATTACAATTATACCTTTCTTCTCTTAATCAGAATGTAGGATAATTTTTGGCATTATTTTCTTGATTTTAAGAACGGTCAGGTATACGTTTACATCTTTCCTGTAGCTATATATCTATTACACATGTAATAGAGTTTGAAGAAAGAGTACACGATGAACTTAGTGAATTGGATTTGAGTTTTGATCGAAGTGGTGATTTCGATCCATCTTGTTCCCTCCTCTCTACTTCTACCGTCTCGTTTCCTTTTTTTCTTTCCACATGTGGACTTCTTTTCATCCAGTGTTTGGTAAGAGAGCCCTTTTCCCCAAGGGTATCTCTATAATATTCATGGTGAGCATCGTCCTGTAGAGTTCTTGTTGGGATTTTGCCTTAAAAAGCCATTCGTTCATCCTTCACAATATATCAGACTAACTAATGGGATTCACCTGATTCATACTGTGTATGCAATACTCCTGATATGGTCAGGGTCCACGGGTTACATTGCGGGTAACATGGTGCATAGAATGATAAAATGAGTTTGGATGAGTGTCTTTTGTACAAAAGAGATTTGTCACCAGTTCCTGGTGACTTGCAAATATTGTTCACAGGAAGCTGGTCGCTTCATCTGAATTATAACACACTAAAACTCTGGTATATAGGGTGATCTATCTCGACCATCGAACTGAAGACTCAGGGTCACTATGTTACAACCTAGATTTTGAGGTTCCCAAAAGCTACTTATAGCCCAAAGTCCTAGTGAGAAAAAGGATTATTAAGGATTTCTGAAATTCTATAAGCCATGTGCTACTTCAGGAATAAATGACAATGTTCACAGACCCAATCAAATTAAAGCCCTTAATTTAGTCGCCCCGATACCGTGGTTCTAGGTCCGGCCATCGACATCTGTTATTTCCGTTCCTTTGGACGGTTCTGGATAGTTGAGATCTACAGGCCACCGGGAGAATCCCAGGGGGACTCCCATCATAAGGGACGGGTGGGGACAGGTGTCGATGGCTAGACCCCAAACCACGGTGATTTCGTGGTTCGGGGCGACTATTTTAAGTCATTCGAAATCAAATGTCATAATTCCTGCAATTTTCTAACTAATCACTATTTAAACATTCATTTATCAGGTTATGCCTTTTATTTCATTAAACGTCTTTGATGTTAATTAGTCTTGGATAAATATTTTTCCATTTAAAAAAAAAGAATTTTATAATTTTTGAAATGATTATTTTTCGGATTCATTTTGTGTTTCGAAAATTTAGAAAATAGAACCTCTGTATGTTTCTTGATTTTTAGAAAATTCTCCAACTAATCAAAATCCATGCAATTTAGCTTTCTGGAAACTAGATTCAATGTAAAAAAATCATCAAAAAAATTTAATGAATTGAATGTAGTGTCTATTTATTATCTTTTTTTGAAAAGAGAGTATGTTGCTGGAATTTCTTAAGTTAGTTATATAGTGGGTTTGTTTACAAAATCTACTAAAAATCCAGGTGCAGTGTTTTCAGAGGCTCCCGAGGTGTAATTCTCGAGGCGCACCTCAAGGCGAGGCGTAGGTAAAACGTCTCTAAGGTGTTGGCTGAGGCGTTCAAACACATGAGTCGTACGCCTCAAAGCCTGAGGCGCACCTGAGGCGTACGCCTCAGGGCGATGCGTATGCTTCAAATTTGAGGCATATGCCTCAGATGTGTCTGATTTTGGTAATTTTTTTTTGAATTGAGATATTTTATTATAAAAATATTGTTTTGTGGGCCTCATGGATTAAGTGGTTAGCTATAGTATAAAAATACTATTTTGTGGATTCATTTGGCTTGGAACTTAGAATTTTATGAATATTATATCAAGTACTGTATAATTAAGGTGTAATGCTAGACTTTTCATACTTTATTGATATATTTTGGTAAGCTATTATGATGAGTTGTGGATGTGGAATCATGGATTTTGATTTATAATATAAAATTATTAATTTTCATAACTTTTTCTATTTTTCTCTTTATTATTTAATATTTAATATTTAGTTATATATTTAATACATATTTAATTAATTAAAAAAATAGACTCGCTTGAAGCTTATGCCTCACGCCTCGATGCTCTGGCCAGTAAAACGCCTCGCGTGACGCTTTCGCGTCTGAAAACTTTTTTCCAGATAATGGTCTTCTTACTTGAAATCAGTTTTAAAGCCTTAGGCTCTTAGCAAAGAGTATAATGTGCGGTTATTCAGGAATTGGAAAACTCAAAATATTCTTAATAAATACTAACTTCTGAACTGCCGAAAAATTGGGCATTTTATTATGACAGAATGCTCAAAAGGGATTCCAAAATAATTTTCTGAGATTAATGTCCTTTATTGAAATTTTTTTGGGATGCTAAACGTGGAAATCAGGTTTATACGACCCACATGGTTTGTCTGATTGGACTTCTAGTTACATAAATGTGACATTCACGAGCAGAGCATGTACTAAAATTTCTATCATTCTGATAAAAGATGAAACATTTGAGAAAAATAAAACATTATTAACTTACACTATTGCACTTTGCAAATCTAAGAGAGGATTTCATGGCTGAGGTAAAACACAAAGGTTTATAAATTATAACATTGTCACTTACTAGTTTCCACCAACTATTACAACTTTTGCTTGAAATAAGAAGAAAGCAGAATAAGAACTCCATTGCCATAGATAACTGCTTTACTACGCATCTCCCGCAGGTACATCTGGAAAGAAATAGATGAGTCAGTAATGCCAATAGAGAGACTTCCATGCATTAATAACGCCACGATAAGATACATCATGCATACTTATGATTTCAAAGTATTCATACAGGAAAATATGCAAGTTTTCCAAAGCTGATTTTGATGATGCAAAAGTAAGTTATAATATTGATGCCATTGTTTAATTCATGCCATGATGACTTGTGTACTGAAGTACACCATTATTCTCTCTATTTTCCTATTTATTTTTTTCATTATCCTTTTTCTTTTCCATTATAAATTCCCTGACCTTCCATGTGATCAACTAGGGACAAGTGATACCATATTGTTTTTGTGGGACAACCCGCCGAAGGATAGATCTACCTCACCCACATCATGGGATGTTCCCGAGGGTTCCTGGTCTTCTACCCAGGGATAACTCGCACCTGATCATTACATGCTTTCGATTTTCCCTTGGTCATTACTTTCCATCATGGTTTTTACAATGCATGAATGCCTTAAAGAATCAATAAAATTGCAAAACCATGCCTTAAAATAAAAAGGGAACAAATAGTCTTAATGGATACTAATACAAAACAAACCGTTTATAAGATGTTTGGAACAAATCCCCTTTCTAATGCTTAATAATTCCTATTCGTGACAAAATAAAAACCGAAATAATAGCATAATGCAGGATATCAAGTGAAAACACCTGGAGAATAAATGTACATAACAATGACCAAAATCTGAGACGTTCTAATCATAACATAACTTCCAATTCGTAAAACAAGTTCTAATTCATCGGACGATTGTGCATGCACTAACAGATAAAAAATGCTGTAATTTTGGGTCATGATGCTTGTGATTCTGAAGAACAAAGATAAAAGCGAGAATGATAGTCTGGTTTCTTGTCTGAGTGCTAAGCTCTGAATTTTCTATGTAAGAATTAAGTCTTTGTTTTTTAGCATAGCTTCTGACTGAATACGGTGATTTTTTACTGAATGTAGAGCGTTTGCATAACATCAGCCACTGTTGTGACATGCTCTCAGGTAGATCCAAGTACAGGGGAAGCAGATGAAGAAGGTGTCGAGGATGAATACCAGCTAGAAGATGTCGAGATCGTCGCAGCAGATTATATGCTGAAGGTGGGAGTCTCCAACTTCAGGAATGCTTGGGAGAGCATGGGCACGGAGTGCGAGCGAGTCGACGAGTACGGTCTTGGTGTGAGAGAGAGCTTGGCGGAAGCTGTGAGTGCTGTCATAAACATTCTTGGCATGCAGCCCTGTGAGGTTAGTTAGTTGCCTTGCAAGCTTTACCAGATCAACAACATATATAATGTTCAACTCTGATTGTTATGCTGACCGGCCTGTTTCTCAGTTGATTATTTTTTTGGGCAAATTACAAAAGCCTCCCCTGAACTATGCATCTCATTTCATATTAGTCCCTCAACTGTGTCTTTGGACAATTTGTCAGGGGAAGTTTTTGTAATTTGTCCTAATTTTTATTGTATCATCGCCATCATGCATAGCCCCTGTTTGTCGACATTACGCTAAATTCATCATTTGATCCTATCATACTTATTTCTTTTAATAGATTTTGGAAGGGAAAAAAAAAAACGGTATATATAACAATATTCGGGCACGTGGTGGTTGCAGGGAACTGATGTGGTTCCAAGCAACTCGAGGTCGCATACTTGCCTGCTGTCTGGCGTGTTCAGTGGCTACGTGAAGGTGCTGGTCAGGCTATCCTTCGGGATCGACGGGCCGAAGCAGGTCGCGATGAAACTTGCAGTTAGATCTGAAGACCGAGCGATCAGTGATGTGATCCACGAAATTGTTGCAAATGGCTAAAGCTCATGCAACCCACCCCCTTTTTCCCTTGGTGACAGAGTTGATAATAAATTAGTTTGGAGGACAATTAGAGGGTGCCATTTTGTTGAATGAGGGTTTTTTACTATGCTTTCATTTCGTTGGAGATCCCCCCCCCCCCCTTCAGGTTATTTTTAGACCCTCGGCTGTTGTGAGAAAGTGTAATTTGGCAGACATGTTATATTGTGATGCAACTCCATCGTCCAAGATCGATATGTGAATCAGAATTTTTTTTTTTTCCTGGTTTTATCTTATTTGTTGGCGAGTATTTGATATCAACCATTTGCCCTAACTGAGGGCGCCGTTCGATACTCTGCAAAATAGATGACATTCTGTGCTGCTTGAAATTACTAATTATGATTTGCATGTTTGGGTTTCGTGGTGATAATAGGTTAGCCAAACAAATTGTTTCGACCCCTAGAGATTCCGCCACGGGGGGAGGCGGAAACCTAATTTTTGAGACGCCCAAACACACCATGAGGGTCGTCGGTGACTGCGGATGTCATCCATCCAACAGCTCACTGAGAATGGGGATGTTCCTTTGGGCAGGAAATGAGGTTCCTTTGGGCCAAAAATGCGGAGCTTATGGCAATTCAGAGTGCATTAGAGGAATTGAGGCGGCGGCTTCTTCAGAATGGGGTGATGTTGACAGATTCAGAGCAAGCCAGAGATGCTATGGTGGTGAGTAAGGGGGTGTCCGAAACCCTTTGCCCCATCCTGCTTGATTGTGAGAGAGTGTGGCAGTATGTGCCGGCGGTCTCGATCAGGTTGATTCCTAGGACAGCTAATAGCGCAACTCACTGGTTGGCTCAGCGGGCTATGAGGAAGGCTATGGAAGGTTTTTGGGAGGATGCGTTTCCGCCAGTCTTAAGTGCCCTTGTGTTGGAGGACTTCAAGATCATCAGGTTGTGATCCCATTTGATGTAACAAAAAAAAAAAGGGGCAAAGAGGGGTGTGCACGTTGTGGGATGGAAGCAAGTTTGTCCGTCCATTGGTGTCTGGGGGCTTGGAATCAGGCCTTTGAGGATAGTGAGGCAAGCCTTCATGGGCAAGTGGGTGTTTGATTTGGTCGCAAACGACTCCAGCTTGTGTTTTTTTTTTTGTCGAGCCAAGTATGGTAGGAATGATAAGCATTGGACCAGGCCCCGACCAAAAAATTGTTCTTGGGTGTGGCGGTCTATCTGCGAGGGTTAAAGATGTTCATCGGTTCGGGTTGACCTGCCAAACCGAACCAAACTGGTCTATTTGGTTCAGTTTGGATTGAGTATTTTTAACCGTTCGGTTCGGTTCCGAAAAAAAACCCATTAAGATCGGTTCGGGTTCGGTTCTGGGTTGTGAGTTTTTTAATCCGAACCATTGGTAGTATACCCTCAATAGTTACTACTATACAGTCTCACTAATATTGTACATCATATGGTGGTGATCCAAATCATCACTATTTGGTGTATTCGAGACTTTCAAGTGTTCAACGTGTGATGAAATTGAAAAGTGAAGGGTATTGTTATTTGCACCCACATAATTACTAGCAACCCCAAGTCCAAACTTATGAAATATCTTAAAGTGAAGTTAAGGGTATTGTTAGTAATCAGCATCCAAAGTTAAAGGTTCAGCTATTCACACCTCGACTGTCAATTCAAGAACATTTGGTTGGATGTTCACTACCAATTCAATCTTATTATTTTTGTCAATCAAATATTTGAAAAGAGTCGATGAGGTAGTCTTTGAGGTTATCGAGCGTTTTAAAAGACCCGCAGAACCGAACTGAACCAAACCGAACTTTCCTGGTTTGGTTTGGTTCAATTCTATTTTCTAGAGAACTGATCAACTCCGGTTCAGTTCCAAATTTAGCAAAAAACCGAACCAACCCGAACCATGAACACCCCTAGTGAGGGTATTCCCATTATGCGGGAACACCTAGGGAGGGTCTGTTGGAAGGTCTTGAAAGGCACGATCCCTACTAAAGTGCACTTGAGCAAGGTGGGAATCAACCTTCCCACTGCTTGCACTAGATGCGAGATGAAGGATGAGAACATTGAACACGCTTTGCTCGGCTGCCCTCATGCGATGCATGTTTGGATAGAGGTGGCCAAGCTAGCGTACATTCCCCTTCGTCCAGACAATATTCTTGACCTGAGGTGTAGGCTCCTTGAGCCAACTAACTTCGGGTTTCAGGAAGTGTCTTTTGCTAGGTCCCTTCTAATTTGCAACTTGTGGGGAGTTTGAAAAGACCGTAATAAGGAAACTTGGTGCCTACCATACTGCTGATGGGTGCTCTTCTAACTTGTAGGTCAATTCGAGGAGTGTTGAGGTCTTGGGAGTCCAATGGATGCCTCCATAAGAGGATGAAGTAAAGCTGAGTTTTGATGATACACTTTCACAGGATATGGGACAAGCTGGCGTGGGATTTATCTTAAGGAGTGCTTCTGCGAACATCCTTAGTGCTGACTTTGTACCAATACATACGAGATTGGTGTAGGTTGTGGAATTGAGAGGTTTATGGGAGGGGGTCCGCATCATTTGTGCCCTCAATCTTCGGGCTGATCTGTGGATTGAAGGGGACATGCAAGTTGTCATTGAGAAGTTTCAGACAGATGTGCTCTCGAAGGCCATCACCGACGACTGCTAAGCCATGTTGAGACCGTGATCAGCGGTCTAGGACTCTCATGTGTTTCAGGAGGCCAACGAGCTAGCAGATTGGCTAGCCAACCAAGCTAAAGGTCAGATCTGGCGGAAAGTTTGGCACGACAATTATCCTTGGGAGATGCTACATATTGCGGAGTTTGATAGAGATTCCACTTACTACCTGCGTTCCTCTACCTTGTAATTCTGGACAATTTCCTTGACTGAAGGTGGAACCTCCTACTCCGTTGGTGTGGGCTCGGGCAATGGAGGCTTCTTTGATTGCTATCTGGTCGAGGGACCAGGTTCATCGGTCGAACGCTTCACCAGCATTGCGTTGGGCGTTGACCGAATTTGTGCCGCCGCGGCCTCACACGATCTACCCGTATGTTGACTCCCTCAAATACACCTGATGCCCTCCCCAGATGGAAACTTGAGAAGTTGGTGATAAGAGGAGGAGACGACGCTAATCTGGTGGAGAAAGGGTTTGCCTAGGATATCGTTGAAGTTCAACGTTAATTCGACGACGGCGAAGCAAACGGAGGCTCACATATCTCTGTTGAGATCAAGCGTGAACCTCGCCTCTCCCATCGTCATGCTCTGTTCCCCATTGAAGCCGGTGATGATGGTGGAGACTATGTCGAGACTCTCGTACTTGTGACCGAGCTACTTAAAGCAGTCGGAAAACATAATGTCGATGTAGCTGTCAGTGTCGATGAGGATTCGATTGATGGAGGTTCCATCAACAACGAGTCGGAGGATCAGGGGGTCTCGATGTGGAGTGCAAACTCTGTTAAGTTCTTGGTCGATGAAGATAATCGTCGGCCATGGAGACCTTTGATTGGATTCTCGATCCAAGACTCCTCGACTTGAGCCACCGTGCGCACATGGTGGACACATCGCACTTGGCATTCGACTTCTTTATGAGTCGAAGTTTGGTGATGGAGATTTCCGTGGATGCCGTGAATCTCCGCTTGAGTGATGATGGGGGTCGATTGACGCACGATCGAACAGATCCAACACAACTCCTCTCTCTGAGGAGGGGGAGGAGGTGGAAGTGAATTATTTGTTGGGCCAAGGTCGACCTTGAACTCCTGGAGGTGGCCTCCTACAAAAGGTCCTCCAGGTGGTACTTTAGGCGGTAGCACCGGATAGTAGGATGACCGTGGCACCGGTGGAAGTGGTAGTAAACCGATTTGTCCTTCGTCTGCTTGGTGCTAGGCTCAGGAGGGTCAGGCCTCTTGAGATAATCCTCGTACTAGATCGCTCGAGGATGATGTCGATGGGCAGATTTCAGTCGGTGAATGTGGTCCTTTGAGTCTTTACGGGTCTATCGCCTGCCCGCTTCGACCTCTAGGAGGCTCCAACATCCTTACCCTGAGCGTTATGGGCTCGAGCTGCTGGTCGTGCCGGTTCCTTGTCTAAAGAACACTTCTTGAGATCACATCCCTTGTGCGCAACTTGATCATCCTCCACCTCTATCTCCCTTTGGACTCGATCGAATAATGCTCCGAGAGAGACAAGTGGATTACGGATGAGGTCGTAGTATATGTGAAGGGCGTAGCGTAAGTTGTTCTGGAACGCGAGCATGGAGGGTTCATCGTTGAGGTGATGCTCGAAGAGTGTTGCGTGCTTGTTCCGGAATCTCCGAGTAAACTCTCAAAGGGTTTCGTCCGAACCCATCCGAAGTCAACAGAGGGAGTAGCTTGAGGTTCAACAGGTAGTGCTGAACGAAAAGGTCCGACAGGTCTTGGAGCCAATTCACCGAGCCCGTCGAGAGGTTATGATACCAGTCGAGCGATATATTGTATAGACTGCCCGCAAAAGGTGCAACATAGAACATGGTTGTCGTGATCATGGGGTGTCAACACTTACTTGAAGGCAAGGACGTGCAGCATCGGATCTCCTGTCAGGTAATTGAACTTCGGGAGAATAGGGGTCCTCCAACTCCAAGGAAAATGAATTTGGAGAATTTGCTGATGAAGCGGCCCTTCGGAGGTGTAGCTGTTCCGGCGATCACCTCATTGGTCAGAGAGGTGTCTTGAAAGAAAAGGATGCAGCGAGGGCGTCAGAGTCCTTCTCGTCGACTGATGCTCTACCAGAGCTCGGTCGTTGTTGCAATGTTGCTAGATCCGGGGGTGGCACCCATTGTTTCGAGTGTCCCTTATGATTTAAGGATCGAAGGATGACTCAGATATGAGAGGCTCGGGACGACGAGCAGACTCATACAGACGGTCCCTGACTGTCAGCCTTGGAGGGATGGGCGAGGGTCCTCTTGAAAGGGATTCGAGGGATCGCCGAGAGGTGTCGACGACAAAACGTCTAGAAGGAGCGGGAGACGGGTCGATCGATCGACGGATGTTAGATTCGTCATTGATATCGGTAGTTGACCGAGGAAGGTTGGCTCCTACTTCAGTGGCGATCCATCGGAAGGAGTCTCTCTCAATCATGAGAGTAGCGTTCTACTTTATGAGAGTGAGGAGTTAGAAATCCTCTATCGAGATCTGGTACGTCGCTTGGGGATCAGTGGCGGGCGAGATGTGCGCTTTCCCTAGGCATTGAGGAGTTACGTCGACGAGCTGAAGAGACTGCCAAAGTTGAACTTGAGCAGTGCGGTCGACTGATCGATGACTCCTCGAGTCTACAGCCGGTTGCTACTTAGAGCGTAAGCTTGTCGCATACCTACGGCTCATTGAATGATTCAAAGAATGTTGATCATCTAGTTGTATATTGCTTCCCTCCGGCTGATCTGCGAGTCGTGTCTTCGTCATTCTGGTATAGCGAGGGAGATATACAGTTGCTCAGGCAATCGATGGTTGCTACTTAACCGAAGGAGCTAGAAAGTCTAGAGGTTGCAAGTGAATAGGGAAAGATCCCACAGACGGTGCCAGACTGTAGGGAGAAATTACGGTCACCGTACGATCTCCCTCCAACAATCGATTGAGGGTTGTCTTCGAGTGTGAAGCACAGTGGAGTGTTGAGTTGTCACACTAATACTGTTAAGATAGAGAGAGGTAGAGAAAAAGAGAGTTGACACAGGATGTGATGACGGAGTTCAGTTGAAGCCTACATCTCCGTGCGGTAAGATGCAACCTTTGAATCCACTAACTCTGAAAAAGTAGAACTATACTCGATAGGCCGATGAGTGCTTATACAAGTAGACAGAGGGTGGAGTAGGCTTAACTAGAGTATGATCTCCAAAAGGCTCAGAGAGCTCTGGAAAATAGAAAGTGGAAGGCAGAATAATGAATTCTGATCTGGATTATTTACAGGATCTGCTATTTATAGAGTTTTGAAAATATCTAGGATTTTAGTAAATATCTGAGGGAATTTACCAGGCCCTGGACTACCTTTGTGGGTCCCACACTGTCTCTGTAGGCCATAGGCAGGATTGATGGGTCCCACCGTCATCTCCGTGGGTTCTAGGCAGGGTTGGCAGGTCCCACCGTCGTCTCTGTGGGCCCCAAGTGGGGTTGGCGAGTCCCACCGTCGTCTCCGTGGCCCCAAACAGGACTAGCGGATCCCACCGTCAGGCATTAACCAGATTTTGCACCCATAACAAGTATCACAAAATTCAAAGCAACAAATAGTAACTTATTATTTTAGCAACAATAATTATAATTAAATAAAAACATAAGGGGGTGCCCTCAGTAAAGTGGACTCAGAATTTTTCAGGTATTACAAGAATCACATTTGGTTTTGCCACCTTTTGAAGTTAGACCCGTCAAACTTCTCGGATTTGGTTCAAGTGTATCATAGTTTAGTGAGGTCATTTCAAACAATAGTCAGGAGTAGAAATCTATGAATTGAAAAGAAAGTTTTATCAATTTTAAAGCATACTTGAATATATTTGACTTTTAGAAGTCCAAATGAAAATTTCAAATCCTAACGGCCAGATGAGCTTCAGATTGACTCCGATAGGAGAAAGGGAGAGAAAGAGTGCAATTCTGATTTTCAGAGGGTATCATCTCCATGGCTGCACCGGACCTTATATAGGCCTCATGCGGTTAATAGGAGGCTGAAAGAGGGGATCAGTTTATGGTTGCGATCAAGAGAATTTACTCCGCACGTTATAGCTCATAGAGAGCTTGCTCGTAACGGATAGCATGTAGCAACGCTCTTGCGTAATGGCTAGCATGCAACAATGGCTAGTAGCCCAAATGGAAAATAATAAATGTAATGTAAGGTTTAAAAGCAAAAATAAGGCTGGTGCGAACTAACCCATTATGGAGTGACTATTGAGTTCGGGTCCACGGGCGCACACACACATGCCGCCCAACCCAAGCCCAAGCCCAAGCCCAAGCCCGACACAGCATGCATCCGCACACGTGTGAGCTTGTGGAGCCCCTTTTCATGTGTGATGACTACTGGGGGGAAAGGGGGAATCCCTTTTATATGGGTAAGTGGGTTTTTCTCCTTACCGATATAGGACTAAAGTTTGTGGTTTTCAAACACACAACCAACACGAACCAACCAGACCGAGGTGCACGCCTAAGTTGTAAACATATCTCTGATGGACTAAAAGTGGGCCTGACGGGTTCCACCGTCGTCTCCGAGGGCCCCAAGCAGGACTGGCGGGTCCCACCATTAGACGTTAGCCAGATTTTACACCCACAACAAATATCACAAAATTCAAAGCAACAAACAATAAGGATTAAACTTGTTATTTTAGCAGCAATAATTATAATTAAATAAAAACATAAGAGGGTGCCCTCAGTAAAAGTGGACTTGAAATTTGTTGGGTTTTAGAAGAATTAACATCTGGTTTTGCCACCTCTTGAAGTTAGACCAGTCAACCTTTTCAGGTTTGGCACTAAGTGTTTCATGGTTTAATGAGACCATTTTAGACAATATTGAGGAGTAGAAATATGTGAATTGAAAAGTAAGTTTTATCAATTTTAAAGCATACTTAAATATATTTGACTTTTAGACGTCCAAATGAAATTTTCAAATCCTAACGGCCAGATGGGCTCCGAGAGGAGAAAGGGAGAGATAGAGAACAATTCTAATTTTCGGAGTGTATCTTTTTCATTGCTACACCGAGCCTTATATAGGACTCATGCAGTTAATAGGAGGCTGAAAGAGGAGAGCGGTTTATGAGCTGCAATCAAGGCAATTTACTTCGCACGTTACAGCTCGTAGAGAGCTTGCTCGTAACGGCAAGTATGTAGCGACGCTATCGCGTAACGACTAATATGCAGCAACGGCCAGTAGCCGAAATGAATAATAATAAATGTAATGTAAGATTTAAAAGCAAAAATAAGGCTGGTGCGAATCAACCCATTTCGGAGTGGCTATCGTGTTCGGATTCGTGGGCGCACACACACACGTGCCACCCAGCCCAAGCTCAAGCCCGGCACGGCATGCACACCCGCACGTGTAAGCTTGTGGAGCCCCACTTCTTGTGTGATGATTAGTGGGGGCAAAAGGGGGAATCCCTTTTAATGGGTAAGGGGGTTTTCCCCTTACCGATATGGGACTGAAGTTTGTGGTTTTCAAACACACAACCAACATGAACTAACCCAGCCGAGGTGCATGCCTAAGTTGTAAACACACCTCTGATGGACTAAAGTGGGGCTGCCAGGTCCCACCGTCGTCTCCGTGAGCTCCAGGCAAGGCTGGCGGATCCCACCATCATGCGTTAGCCAGATTTTGCACCCACAACAAGTATCACAAAATTCGAAGCAATAAACAATAAGGACTAAACTTGTTATTTTAGCATTAACAATTATAATTAAATAAAAACATAAGGGGGTGCGCTCAATAAAAGTGGACTCATGATTTTTCGGGTATTACAAGAATCGCATCTGGTTTTGCCACCTCTTGAAATTAGACCCGTCAATCTTCTCGGCTTTGCACTAAGTATTTCACGGTTTAGTGAGGCCATTTCAGACAATAGTGAGGAGTAGAAATATGTGAATTGAAAAGTAAGTTTTATCAATTTTAAAGCATACTTGAATATATTTGACTTTTAGAAGTCCAAATGAAATTTTCAAATCCTAACAATCAGATTGGCTCAGATAGGAAAGAGAGAGAGAGAGACAAAGAGCAATTTCGATTTTCAGAGTGTATCTTCTCCATGGCTGCACCGGGCCTTACATAGGCGTCATGCAGTTAATAAGAGGCTTAAAGACGGGAGCGGTTTATGGGCTGTGATCAAGCCAATTTATTCCGCACGTTACAGCTCGTAGAGAGCTTGCTTGTAATGGCTAGCATGCAGCGATGCTTTCATATAACGGCTAGCATAAAACAACGGCTAGTAGCCCAAATGAAAAATAATAAATATAATATAAGGTTTAAAAGCAAAAATAAGACTGGTGCGAACTAACTCATTTCGGAGTGGCTATCGTGTCCGAGTTCGCAGGTGCACACACATGGGCCACCAAGCCCGTCACGGCATGCACGCGTGCGCGTGTGAGCTTGTGGAGCCCCTCTTTATGTGTGATGACTAGTGGCGGTAAAGGGAGAATCCCTTTTAAATAGGTAAAGGGGTTTTCCCCTTACCAATATGGGACTAAAGTTTGTGGTTTTCAAACACGAACCAACCCGGCCGAGGTGCACGCCTAAGTTGTAAATGTTAAGAAAGCAACGTACAAGCTTGTCTTTTGTTTGGGTGGAAAAAGGTGCTCAGCTCGTGTGAGAGCTGATGGTATTATATAATTACTTTTGATATGCTGTTACAACTAAAGCTGTTACAACTAAGAATCTTTCTGTTACAACAATAAACAATAAAATAATAACAGTCTAAGGAATACTGGTTCCAATACCCTCCCTCAAGTTGAACAATCAGAGGAACGAATGTTCAACTTGTCTCTTAGAAAAACAAACCGAGGAGCCGAGAGGGGTTTCGTGAAGATGTCAGCTAACTGGTCCTTTGTTGAGATGAAGCGGATATCTAATAGTTTCCGAGAAACTTGATCTCGTACGAAATGGAAGTCAACTTCAATGTGTTTCGTACGAGCATGAAAAATAGGATTCACACTTAGATAAGTAGCACCAAGGTTATCACACCATAAGGTGGGAGGAGAGGCAGAGATGACGCCAAGCTCGCCCAACAAAGATCTGAGCCAAATAAGTTCCACGGTAGCATTGGCAAGAGACCTGTATTCAGATTCTGTGGAGGACCTCGCAACAGTTGTTTGCTTACGTGCTGACCAAGAAATTAAGTTGGAACCAAGAAATACAGCATAGCCACCAGTAGAGCGCCGATCATCAGGACAACCAGCCCAATCGGCATCAGAAAAAGCATGAAGTTGAGTAGATGATGACTTTGAGAGAGAAAGCCCGAAAGAAATAGTATGCTTCAAGTATCGAAGAATACGCTTAACTACTTGCCAATGATCATCCTTGGGGTTTTGCATGAATTGGCATACCTTGTTAACAACGAAGGACAAATCCAGGCGAGTAATAGTAACATATTGTAAGGCACCAACAGTGCTCCGATAGAGATAGGGATCAACTTCTGGGCATTTGGAAAAGCGAGATAGTTTCAAGTTGGCACTCATCGGAGTGGAGACAGGTTTGGCATCAAGCATATTTGTCTTCTTCAAGATATCACAAATATACTTATGTTGAGATAAAAATAAGCCATCTGGACATTTGGTGACTTGAATGCCCAGGAAGTAGTGCAAATCACCTAGGTTTTTCAAAGAGAATTCAGACCCTAATGTGGAGATAAGCTTGGTAATTGTGGTAGAACAAGTGCCAGTGATAATAAGATCATCAACATAAATGAGAATGATAATGAAGATGCCAGAGTTGCGATAGATAAATAGTGAAGCATCAGTCTTGGAATCCACAAAGCCAATAGATGAGAGAAAGGAACTTAGCCGATGAAACCAAGCACGGGGTGCTTGCTTGAGACCGTACAAGGAACGACGAAGCTTGCAGACATGATTAGGAAAATCATGATGAATAAAACCAGGTGGTTGGGACATATACACCTCCTCTTGTAGATTACCATGGAGGAACGCGTTGTTGACATCAAGTTGACGCAAAATCCAACCACGTGAGATAGCAAGCGCTAGAACAGTCCGAATTGTTGTGGGCTTTACAACCGGACTGAAGGTTTCAATATAGTCAACGCCGGCTTCTTGAGTGTATCCTTTGGCGACCAAGCGGGCTTTGTACTTGTCGACGGAGCCATCAGGACGACGTTTGATCCGGAATACCCACTTGCTGCCTATAACGTTGGTGTTCAATTTCTGAGGTACCAAGGTCCAAGTACCATTTTGGAGCAAGGCAGTGATCTCAGCCGCCATGGCCTCACGCCAAGGAGGTGACTGATTTGCTGTACTGAAGCATGTAGGCTCAGTTTCCTCATGCAGAGAAGAGAGAAAAGCATGAGGCAGTTGGTGGCGCGACGAGCGAGCTTTGAAAGAAGGCTTCGGTTGGTGCCGTAGAACCATGTGATGAGTACGTTGACGAGATGGAGTAGGTGCATCAAACAATGACGGATGAGAATGACCCGCATCCAACGACTGTGGGATACCAGACCTGTCACAATTTAAGTCTTCAATAGGATTGATACCAGCTGGGTTAGTAACAGTAAACGGGTTATCTGAATTCAAAATAGTTGGTTCCATGTTATGTGGAGGATGGGCTTGAGTTTGTTGGGTTGGTTCCATGATAGGTGGAATATGGTTTTGAGTTTGTTGTGGAAGTGGAGGAGGTGATTGGTGTTGGATAGGCTGTGGCGGAAATGTAGGAGGCGATGATGGTGGTAGTTGGTTTTGAAAAGGAGAGGTGGCGGGAAATGATGTTAAAGGCTCACGAGGTGAAGAGACTTCAGATGGAGGACACATACCTGGGGAAGCTCTATATGCATGCGGCATTAATGTGGAGTTTACAAGTAACCATGGGTGCTGCGGCAAGGTCGGAGGAGAGCCAAGCAAAGAGATGGATGTAAATGGAAAATATTTCTCATTGAAGTAGACGATGCGAGCGTAGTAGATACGGTCGGTGGAAATGTCAAGACACCTGTACCCATGATGCCTTGGACTATATCCTAAAAAGGCACACATTTTGCTACGAAATTCAAACTTAGTTGAATTATAAGGGCGAAGTAGGGGAAATGCTGCACAACCAAACGTCTTTAAGAAAAGATAATCAGGTTGTGCTTGAAATAATTTTTCAAATGGTGAAAGACCACCTATGGTGGGCGTTGGAAGCCGATTAATTAAATGAACTGCTGTTTCAAAAGCAAAGGACCAATATTTTTTTGGAACTGAGGCATGAGCTAAGAGGGTAAGCCCAACGTCAACAATATGACGAATCTTACGTTCCGCGGATCCGTTCTGCTCATGTGTGTGGGGACAAGCAACTCTATGAAGGATGCCACACTGAGCAAGATATTTGGACAATTTTTGGTACTCCCCACCCCAGTCGGATTGGAATTTTTGGATCTTAGTGTTGAAGAGCCGTTCAACCATTGCTTGAAACTGAAGAAAAATGTCAAACAATTGAGAACGTTGAGAGATAGGAAAGAGCCATGTATAATGGGAAAAATCATCTACAAATATTAAAAAATAGCGCTCTCCATTAATAGATAGAAGTGGGGAAGGTCCCCATACATCAGAAAACACAAGTTCGAGAGGAGCTGAACTAGTGGAAGATGAAGGTGGCAATGAAAATTTAGTTGCTTTGCCTAAACGGCAAGCAGTACAATTATTGATATCAAACTTAGGGGAAGAGCAAGGCAATGAAAACTTCGTGATGACTTGCGACACAGTGCGATGTTGAGGATGACCTAAACGTGCATGCCATGTATCCATTGAAGCGTAATTGCTCAAGAAGGCAGATGGACGTGCAGCTTTATTACGGGATGAAGAGGATAGTTGCCGCAGACCCTGAAGCTTGTATAGTCCACCAATATTATGGCCGTGCAATAGAGCTCTCCGCGTAGTGACGTCCTTCACAAGAAAAAAATCATGGTGAAACTCAAAGAAGCAATGATTATCTTTGGCGAACTGATGAACAGACAACAAATTTTTGGTGATAGCTGGGATATGAAGGATGTTTGAGAAATTAAATTTGCTGTCTCGAGAGTGAAAAATGGAAGAACCAACATTTGAATAGACAAACCTTTACCATTACCCACTTGAAGCGTATCAGAACCCTTGTATTCATTGGAGAGAGAAAGCTTGGACATATCCGAAGTCACATGATGGGTGGCACCAGTGTCAGGGTACCACTCTTCAAACGGGGCCTGTGGCGGAATATTGTAGGTGACAACATTTGCAGTTGGAGAAGACTGAGCAGCAGATCGGTGGGAATATCTTTGATAACAACGATCAGCAGTATGATTAGACTTGCCACAAATCTGGCATGGTCCAATCTTCCCTCTTCCTTTGCCTTTGACAAAAGTGCTCTTGGGGAATCTTTGAGAGACACCAGAAGACGTGGGTGTATGCTGAGCAACATTTGCAGCTGAAATGATGGGTTCAACAGGTTGACTGACGACTTCGAGATGAGCTTCATGGGTGGATAACATATGGTGGAGTTCTGGAAAGGAGAAGGGCTTGTCACGGACAGAAATGGCAGAGACCAGATTGCAGTAGTCGGCACCCAAATTGCGGGAAATGATAGCGGTGAACTGCTCGGAGGAGATGGGGCGACCGGCCTCAGCCAATTGATCCGCCAAAAACTTGGCTTTTTGAAGAAAAGCAGTGACAGACATATCACCCTTTTTGAGATTCTGCAATTGTATGTTTAATTGCAAAACTTTGGAATGGCTAAATATGCCAAAAGCCGTGGCTAAGGCTTGCCAGGCATCAAGGGATGATGAGATCCCAACAATATGGGGAAGAACCTCTTCAGACAAAGAGGAAATAATCCAGCTTAGTAAGAGCTGGTCACGTAGAAACCAAGCTTCATAATCTGGGTTGGGTTCCGGAGTAGAGGAACCGGCAACCTCAATAGTCTTGGGAGGACAAGCATCGTCACCGGTGATGAGGCCCATCATGCGTTGGATATGCAAAAGAGGAAGGAACTGCATCTTCCATAAGATGTAATTGGAGGGAGAAAGTTTCAAGGAAAGAACATGTTGTACTTTAGGGAAAGCAAGACCAGAGGATAGGGGATTCAGATGAGAAGTTGTGGAAGAAGAAGGAGAAGAGCCCGAAGATGCCAGGGAAAGAACCGTAGGCGAATCTGATACCATGTTAAGAAAGCAACGTACAAGCTTGTCTTTTGTTTGGGTGGAAAAAGGTGCTCAGCTCTTGTGAGAGCTGATGGTATTATATAATTACTTTTGATATGCTGTTACAACTAAAGCTGTTACAACTAAGAATCTTTCTGTTACAACAATAAACAATAAAATAATAACAGTCTAAGGAATACTGGTTCCAATAGTAAACACACCTCTTATGACTGATGGAGCCAGGGGCGGAGCCACATGGGGGCAAGGAGGGGCTCAAGCCCCCCCCCCCCCCCCCCTAAATTCTGAAAAATGGAGGTGTATTAGTACTATACAGCCAACTCATTTAACAATTGCCAAACTTCACGTGGAGCTGCTCATTGGACATTTTGAATCTCACTAGTGACCATTTGAAAGTAGACATTTTGAATCTCACTAGAGATATTTTGCAACAGCGTGCCAAGCAAGGTTGGCAACTTGAAGTTGGCAAACGAGTTGGCTACATATCTTCATTGTTATAGTCGGCCTCTGATTTCCTCTTGTGAATAAGAATCACAGGTTTGTTGGCTTGCAGTGGTGCTCTGAATCCTGAGACCGCACCATGAATACGTGACCCGTACGTCTACGCTGTCCATATCACCGTTCAAATAAAAAATTTCAGACTATAGATATTTAAAAAAAATTTGGATCAGGGCATCGTTCCCGAGCCCCTTTGATACTATAACTATAAGCCGCCACTCCTTCTAGAAATTTTTGGCTCCGCCACTGGATGAAGCATCGGGGACAGTTCGTGTGGGGCCCAAAGAGATGACTGCCATGTGGCATGCTATCTACATGCTGCAACATTATGCTTATCTACTGGTTCATGGTCCCTGAACGGCTACAGGGGACAACACCTCGTGTAGATGACTGCCATGTGATCTATACTTTCTCATTGTTGGCTCAGGCTGTTCACCTAGGTCACGTGACTCACTACTCAACTTGGCGCGAGTCGCACCAGGCATTCACATGCTCACGTTACCGAGCTCGGCGACAAGGTCACATGGCATTCCTCTCTCTCTCTCTCTCTCTCTCTCTCTCTCTCTCTCTCTCTCTCTCTCTCTCTCTCTCTCTCTCTCTCTCTCTCTCTCTCTCCAACTCTCTCACTGATCGAGAGTGCAGCCTGAGCAGGTGAGGTGTCCCCCGGGTAAGAGAGAGAGAGAGAGAGGAATCTGTTGAGAAAGAAAGAGATGGGGTTGGAGAGAAAGAGTACATGAGAGAGAGAGAGACAATCCAGTAGAGAGAGAAAGAGGATGCAGAGAAAGGAAAACAGAGAATCCTGTAGAGAGAGAAAGAGGATGCAGGAGAGAGAGAGAGAGAGAGAGAGAGAGAGAGAGAGAGAGGAGGTTGGAGAGAGGGAGTGAGAGTGTAGGTGGGGTTCTAGGTGGGTTGATGGGTTCGGGTTCACCGGAGGAGGGGAAGTTGAAGGAGGTGGAAGGGTGGTGATGGGAGGTTGGCCGAAGGTCGGGAAGAAGGCGGGGTTGGCTCGGGGTCGGGATGGGGTGCAGGTGAGAGTGAGAGAGAGAGAGAGAGAGCTGTAGAGAGAGAAAGAGAAGATGGAGGCGGTCGGGGTGATCGTGAGGTGTTGGGCCGGTTTTTAAGTTTTAACTGGACCGGGGCACACAGGTTTACACACAACCGGCCGGGTCACTCGGATTTTACAGGTTCTTTAGTATTTCCGATCCGATCTATCAACCGAACCGTCTGAGGGTTTCACCGGTTCAACCGTCCGGCCCGGTCCGGTTCTGATAACACTGATGCGGAGAGATTGTTTGTTTGGCGGGAAACAATATAAATTACCAATTAAGATAAAGTTGGGAGAAATTGTATTTACTTGTTTTTTTTTTATAGAGGGCATACTTGTCCTGGTTAGAGCAAAATCCCTGTAAGTGCCATTAAAACTATAGAGATCAAGGTTCGAAGCATGTCGACTACTAGTGTGAACCTTTAGGAGTCGACACAGAGATCAAGAACCCGGGGGAGAGTGTGTGCACCCCCCTTGGGGGTGAGGGGGGTGTTGTGGAGAGGGGAGATGCCAAGAACCTGAGGAGGTGCAGGCGAGCACCTCCCCTCGACGAAGGCCAAAGGGGGGACCTGTCCCATCGGATATCGGAGCAACAACGATATGCTTAATTACGAGGCGGTTGGATGGTCGGCACCAGGGCGCTAGTCAGTGAACTCCTCACAGCAGCAGCGACGCCTGGGCTCAACACTGGATGCCCGGGCTCCGATTCTGCTTGAACTTGTATACAGGTTCACCCCGGGTACTCGGGCGAACTAGAGCCAGGAACCCGCGGGAGATCGCGGCATAGTACCTCCCCCCGGGTGGTTCGGATCACTGGAGGAGAACGTACGGGAGGAGGGTGCGACCAAGGCACCAGCGACAACCCAGATGGATCGCGGGAAAGTACCGCTATGACATGGACACATGCTGGCCAAATCGAGGAGGAGCATAGGTAGGAAGGCACAATGGATCACGCTGTGTGTGTGCTTTTTTATTTCCAATGTTTTTCATGTTGCGCAGCGGACGATACGAAGGCCAACATAGAGAAGGCGCAAAGGATATATGCGGATACGCGGTCTGTCACCGCAGATCCCCGAAACGTCAGATCCAATGGGTGCATCCCATACTGCACCGGTCCGATAATGGCACAAGACACACAGAAATAAAACCACAGACAAGAGGCACACAAGATTTACAGAGGTTCACTCCAAACGGGGCTACATCCTCTCTCCGACAACCACCTCCCTCAGAAATCTACTATGAGAAGATAAACAAGATTACACCCGACGACACTCCAAACTCTCTAACAAATCCTCACTTATCTCTCCACCACAAAAGATAACCATGCACATCAACGAAGACCAAACTATCTCCAACATGCGCCAATAGTCCTTCGAAAAACTACCTAATAGAGAAGACCAAAACTGAACATGCTACATGATAGATGAAGAAGAAAGCTCTACTTCTTTGTGAGCTCTATCTCTCACAGATCTAACAGATTTGACTGAATGGATTGCACATGGCAATCTCCACAGAGATAACCCTTATGGGTTTCATAAAAGCCATGATCTAGATACTCACCAGTCACGATCTATCAGATCAAACATCGTCGAAGCACCACGGATCTCCCAACGGTCTTGTGCTCCTCCTCTAGGACTTGCCCCATCGTGGCCTTGGTCTCCGCAATATAGCTTTGCCCTCCATGGCTCGCCACCATGCCCGAAGGCATCTTCCTCGGAAAGGAGGTCGTCTCTAGGTTTTACTCAAAGTAGAACTCCAAGATCGATCACCAAGCAGCAAAGCGGTACTCCACGACGACGTCATGGACGCCGCTCACCAGCCCTTCAACGACCCAGGGGAGGAGCAAGGCATGCTCCTCCCCTCGGGTTCATCTTCTCCACGAGAAGCTTCACCAAGAGCCACCAAATCTCTCTCAAAGAAAAAATGATCCAAGATGATCAAAAGATTCAAAAGGTTATATTTCCCAAAACCCTAGGCCCCTTTATATACTAGGAAAATAGGTTACAAGAACTTAATCCCGAAATTCTTCTAAAATAGCCAAATCTGGAAAGTCCAATCGTGCAAGACCGGGTCAAACCCGTGTTTGCCAGGCACAGTCGTGCATACGACCTTAAAAAGTCGATCGCACGACTACCTGGAGGCAGACTCGTCTTTTTGCTGAAGGACGCATCGACAATCTCGGGCTCCAGGTCGTGCTTACGACCCAACAGTCGTGTGCATGACCTGAAAGGGTCATACACATGACTCGTTCGATGAGGGTTTGACTCGAGCCATTATCAATAATCTTTACCATGGTGAGATATCACAAACCAGACGTCTACTTGTCGTCTTTAAAGCACTCTAACAATGTCAAGAGATACCCTATCGGTATCATGAACCCGCTTCCTGATGGCACTCCAAAACAGCACTCTGACGGTGCCAAAATGACCCCTCCTCAGGTGTCCTGAAGACGCACCGAAAGCACCCTGCCGGTGCTTGCATCCAAACTTGTGCCCTACACCTCTGACCAGTGTATGCACCCAATTGAATATTGATGGTCGATCAACGTGCCTGATGATTGCCTCCACTAACCATCCTGTAGTGGCCATGATGCCCGAAGTCTCCTCCGACGTTCAAACGAGCTCCACCTCAACCGATGTCACTCCATCACCAATGGATAAATATCTGAAGTCTCCTTCGACGTCCAACAAGCTCCACCTCTGTGATGGACTTATGCCAGCGGGTAAACCCACCAGATTTGCTCTCGTTCGAGGTTGCAAACATATGGCTCTCCTCCAAATAGGATTCTGAGCTACACCATAATACTCAACTATCTCCACTTTGGCGAGAGATCCTCAACACCAATCTCCCCTCCATCTCTGTCGGGGAAGCAAAATAAGTTGCACCTCTACACACTCCAGAATGAATGCTCGGTCACCCTCCTGATGACAGATGCATCTGTCCCACACTTGAGGACATGCATCAAGTAGCCAACGCCATTACTGGACATATTTATCGAGATCTGCATTGCTGAGAAAATACTCTACCTGTAGCCATATTTCGCGACAAAGCTTATTGGGCCTAAAGTCAACACCCGACAATGCCAAACAATCCCTAGCTCATAGGGCCTCCAATAATGATCTCCAAAGAAACCCTCCTAACAAGCTCCATCTCCAAAAGGTAAGTCTACACATGCGAGATTTGGATTGGAAAGAAATCTAATATCTTCTCACACTTTAACATATGACGAACAGACGGTCCTTTCTATCAGCACCTAAGTGCACCTCCTCTGTCGTCAATTGGCCACCATCACACTGAGTTGCTGAAACTCTAATCGTGTGAATAAACAACTGGCCACCGCTATCACAAACACTGAAATTTCGGCAAATCATGTGCTGTCACCAAGATAACCCCTCATTAGGCTCCATATCTGATGAAACATAATAGTGTCGAGCCCGACATTGTCGCTGGTCGAAACTTGAAGCAAAATCTATCGGTTGTGCTCCATCTTTTCTCTGCAATCTTGGTTATAGTGTCAATAATTGCTCGCACTCCAAACACGAGATCTATCTGAAGGATAACCTCAAACCGTCACCTCTCTAAGATCGATAATCATCGGAACCACTTATGTCTTGTACCACCAAGATCTGACCAAAATAAATTCTCTATGCTGTTCTCCCCAAACTCTAGTCAGTGCCTCCACCAGTCACTCTGTTGTGACTCACGTCGGTGCCTGTCGGCACCTCTACCAGCCACTAGTCGGCGACCACGTCAGCTCGCTCATCGATGACTGGGATAGTCGCCCATCGGTGACTCCACAACGACACTCTAAAGAAGCAACCCAAAGCTCTGAAGAAGCAACTTGGCTCTGATACCAGTTTCTTGCATAGCGGACGATACGGAGCCCGGCATAGAAAAGGCATGAGGGATGCGGATACATGGCCCGACACCATAGATCCCCGAAATGTCAGATCTCATCGGTGCATCCCATAATGCACCGGTCCGATAACAGCACAAGACACATAGAAAATAAAACCACAGACAAGAGGGACACAAGATTTACAGAGGTTCACCCCAAATGGGGCTACGTCTTCTCTCTGGCAACCACCTCTCTCATAAATCTACTATAAGAAGGTAAGCAAGATTACATCCGATGGTACTCCATACTATCTAACAAATCCTTATATATCTCTTCGCCATAAAAGACGATCATGCATATCAACAAAGACCAAACTGTCACCAACATGTGCCAACGGTCCTCCCAAAAACCACCAAATAGAGAAGACCAAAACTGAACATGTTACATGATAGATGGAGAAGAAAGCTCTACCACTTTGTGCGCTCTCTCACCCATAGATCTGACAAATCTGACTGAATGGATTGCACATGGCAATCTTCATAGAGATAACCCTCACGGATTCCACAAAAGTCATGCTCTAGATACTCACCAGTCATGATATGTCAGATCAAGCATCATCAAAGCACCACGGATCTCCTAACGGCTTTGCGCTCCTCCTCTCGGACTCGCCCCATCGTGGCCTTGGTCGCCGTAATGTAGCTTTGCCCTCCATGGCTCGCCACCATGCTCGAAGGCATCTTTTCTGGAAAGGGGTCTTCTCTAGGTTTTTCTCCAAATAGAATTCCTCCGAGATCAATCACTAAGAACTCGCAAAGCGGTGCTCCACCACGTAATCATGGACGCTGCTCGCTGGCCTTTCAATGACTAGGGGGAGGAGCAAGGCACGCTCCTCCACCAGCTTCATCTTCTCCATGAGAAGCTTCACCAAGAGCCGTCAAATCTCTCTAAAAAAGATAATGATCCAAGATGGTCAAAAGATTATGTTTCACAAAACCCTAGACCCCTTTATATACTAGGGGAATAGTTTACAATAGCTTAATCTCGAGATTCACCCAAAATAGCCAAATCTCGAAAGTCCAATCGTGCAAGACCGGGTGAAACCCGTGTTTGCCAGGCACAGTCATGCGTACGACCTGGAACAGTCATGCGCACGACTGTCCGGAATCAGACTCGTGTTTTCGCTGAAGGGCACATCGATAATCTCGGGCTCCAGGTCGTGCGCATGACCCAACAGTCGTGTGCACGACACCTGTCGTGATCACAACCTAAAAGGGTCGTGCGTTCGAGGAGTCTTTGACTCGAGCCATCATCAACACTTCATTCTTAATTGGATGTTTTGAGAGATTTTGAAGACCTTCTTGTGTCCCTTCTTCTTTTCATTTGAGGAGGTGTGTGCTTTAGAAGCATCCAATATTGTCTGTTGG
>OX393550.1:15232133-15487133 GCA_947650365.1 Chamaelirium japonicum | reverse complement strand
ATAGTCTCAAAACGCCCATCTCTCTTCACCCAAGTTTAGAAAGGGCTATAAAGTAATTTTTTTTAATCTTAGACGGACTTGTATAGTTCTTTCGGAACTTAAGAGACCAAGAAAAATATAAAAAACTATTTTAAAACTTTCAAAACAAACCAAAACCTAAAGCCCTACTTTCACTGTATCGTATGTATCGTATCATGTATCGTATTGTATATCATACGATATAGTGAAAAACGATTTGTACACCCGTATCGTATCATTTTCCTCCCATTTCGTATCGTATCGTGTACCATCTATGGCAACATAAGAGGTAATTTACTGGATAAAGGATTTACTGGTGCTGCACAGTTGTATGCATGAAAAAACATGGCACTGTCCCAGAAAACAAGAAACTAACCTTGAAAAGTAGGTGGCAGGGAACCTAAAGTAAGAGTTTCAAATTCAACGGAGTCAATTTTATACTTGACAGTATTTTCAGCAATAATTGGCTTTGCGACTTCCTTTACAATTTTGCAGATTGCCTACAAAAGAAACTGCACTTATTAAGTACGAAATAAAAGAATGCTTACATGATATCTTCCAAGTTTGTGAACATGGAGAAGCTCCCAATGAATACACACCTTATCCAGATAAGGCCACATACTTTCGAGAATCGTGTTAAGCCAATCAACCTTCAAGGAGAAAATAAAATGAGAAAGCAGTTACCAATAGTAGTGTTGTAGATGCAATATTTAACAAGATATATTCCATCAAAAATATTCCAAAATTAGTTGTGCATACGTACTCGATCGAAGTCTGGATTTTTCACCCATAAAGGAATCTGAGGAAACATGTGCTCCAAAGATTTTGCATCTTGTTCAACAAGTGGCTTAATTGTAGGAATCTGATCAAATTAGAAAGTGACTAGGATACATCATTCCAGTCAACTAATACAATGAAATATAAACAAAAAACGATCAAATATTAAATGTCATTTTTGGAATATAATCGCATTAAGGATAAACCTAACAATACCCATAATAAACAAGACTTAACCCAAATCTTTGTGGTGAACTTCATGAGTTCTACATCTTTCATTCTTATTAAGACCACATCTTCTCAGAATTGGTTTTTCAAACTCTTTTACATAGCTATCATTGTCTGAGGTCGATCCTTCTCTTTCATAATTACAATCAATTAATGAAGCCTTCTTTTTTTCATAACCTTGCAATCAAAATACGTTTTCTATTTTGATAAGATCTGGAAAAATTGTTGAAGTCTCCCGTCATTTTTAGCTTTGGTCCTTTCTGATCATCATCAGTCCAATTCTTAAGCTTTGAACAACTATAACATACCCACAAATTGTGGGTCTCTACTTAGAACTTTTTACCTATGATAGGGGACACCTCTAATTGAGCCCTCAGAGCCATGTCAGCCCGTGTCGATACGGATTCCCGTGTCCACCCATGTCGACACGGCATGATACCATCGCTCCATTTTATTAAACCGAATGTTGTGAGTCTCCCCCTTCTCCAATCGGGTGAATAGAGGGAAATGGTAGACCGTGTAGGAGTCAAATTCAGATGGGGTAGTAATTTTTAATATATATCAATTTCATAATTTTGTGTGTGTGTGTGTGTGTGTTGGTGTGTGTATATACACCCAAGAGTCTCCGTGTGCATCTTTTATGATGTTGCCATGTCCAACTCCCGTGTCCGTGTCTACAGATCATAGCTTTTTACCCTTTCGTGTAGATAGAGACGGGAGTCTCAGTGTTTATCATAACAGAGAAGAGGTGATTAGTTACATCCAAGAGAAATGTGAATGACCTTAAGAACTATTTTACATTGGAAATCCTCTGGTGATAAACAGCTCTAAAGTTTTTTTCATGATTCTATTTAATGATAAGATGAGAGATATAACATGTGTGTCGCTCTTAAATTTTTAGAGAACAAGCCAACTCATGAAGTCTACCGGTGTATCATACTCCAATTGTCAAACTTTTTTATACTTGTAGAACAATGGTGATGTGTAATCCATTAAAAATTTATATGTTTTACTTTTCGTTAAACTCTGCCAATCATACTTATTATGAAAGTAACATTGTAGTCTCTAATATTCATTTCAATATCTGCTTTTCTAGTGGTAATTGATTCCCTTATTGCTAACGCAATGTGATATTTACTTGGACTCAATCTATTTTATTTTAAAAATTAATAAAAGAGAAATATGAATGGCTGGTAATGCAGTCAGCATAAGGAGGAAAAAAGAAAGCAGGAAAAGGAATAACAACATTATGTCTTGTTTTGTGCAGAAATTGGAGCTCATATGAAGAGGGGGAAGGGGGGGGGGGGGGGGAGGGGGGGGTGAAAATAACTAAGCATCTCGAGAAGTTTCCAAGGTAATCGAGCCAACAAGTAGCTCAATTAGCCTAACCCGGCCATCTGGTGAACCAATGGTTTAACATGACCACCTGGATACGTACCCATGGGGTATGGGGGTCCTCTCCCTACCAGGGTGGGACTCTCGGCATCTCAAGAAGTTCGGGTTGGCCACCTGGCTCCCATGGGGAGTGTAACATCTCGCCCCACACAGACATGATATTGTCTCCTTTGCCGTGCCGCACGAGAACTTCCCACGAGGTCACCCATCCTAGTATTGCTCTCGCTCAACCACGTTTAACTACGGAGTTCTTATGGGTTCTGTAGTAGCTCAAGGTTTTAAAAAGCGTCATATTTGTTTAGGATAAGAAGTTATATTTATAGCCCATAATTTCTTTCTCTCCCGGTGATATAGGACTAATTCTTTCTCTCCGGGTCAAGGAAGGAAAATCGCAAACAAGCAAACAACCATTTAGAAGCAAGCACATATCTCACACAACCAGCATTGTCAAACCAAGATCAAATCAAGCACTATCGGACCGCAAGAAGAAAGAGCCAGAGAGACCATACCTTAACATCGGTGGGCTCGAAGTATATGAAGATGTAATACCCAATAACAATCCCTGCCGCAGCCCCGACTCCAAATCCGAAGAAACCCAGCACAGAACTCCAGAAACCCATATCAACCCCCTTCCTGTTTCAACCAAAACCCCAATCCTTTCCACTGAAACCAATCAAAAAGCACAAAAAAGAGCTCTCTTGTCCCCCTTCCAACCCAGAATTTAGAAGAAAATTCAATATAAAAACACAAAGGAAAAGAAAACCCAAGAAAACCCAGTCCCTATCTCATGATCTCTCACCCAACAGGGCCAACACCACCCAATTCATGTCAAAAAACAGAGAACCCACAAATAGAAACAGGGTGACAAGAAAAAAAAAACAAGAAGAAGAAGAAAGGAGATATGGAAACTGGGGTAGTAGAATCTTTGCCTTCATGGGCATTTTCTTACCAGCAATCCTCCCCATAAATGGAGGCCACGAAAGGTAGGAAGCGGAGAGGGCGCGAGGTGAGATTGGCGCGAGGGGACACATGGCCGTCGGGTTGTTGGGGAGCGCGCGGGGAGTGGGGGAGTTGGAAATGGAAGGGGGGGGGGTACAGAGATCGCTCTCCTTTATACCATCTTTAATAGTACGGCCAGGATAGTGACAACGAGAGAGATTGAGATGAGAGAGAAAATGAGGTGAACTTTGCATTTTAAGTCCCCTTAATAACATTCCCTTAACGGTAGGTCTCGGACAAAAATACTATATCACTAGAAATCCACGTATCAAATTGCACTAGGTCCAGCAGCTGCTAAAAGGTTGGATATGCCCATGATAAGTTATCCACAAAATGAGCCGTTTCGTTACGCAAACAATACTGCTCCCCTTCTGAACCGATCATTTTCGAAACCGATCATTCTAAAACCCTAAAACCACCAGAAATCTAAGGTATGTGTCAAAAGCATAGAAAATAATTGAAAAAAAAGGAGAAACCAACGTATTTCTCACATATTTCACAACATTTTGAAGTTCTGATAATCATCCGGGCTTTCGTGGAGAGATTGGACGGGCGATAAAACCCTAGGTAACATTTAAACCCATTTCTCTTCCATTTTCTCATAAAATTTTTTGAAAATAACTTTATAAATTTGTGTTAGCCAGATTTTGCACCCACAATCGGCCCCAGAGGGCCCTCCCGAGGTCGATCACTCAAGAATCGGGGTCGATAGGGTATTAGTCTCGTGATTTTGATGATTGGCCTCAGAGACCCGATCATTCAAGAATCAAGGCTGATAGCGTATCGACCGCTGGAGATCGATAGGCTATCAGCCTCTGGAGATCAATAGGCGATAGCGGCTGATAGGATGTCAGATGCCTATCGGCCTTGCGATTTTGATGATTGTTCTCAAAGACCCTCTCTTTGGCTGATTATTTAAGAATTATGACCGATAGACCATCGACCTCTGGAGATAGATAGGAAATCGATCTCTCGAGGCCGATAGGATGTCAGATGCCTATCTGCCTCGTGATTCTGATGATCCATCTCAAAGACCCTCTCTTTGACTGATCATTCAAGAATCGGGACCGATAGTCTAGCAGCCTCTGGAGGCTGATAGGATGTCAAATGTCTCAGCCTTGCAAATTTGATGATCGACCTCAGAGACCCTCTCTTTGGCCGATCATTCGAGAGTCGAGGTTGATAGGCTATCGGCCTTTGGGGGTCGATAGGCTATCGGTTTTTGCTTACCGAATCGGCAGTGAAGTGGCTCAATGGTATGGCTGGATGCTGCTAATGTGGCGAAGATACTGACGTGGCTTGGTGGAAGGAGTTGGGTCTCATTCTGATCATTGAATATGGCCAAGTCTTTTCATCTCTCGACCGTTTGCTTCTCACATTTTTGTTTCTCGAGGCATAGGATTTTGAAGTCTATATATAGGAGCTCTCAGTGAAAACTCATTTTCACCGTTTGAGAAATCCAGAGCTCGAACCTTTGCTTTAGATTTCTATAAGCGAGTGAGTGTTTGAATTCTGATGGCTTCCGAAGGTGCCTCTGCTCCGTTTGTTCCCTCTGCCGGTAGGAAGTTGAAGATCAAGCTGGTGCTTCGAAAAGTAGGGGCTCTGGCTCGAAGAAGATTTATGATGCCTCGGTCGAACCAAGTGCCCGTATTAGGACAAGCAAGGGGATGAAGAGGCATAAGGACATGGCCTTTCCCACTGCCCCCAACAAGCCTCTCACCATCCTAAGAATGTCGTTTGTCCTCGGGCCTCTGATGTTGCTATCGACGGAGACAGTAATGTGGTGGGAGGTTGGCCTCCCGATAGTGCCGGAGAAGCACGAGGCCTAGGATTCCATGGTGAGAAAATTCAGGGAGAAGGATCCAAGGCTGAGGATTGCTCAGATCTAGAACGCCTTCGGTATTGACCTCTGGAAGATCTTTATCTCAGTGCCAAGTAAGGAGAAGATCATGGGCACCATCATCTCGGTTGGCCATATGAACTGCTTCACATGATTTGCTCGCATGTTAATAGCGTCGAATGCACCTGATGCATTCCATAGTTAAAAATTTGAGGAGTTGGTGATAAAAGGAGGAGACGACTCTGATCTGATAGATGAAGGGTCTTCCCAAGATGGCATTTTAGTTTGACGTTCCTTCGATGACGGTGAATCGAACGGATGCTCATATCTCTCTACCGAGATCGAGCGTGAACCTCACTTCTCCCATCGTCATGCTCTGCTCCCCATTGAAGCCAATAATGATAGTGGGGACTACGTCAAGGCTTTCATACTGTGACCGAGATGTTTGAAGTAGTCAGAGAATATGATGTCGATGGAGCTACCGGTGTCAACTAGGAATTGATTGATGGAGTTTCCGTCGACAATGAGGTGGAGGACCAAGGGGTCTCGATGTGGAGTGCAGACTCCATTTAGGTCTTGGTTTGTGAAGAGGATGGCTAGTAATGAAAGGCCTTTGATTGGCTTCTCAATCCAAGATTCCTCGACTTGAGCCACCGTGCGCACGTGATGGACACGCCGCACTTAGCATTTGATTTCTTTATGAGTTGGAGTATGGTGACGGAGATTGCCGTGGATACCGTAAATCTCCATTTGAATAACGATATATGGCCATGGGGGTCGATTGACACATTACCGAGCAGATCGAACACGTCTTTTCCTCCCTCTGAGGAGGGGGAGGTGGAGGAAGTGAATCGTTTGGTATGCCGATTTTGGCTTTGAACTCCTGGAGCTGACCCTCCTACAAAAGTTCCTCCAGGTGGTACTTTAGGCGGTAACACCAAATGGTGGGGTGACCATGACATCGGTGGAAGTCACAATAGACTGACTTATCCTCCGTCTGCTTGGTGCCAGGCTCCAGAGGGCCAGGCCTACTGAGGTACTCCTCGTGCTAGATCTGTTCGAGAATGATATCGATCGGCAAACTCAAATCAGTGAACATGGTCCTCCGAGGCTTTGCGGGTCTACCACCTGCCCGTTTCGGGCGCTTAGAGGATCCACCTTCCTTAGCCTGAGCATTGTGAGCTCGGGTTGTCAGTCTTGCTGGCTCCTGATCGGAAGGATACTTCTTGAGGCCACACCCCTTGCGTGCGATCTGATCGTCCTTCACCTCAACCTCCATTTGAATTTGATCGATTAGCATTCCAAGGGTGTGAGGCAGGTGGATTGCGGATAAGGTCATTGTAGATGTGAAATTGTAGTGCAAGGCATTTTAAAACGCTAGCATGATTGCTTCAACATCGAACTGACGTCCGGAGAGCACTGCGTGCTCATTCCAAAACCTCCGAGTGAACTCTCAGAGGATTTCATTTGAACCTATCCGTAGTCGATAGAGGAATTCTAGCTTCTTATCTGGCTTGAGGTTCAACCGATAGTGTTGAACGATTCGCTAGATCCCCGACTCAACTCACGGAACCCGTTAGGAGGTTGTAATAGCAGCCGAGTGACATGCCGTCCAGGCTGCCTGCGAAGGTGTGGTATAGAACCTTATTGTCATGATCATACGATATAAACGCTTGCTTAAAGGCCAAGACGTGCAACTCGGGTCTCTGTTAGATAGTTGAACTTGGAGAGAGTGAAACTTCTCTAGCTTCGGGGGAATGGAGCTCAGAGAATTTATCGATGAAGTGGCCCCTCAAAGGCATGGTAGTTCCTATGATCACCTCGTTGGTCAGAGAGGCATCTCGGAGGGAGGGGAGGCAGAGAGGACTCTGAAATTCTCTTCCCCGGGAGATGCTCTACCAGAGCTCAGTCGGTGTTGTAGTCTGAATCCTGAGGTGATATTCTTCATTCCAAACCTCCCTCCAATAGTAAGGGTTGGAGGCTGATTCAGAACCAAAAGGCTCGGGATGGCGAGCCGGCTCGTCAAGGTGCTCCCAAACCGTCTGTCTAGGAAGGATGGGCGAGGGTCCCCTTGAAAGGGGTTCGAGTGACCTTCAAGAAGTGTTGACGATGGATCGTCTAAAAGGATTTGGAGACGTACAGGTCGAGCGACCAGCGGACGTCTGCTCCATCGTTAATACTAGCTACTGATCGTAGGAGGTTGACCCCCACTTCGATGGCGATCCATCGGATAGAGTCTCTCTCATCCATGAGAGCAACATTCTGCTTCATGAGAATGAGGAGTTGGAATTCCTCCTTTATGATTTGATACGTTCCCTGAGGGTCCGCAACGGGTAAGACGTGCGCTTTTCCCAAGCATTGAGGATTTGCATCGGTAAGCTGAGGAGACTGTCAAGACTGAATCAGAGCGGTACGATTGACTGCCCGATGACTCCTCAAGTCCACAGCTGGTTTTTGCTCGGGGTGTTGACTCGTCGCAAACCTACAACTCATTGAACGAGTCATAATATGTTGAATGTCTAGATGCATGTTGCTTCCCTCCGGCTGATCCATAGGTTGTGTGTTCACTATTTGGTATAGCGACGGTGACAGACGGATTGCTCAGGCAATCGATAGCTGCTGCTTGACCAAGGAAGCTAGGAAGCTCGAAGGTCACATATTGATAGTGAAGGATCACATAGACTGCGCCAAACTGTGGAGGGAAATTACGACCACCGTACGATCTCCCTCCGGCCAACAGTCGATTGAGGGTTATCTTCGAGGGTGGTGCATTGTTTTGGTGTAGAACTATCACATGCTAAGCTGTCACCCTACCATTGTTGAGTAGATAAATAGATAGAGAGAAAGAGAGTTGGCACAGGATGTGGTAACGAAGTTTGGTCGAACCCTACATCTCCGTGTGATAAGATGCAACCTTTGAATCCACTAGCTCTGAAAAAATAGAGCTACTCTCGATAGGCCGATGAGTGCTTATACGAGTAAACAGGAGGGGGGGAGTAAGCTTGACTAGAGTTTGATCATAGAAGGCTCAAAGAGCTCGGGAAAACAGAAAATGGAGTTGAAAATAATAAATTCCGGTCTGGAATATTTACAGGGTCTGCTATTTATAGGGTTTTTGGAATATCTGGGGTTTTAGTAAATATCCGGGGGATTTGCTAGAACAAAGATAGTCTCCGTGGGCCCCAAACAGGGATGGCGGGTCCCACCGTGGTCTCTGTGGACCTCAGGCAGGGCTGGCTAGTCCCACTGATGCCTTCGTGAGCCCCAAGCAGGGCTGGCAGGTCCCACCGTAGTCTCCGTGGGCCCCATGCAGGGCTGGTGGGTCCCACCACCAAGCGTTCCCACAGACCAAAGTATCAAAATTGGTTAAGAATCACAAAAACTAAAATCCAAGATGCAAATCTGATGAGAAAAACTCAGAGTGTCAGATAGAAGAAGACAATGAAATTTCAAAGATGAAATCAACAAATAACTGAATGCACTGGCAGTCTGATCGAAGGAATAAAAGAAAAATTAGAAAAATAATTCTTGTTGAACTGCATAAAGTGTGGATGATAAGATCAAGAAGGAGAAGAACAAAAAGGAACAAACCACAAAATTAAGCCATCGGATTCGAATCGTATGAAGGCCTCATAGGAGAATCAGTGATGAAATAGAACGATCAAGTCATCATTCTATATAATTTCCATCAAAATCCATATTGATGTTAGAAAAAAAAATCAAAAATGAAATATTGTAAACGTGGGAGAGGGCCATCAGCAAAACCGATTATCTCCGATGGACCTATTGTAAACGAAACAATATTGGTGTCTTACTCAAAGAGATATGTTAGGTGGACCTATTGCTAATTACCCGGATAAAATATTGTATTTGAATTTTGGAGAGTTTGCAGAGGGGAGAAGGATATTGGATGGGATTATTTCTCATCTTAAGGTATTTATCAGAAGGATCCTTCGCTTACATACCATAATAAAAAAGATTATTTTGACTTATCCTCCCATACATTTAGGACCTCTATGACATCACTTTTATGTTCTAATTTTAATTTTTTTTCTTTTATGTTTTATTTTTAGATTTTTAAGAATACAAACATGTTTGCTAAAACCATTTGTTGCCTATTTTTAAAAAGCAGAAAATAGAAAAAAACAGTTTGGTAACTACAAAATAGTTTACAAATATTAGATATAGAGTTACTATTAGTCCCACCTTAGCTGTGGTATTGTAATGGTGTGCATTCTCTCCTTATATAAAGAGAGGTAGTCTTAAATAATATCATGAATCAATACAAGATGTTTTCTTCCCAAACCCTAGTCTCTCTCTTCGTAACATGGTGTTAGAGCCAGATTAGGGTTTTGAAGATCCCCTCTGACCTCGGTCTCCTCGATCGGCGTCGAGGAGGTCGGAAATAGCGATCTTGGTGACTCCCTCGTGCGATCCCTTTGCTCCCCTCTCCCGTTGCACGCAATCCCTCCGGCCTTCCCTGCACGCGATCCTAGCCGGTCAATCCTCCCCTCGCGTGAAGATCGTACCTCTCCTCGCGAGCCTTGCCATCTTTGTGTGCGATTCTTGCCGACCGGTCGATGATCGCAAGCCTTGCGATCACTACTTGAGATCCCAGCCGGTCGGCCCTTCCCTACCTCCGTCTGGCCCTCCCCTACCGGTCAGATCCCTACATCTAGCCAGATCTCGCCCTCGCCTCCCGATCAGATATGCTGCCCTTGCGCGCGACCCTTGCCTCCCCTTACTCGCGATCCTCCCCCTAATCATGACCCTTCTTGCGACCTCCCCCTAATCGCGACCCCTGTGCATCGATCCCCTGCACCCTGCGCCTACATTGATCCCCTACCGCCAACAAGGGGAAGGGATCCATGGCCGTCTACTTCGTCCACCCCCAGCCATCCTCTCTCTGGTGCAGCAACAACATTGACACGGGGGGCCAGATTTGGCGTCTCCCAGCCGTCCTCTCTTCGGCGCAGCAGCAACAGCGGCACAGGGGGCATGATCTAGTGCCCCCCGACCATCCTCTCCTCCGTTGCTCGTCGTCCAGCCGACCACCTCCTACGTGCCGACTTCCGACCTCGCTATCCCTTTTCACCCTAATCACCCACGATCCCTTTCTCTCTCCGGCACAGAAATAACAGCGGCACAGAGGCGCCAAATCTGGCGCCCCCCGATAATCCTCTCCTCCACTGCTCCCTCTCCTCTACTGCTCGCCGTCTGGCCGACCACCTCATGTGTGCCAACTCCCGACCTCGCGATCGCTTTTCTCCCTGGTCACGCACGATCCCTTTCTCTCTCAGACTCTCAGATCCATCACAGCCATCTATATTACCTTTTATATCCCCTTTTATCTCCTTTTGAGCTTCGTGCTTGATCCCTCAACATCGACATCCCTCCTCGTGACCGAGTTTGGCCTTCCCGATAACATCTATTGCGTCGATCCCTCAACGTTGACATCCCTCCTCGTAACCGAGTCTAGTATTCCCAATGCCATCTCCTGCGAGCCCTGCTTGTCCCCCGTTTGCGCTCTACCGGCTTGCCCCTTTGTGCCATGCGCTCTGCCAATTCGCCTTGCACTCTACCGGCCTACCCCTCTGTGCCCTGTCAGTCCGCCTTGCGCTTTATCGGCATGCCCCTCTGCACCCTGCGCTCTACCGGTCCGCTTGTGCCTTGCGCCAAGCTGACTCGTTTGTGCCCTATGATCATGTCAGCCCTCCTTGCACTTGGCCAGCGCCCTACTCGCGTTGGCCCTACTTGGGCTGCTCTGCGCCCGCCTATGCCTTGCCGGTCTGCCTTGCGCTCTACCAGTTCGACCGCCTGCGTCTTGCACTGTGGCGGCTCGCCTACACTCACGCTCTACGCCCTTGTGTTCTATTGGTTCGCCTGCGCCCAGCACTCACGCCCTGCGCTCTGTCGGCACCCTTCCAATCCGGCCGCTTATTATGCCTTGCACTTTGTAGGCTCCTGTGACCTATGCGTCACTCTACCGGTCCACCTGCGCCAGCACTTGTGCTCTGCGTCCTATATTCTACCGGTCCATCCACCTATACTCTGCTGGTCCGACCGCCTGCGCCGGCTTGCCCATCTTCACCTGTGCCTTGGCCCACCTTCATCAGTTTGAAGGGAGGTAATAGATATAGAGTTACTATTAGTCCCACCTTAGTTATGGTATTGTAATGGTGTGCGTTATATCCTTATATAAGGAGAGGTAGTCTTATGTAATATCATGAATCAATACAAGGAGTTTTCTCCCCAAACCGTAGTCTCTCTCTTCCTCTCTTCGTAACAACAAAAATAGAAAAAAAAATGTTTGATAATACCATTTGTTGTTTGACATTCTCTCCCTACAACTACTCCCTCTTATAACGTTCTCCCTACAATTTTATCTCTCTATGATATTATTTATTTATAACTTTTGTCTCTATAATATTCTTTCTCTAGCTATAATATTTTTGGCACTTTCTAGACACTAAGGAACTTTCATGAATATTAATGTTTCATGGACTTAATGTTTCCAAGAATGTCAATGTTCTCAAGTGGGGTTAGTTATTGGGCACTTTCAACGTACATTCGCTCACTAGGAAAAAAAATTTATAATATTTTCTTTATCTACGATATATTCTCTCTACAATACTTTATATATAACATTTTCTCTCTAGAATATTTTCTCTTATTAGCATAATTTCTCTCTAATACATTTTCTCTAGAATATTTTCCCTCGCTACAATATTTTCTCTCTCTAGAATACTCACTCTATAGTATTTTTTATATCTACAATAATTTTTTCTGTATGACTTCTATCTACAAATTTTCTCTCCTAGAAGATTTTCTCTCTAGCAATTTTCTTTCTAGAATATTTTATCTGAACAAAAAAATTCTCTAAAATATTCGCTAAAAAAATTCTCTTTAGAATATTTTTTCTCTAGTATATTCTTTCTATAATATTTTCTCTCTAGAATATTCTCTTTTATCACAGGGTTGGAGCTATACTGAGCAAGTTCTCAACCAAGATATTATCCGGGCATTACAAGGCTGCATGTTGTTCACTATAAAGAAATCAAGCAATTCCTCACAAAAGGATTCCCTTTGACTTATGTGGTCATATGCCCATTTCGAATAGAAATTACGCAAGTCCTTAACCAAAATATGTCCTGATATTACAAGATCGCAATTCGTTCTATATGAGAAATTAAGTAAGTACAGCTAGGGGTGGCAATCCTTGACCCGAACCCGACCCGAAGTTAGCGGGTTTGGGTTTGGCCTAAATGGGTTCGGGTCATAAACAGGTTGACCCGATTGACCCGTTTATTTAATGGGTCGGGTTCGGGTTTGTACTTATAATCCGACTTGACCCATTTACTAAATGAGTCGTGGCAACCTGACCCGAACCAACCTGACCCAAACAGGCCCAACCCGGCCCAATCCGACCCATCTTGACCCAACCCGACATGTTTTCATGGGTTATGTTGACCCAACTCGAGCCAACCCGACCCGACCTATTTAGTAAACGGGTTTAACGGGTCGGGTCGGGTCAACCCGTTTATAAGGCGGGTCGGGTTTGGGTTTAAGTTTTTGACCCATTTATTAAACGGGTTGGATGTTTTGTCCTTATAGCTATGTCTTAACCCGACCCGAACCTGACCCGACCCGACCCGACCCATTGCCACCCCTAAGTACAGCCATTTTCCAAGTTACATATCGGGTTACAAGGAGCATTCCTCTTCCTCATAGGAATCATACAAAGCTCTTGACCAAGAGTTATCGTGGATTTATAAGACTACATACTTTGCATCTGCAATCAAGCAAGGCCGGCCTTAACCGAGAAATATCATGGCATTATAATTGTCACATACTATTTTCTACCAGAAATCAAGACAGAGCTTGCACCCTACTTAAGAGTTATCTTGAGCATCTAATCTAATAGTCTATATCTATATATCTATATATCTATATATATATATCTATACTATATACTAAAACGGAGCCCTCTCTTCCACGTTCTGACACGTGGCATCATTTTGAAGAGCAAACTCCTTTCCCACCGTATGAACATGAGGTAGGATTCCAAGAGTTGCATGCTATTTTAAAAGCGACAATGAAAACCACTGGTTGAATATTAATACTCATTCACCACGAAACGGTTTCCTCTCTTCAACGTCCATGCTATTAGCATTTGCCATCAGACGCTCTCCCATAAATATTGTTGAAGCTCATTTGTTAGAAGCTGGATCGTTCACAGCTGGAACCCATTAAAGAAAAACTATTGAGACTTGAAACCCATTTGTCTCACAGACTCACTCTCTCTCTCTCTCTAAGGTGGACCCCATTAAAAAAAAAACATTTTTTTGACAAGAGATTAAACAATAAAAACTATTGAAACCCATTGATCTATCTCTTTACCCCATTCCACAAAGAAGACCCTTCGATTACCCTAAATAAAATGCTTCATTTCCATCTTTACTCTCTCTCTCTCTATGTATATATACACGTTCTTCACCTCATATTCAATAGTTGCCCGACTACTGTTGGTGGTCCGGAACCAACGAGCCATGCTCTCCGCAGCCTCACTACGTCTCCACCTCCCATTTCATTGCCGGCCTAATTTACTGCTGGTGTTCTGGACCACAATGAGCCCCGTCCTTCGCAAACTGACTCCAGGGAACTGGCCTCGCCTGAAATCTCATCACCCTCCCCGTCTACGATGTCTCCAGCGGCATCGACCTCATCATTGGCGTTGTCGGAGTGCCTGGATAGTGGGCGGCGTCCTTGATCGGATTTGTCGCATGACGTATCTATTGGCATCGACCACCTGATTTCCCATGGGGTTTTCATCTCTGAGCTAATGCATATATATATATCAAACACAGATCGTGTATCTCTATGCATGCTTGATGCTGCTTTGGTACTTTATATCTTTGTATAGGGTGAGTATGGTGATGGTGATGGTGATGTCCATGAGAGAGAGAGAGAGAGAGAGAGAGAGAGAGAGAGAGAGAGAGAGAGAGAGAGAGAGAGAGAGAGAGAGAGAGAGAGAGAGAGTTTCTACGGTTTTTTAAAATTTTCTTTTTGAGACCAATGAGTTGGAATTGATCATATATATATATATATATATATATATATATATATATATATATATATATATATATATATATATATATATATATATATATATATATATATATATATATATATATAGTCTCTAATGGGTTTCAATGCATTTTGTTGAGCAATGGCTTCACATACCCACAATATCACCGATCTCTAACTGGTTTAGTGAATTTTGCTAAATGATATTTGCTCGATCTCTAAAGAGTTCGAGATGAACAATCACCACTCTCTCGATATTCATTATGAATATTGGGGCATCTTTGTGAGGTTACAGGCATCTGACGTGATACTATTCCTCCCAAGGCACACTTCTTGAAATTTATTTATGGAGAAATAGCTCAATCTTGATGTGTGATAGTTCTTGGTTTGTTTAGATTGTTTGGATGGTGGTTTGTTTTTATAAATTGCTATTATTTCTTTCAATTTTATGCCTAGATTTGCTATTTTTTTGTATGTATTACCTTAGTGACTATCCATTTAGAATCAAAAAAATCCCCCCCCCCCCCTAAATTCAGTCATTTTCAATACTGTTTATAATGGATAATGTGTCTTTCGCTTAATTTTGTTCTATGTTATAATATATTTCTTTTATAAATTTTATTCCGTGCATGGCACGGGTTCACTACTAGTATATACTAAAATGGAAGCCTCTCTCCCATGTTGTGACACATGGACGTCTATTAAAGAGCTAGAATTCTTCTTTCGTGTGTGAACGCGACTCTCTTTTAAATCCATTTAAAAATCTACCATAAAGATGATAAATTTGCATTAAATGGCATTTAATCGTCATTTGATGTTAATCTCTCTCTCTCTCTCTCTCTCTCTCTCTCTCTCTCTCTCTCTCTCTCTCTCTCTCTCTCTCTAACAAGTGAATCACACTCACTTCAGATTTCACACTTTTTCGAATAGTTGAGATATCGTCTTTGCCAAATGGCGTGTATCAAGCACATTCGGGCATTGCCCGGGTTTGTTACTAGTATCTATACTAAAACGGAAGCCTCTCTCCGTGTTGTGACACGTGAACATCTTTTAAAGAACCAGAATCCTTCTTCTCTGTGTGAACGCAGCTCACTTTTAAATTCTATTAAAAACCTACCATAAAGTTGATAAATACTCATTCAATAGGATTTAATGTTAATATCTCTCTCTAACAAGTAAATCATACTCATTTTAGATTGCACACTTCTTTGAACAGTTGCGATGTCGTCTGTGCCAATTGGCATGCATCAAGCTCATCCGGGCATTGCCCATGTTTCTTAGTAGTACAATTAATACAAAAATGGAAGCCTCTCTTCCGCGTTATGTTGTGACACGTAGACTTCTTTTGAAGAGTCCGAATCCTTCTCCCGTGTGTGAACACGTTTCTCTCTCATAAATCCTATTAAAACCTATTATAATAATGATAAATACCTATTTAATGGTATTTAATGTTCGTTTGATGTTAATTACTCTCTCTTTCTCTCTCACACACACATAAGTGAATCACACCCTGGTGACGCACTCACTCACGATTGTACATTTCTTGAGACGATTGTGATGTTGTCTATGCTAAGAGATGTGCATCAATTTTATCCGGGTATTGCTCGAGTTTCTCACTAGTATATATATCTATACTAAAATGGAAGTTTCTCTCCCGTGTTGTGACACGTGGACATCTTTTATTTTTTTTCGCAATCCACGTGGACATCTTTTAAAGAACCAGAATCTTTCTTCTTTGTGTGAACGCGGCTCACTTTTAAATCCTATTAATAACCTACCATAAAGATGATAAATACTCATTCAATGGGATTTAATGTTAATATATCTCTCTGAAACAAGTGAATCACACTCATTTTATACTTCATACTTCTTCGAACAGTTGTGATGTAGTCTGTGCCAAATGGCATGCATCAAGCTCATCCGGACATTAATGACAAAAATGCAGTCATCTTTTTCGTTCTATGACAAGTGGACCACTTTTGAAGAGCCATATTCCTTCTCTTGTGTGTGAACGCGGCTCTCTCTCATAAATCCCATTAAAAACCTAATATAAAGATGATAAATACTCCAGGCAATTGTATTTAATGTTCAATTGATGTTAATTAGAAAAATCATTAGTAATATCTTTCTCTCTCTAATAAGTGAATCACATCTCGATGAGTGAATCGTAACCACTCAAGATTGCACATTTCTTTGAACGTTGTGATGTTGTCTTTACTAAGTGGTGTGCATCAAGTTCATCCGGGCCTTGCCGGGTTTCTTTCTAGTATTAGACCATAACTCAAGACAACCCTCACTACACTCAAGAGTTTTGTTAAGTATGAGTGACTGTAAACTTATTTCTGATAAAAATCCAGTAAGCCCTCACCATGAGTTTTCTAGGAATTATCAGGCCACATGCTTTGCTACCAACTGTCAGTCATCGGGTATGTCCTTAACCAAAGAATATCTTGGTTTTACAAGGCCTGTGTTGACGTCGGAAGGGCGGGTTTTGTTACCGTTATGGGACGGTATTGGTGGTGGTCCAACAGATGTCGGGTGTTACTCCTCCACCAAATGGTGGTTCGTTGCAGCGGTGGTGTTACCTTCTACTGTAGCACCAGTATGTGGCGCCTTCTGGAGTTCCGATTGTGACCTCCCCCATTGAATCTACCCAAAAAAAATAATCATTGCTATATCCATGAGTTATCTTGAATATACAAGGCCCTATACTTATTTCAAACAGGAATCGATCAGTTATGTCCTTACCTTATTCTATATTCGAATTACAAGGGCACATACCATCCGTCTGCGATCAAGCAGGTCCTTGATCAAGGGTTATCCAGGTTTTACAGGGTCGGATGAGGAGGAATTTTATGCCACATCATGTTTAAGAAGGGGAGGTAGATGGGTGTCTCCAGCGGTCTCGTCAAAATTATCTTTGAGGAGGGGAGGTAGATGGCCTGCTAATTTTTAATTATATCATGACAATAACAGTCCTCCTCATTTGGACCGCACGATCGTCACCGTATGACTGCGATTTAAAGGGCGAAGTCACACTTGTGTGGACATTTTGACATTGAGGATGATTTTTCCTCACCAATGTTGAGGAGGACGTTGAGGCGTTGGGGTGGGGCCCACCGTATGACCCTACCATTGAGGAGTCCGCTGAAAGACACATTTTTTGGATTCTCCTCAATGATGGTGGTGTGGGGGGTTCTGAATCGAACCGGGCGGTTCGGGTGGCGAGCACAATCCAACAAGCCAAATAAAGACAGACTGGGAATTACGTGGAAAACCCCTTCTCAACGACGAAGGGGAAAAAACCATGGGTGGGGCGAGAATGCACTAAGACTATTCTTTCGGTTACAATCTCTCACCTTAACCCCAATTACATACCCTGAGGACCGGTCTCCCAAACTACCGACCTCTGCAATTTCACTCCAACTACCAACCGCTGCAGACAGCGTCTGTCTGCAGGTCGCTTGCAAACAGTGTCTGGCTGCCGACCGACCGACCTCCGCAGACAGCCTCTGGGTGCAGACCGACCGACCTCTGCAGACAGCCTCTGGGTGCAGACCGACCGATCTCCGCAGCTCCGTAAATTCCGGGACGCAATGGGCAGCGTCTCCTCCCGAATTCTTTCTCCCATGCTGAAGGGGTAGGTCCCCTTTTATAGTGTGGGGTGACGGTTACAACGCTCCCTGAAAATCGGGGGGGGGGGGGGGGGGTGACGTGTCCCCGCAATGAGTTCAACCGCCGCGGTGACGTGGCGCGTGGTTGACACCTGGTCACTCCGGGTCAGAAATCGCGGGGCGTTGTCAGCGCAGCGTAGCCTCCGACATTTTTCGCAGCCTTGTTGACCAGCCGTGCGAGGTAGAGAGAGGGGGGGGTGTGCTGCCTCCCCCTCTGTCTACTTGCCGACCCAGGAGAGAGAGGGGGGGGGGGTATACTGCCTCCCCCTCTGGCTACATGCCGACCCAAGAGAGAGAAGGGGGAGGGGGGTGTGCTGCCTCCCCCTCTGGCTACATGCCGACCCAGGAGAGAGAAAGGGGAGGGGGGTGTGCTGCCTCCTCCTCTGGCTACATGCCGACCCAGGAGAGAGAAAGGGGAGGGGGTGTGCTGCCTCCTCCTCTGGCTACATGCCGACCCAGGAGAGAGAAAGGGGAGGGGGGTGTGCTGCCTCCCCCTCTGGCTACATGCCGACCCAGGAGAGAGAAAGGGGAGGGGGGTGTGCTGCCTCCTCCTCTGGCTACATGCCGACCCAGGAGAGAGAAAGGGGAGGGGGGTGTGCTGCCTCCCCCTCTGGCTACATGCCGACCCAGGAGAGAGAAAGGGGAGGGGGGTGTGCTGCCTCCCCCTCTGACTACATGCCGACCCAGGAGAGGGGGGGGGTGTGCTGCCCCCTCTCTCCTTGGTGACCGACCGACCGACCCCTCCCCCCTTCTGGCTACATGCCGACCGAGGCAAGGGGGGGTCGGGGCTGCTGCCCTCCCTTTCGTCTGGAGACACGCCGACCGAACTAGGGGGGGTGTTTGTTGCATGGCCGACCCCCCTCCTTCTCTCCGACTGTTGCGTGGCCGGCTCCAAAAGGGAATGGTACACATAATACCCCCTCCTGACCGGACGGTCCTCGGTCCAGCCCGGTCAGGATCACTTTGCCTCGATTTACATGCAGCTTCATTCTGCGTGTCAGCCTCGACTTGCGCGCCTGCCTCGGTTTGTGTGCCCACCTCGGTTTGTGTGTCTGCCCTGGTTTGCGCGTGCCGCCTCGATGTGCGTGCCCATCTCGATTTATGTGCCCGTCTTAGTTCTTCGGGCATCATCGACGTCCTCCGGTAGTATCCCATTAAGTAGGTACTTCTTCATGTTGCTTATCTAGTCAGCTCTGACCGCAATAGTATGGACCGCCTCAATGGCTTATGTCCTCCTCGTCAGGCAACTATCTTTCGCGGGGCCGACTGTTCGGGGGTCAGCTTGCACCTCGATGAAGACTCTTTTCTCTCTGTCTTCTCCGAGTACCGATGCTAGATTAGCAAGGGCATCCGCCTGCTTGTTTTCCGTTCTGGGAAACTAGTGAAAGCTTATGTTTTCGAACTTGGCGATCAACTCCCGGGCTAGCTTCAGGTAAGCTTGTATTCTGGCGTCGCGGGCTTCGTACCTACCGGTAATCTGATTGATTACCAGTTGGGAGTCGCCGTAGACCTGTAGGCTGGTCACCCCCAGCGCTGTCGCCATCTCCAGTCCTGTCAGCATCGCCTCGTACTCAGCTTTGTTGTTCGTCGTCGGGAAAAGTAGCCGCACTGACTTTTCGAGCTTTGTGTGGTCGGGGGTTACTAGGACTACCCCCACACCACTCCTGACTGCGCATGACGAGCCATCCACGAACAATCTTCAGCCTTTTCCTTCGTCCTCCTATCCTGCTGCCGCACCGACTCCCACGGGTCGACCGGCAGCTACCGACAGGTCTTCTAACGTCTCTGGCACCGGTGCAGTGTCTTCCGCCGGGAAATCGCTGAGGATGTCCGCAAGTGCTTGGCCCTTGACTGCTTTCCGAGGCACATACCGAGGACCAAACTCTTGCAGCTCTGCAGCCCACTTGCTCAGCCGACCTGCCCGAGTAGAGTTATCCAGTACTTCCTTCAGGGGGTGCTCGGTGATGACCTCGATGGGGGCGAGCGACGAAGTACAGGCAAAGCCTCCTTGACACGTACACTAATGCCAGGGCTACTTGTTCGATCCGCGCGTACCGAGTTTCAGCTGACGTCATGATGCGGCTGACGTAGTAGACAGGCTTCTCCACTCCTACACTCTCGCATATCAGTACAGCACTGATTGCTGCCTCCGATACTGAAAGATACACCCCCAGCGTTGCACCTGGCTGGCAGAGTCAGCTCGACGACTTTCATGAGGTAAGTCTGAGTCGTTGACGAGTTGATTGTAATAGTAACTCTTCCCCTTAACTCTGTGGTACATGTCGACGATGTGTCATTGAAATCTGGTTCTCATGTTTTGACTGCACGTCGACGACGTGCGTAACTGCACGCCGACGACATGCGTAACTACACGTCGACGACGCGCGAAACTACACGTCGATGACGCGCGACCAAAATCTGGGCCTTATATTAGTAGGGGGTAATATACCCTGCCTTGCTTGCGTCGGTCGATCGGTCGTTCCCCCGCGGGTTCTGTTGATCGATTTTCCCAAGTGTTCACCGGCCAGTCACGCCCTTCGCAGGGACCTGTCGATCGATCGGGCCAAGTGGTAGAAATCGCTCGGAGTGTTATGTACCACTTGGTTTAGGTTGGTCGACCGGTCGTACCCCGGCGGGGTCTGTCGACCGATCTTCCAAGGTGTTCACCGGCCGGTTTCGCCCTTCGCAGGGTCTTATCGATCGGTCGGCCAAGTGGTAAAACTCGCTCGGAGTGTTATGTACCACTTGGTTTAGGTTGGTCGACCGGTCGTACCCCCCGGCGGGGTCTGTCGACCTATCTTCCAAGGTGTTCACCGATCGGTCTTGCCCTTTGCAGGGTCCTGTCGACCGGTCGGCCAAGTGGTAGAACTCGCTCGGAGTGTTATATACCACTTGGTTTAGGTTGGTTGACCGGTCGTACCCCGGCGGGGTCTGTCGACCGATCTTCCCAGGTGTTCACCGGCCGGTCTCGCCCTTCGCAGGGACCTGTCGACCGGTCGGCCAAGTGGTAGAACTCGCTCGGAGTGTTATGTACCACTTGGTTTAGGTTGGTTGATCGTCGTACCCCGGCGGGGTATGTCGACCGATCTTCCCAGGTGTTCACCGGCCGGTTTCGCCCTTCGCAGGGACCTGTCGACCGGTCGTCCAAGTGGTAGAACTCGCTCGGAGTGTTATGTACCACTTGGTTTAGGTTGGTTGACCGGTCGTACCCCGGCGGGGTCTGTCGACCGATCTTCCCAGGTGTTCACCGGCCGGTCTCGCCCTTCGCAGGGTCCTGTCGACCGATCGGCCAAGTGGTAGAACTCGCTCGGAGTGTTATGTACCACTTGGTTTAGGTTGCCTCAGTTAGCCATTATTCTCACGCATGAACAAGAACGCTGAGCAAGTGCATTTTTATTGAATAGATCCGACGTTACAAAATTGTCAGTTCTTTACGTTCAACTGACAGGTCAGTCTTCATCAGGTCCCCCGACACTGTCGGTTCTTTACGTTCAACTGACAGGTCGGTCTTCAGCAGTCCTCCGACTCTGTCAGCTCTTTACATTCAGCTGACAGGTCGGTCTTCAGCAGGTCCTCCGACTCTGTCAGCTCTTTACATTCAGCTGACAGGTCGGTCTTCAGCAGGTCCTCCGACTCTGTCAGCTCTTTACATTCAGCTGACAAGTCGGTCTTCAGTAGGTCCCCCGACACTGTCAGCTCTTGAGTTCAGCTGACAGGTCAGTCTTCCGAAGGGCTTGGCTTCCTCGCGCTCCTACGCTTGACCGGGCCGAGGTCCATTGGAACGTTGGAGCTTCTTGACTCCGCTTCGCAGTCCAGAGGTTGAGGATGCCCAACTCAGTACTGCCTCCACCTGGTTCCCCTCCCTCAATTTAGCATGTTGTCTTCAGATGGATGGCGCTGAGCTCGTACTTGGCAGCCGAAGACTGGTCACCTCGAATGCTCATCACGCCCTTGTCGGTCCAAAACTTCACTACTTGGTGGGCCGACGAGGGGACCGCATCCAAGTGGTGGAGCCACGGCCTTCCGAGGATGATGTCGTATGCCGAGTGGGCTTCGATCACAATGAACCCGGGTAAGATTAGTGAGATGCCCTGTTGTGATCGGAGGGTGATCTCACCAACCACCCTTGCAGCTTCTCCTGTGAAGCCTGTTATCGTCGACGACGACTCAGTCATCTGCCCGCGATCTAGCTGTATGGCGTCGAAGGCGCTGAGGAAGAGCACATATACCGAGCTTTCGGCGTCGACCAGAATTCTCTTCACTAGGCAATTCGCTATCTGCAGCCGTATGACCAGGGGATGGTTGTGAGGCCTCTCTATTCCGACCAGATCAGCCGCCGAAAACTGTACTGCAGCTTCTACTCTTGGCTCGGGACGGATGACAGGGTCGAGCACCACATGGTGGACTTGCCTTGCTTGTTCAATACGCCGCACCTGTCGGTCGACGGCATTTGACGACGGTACAGGGCCATGGTACCCGTAGATGGCGTCTACCTCTCGGAGTTGGCGTCTTTCTGGCGGAGGACCCGGTAAGCACTGTGCCGTCGCTCGTCGCTGGACTTCCCCTACAGCCTTGGTTTCCTTACGTTGAGGGATGTCAATGAAGCAGCCAAGGTGGCCGGCCTCAATGAGATCCTCAATATGATGCTTGAGCGCCCGGCACTGCAGGGTGGTGTGACCCTGGCCTTGATGGTACTCACAGTACCTTGATGCATCTCTGGCTCCCCTTTCCCCGGGCTCAAGCGGTTGCGCCCACTTGAAGTATGGTTCACCTTCGATGGCTTCCAGGATCTGGTCTATGGGGGCGTTCAGTACTGTGAACTCTCTGTTCCATTGCGGCCTCGCTGGCCTGTCTTGCCTTTGCCGCTTCGCCTCGTGCCGCGTCGCCTCGCCCTGTTGCTTGTTGATGTTCTTCACGGCAGCTGGTTTGGCGTAGCCTTGGTGCGGGACCCTGGTTTCCACTGCCTTCCTCTTGCGGTCCGCGTCTTCAATCTTGATGTACTTCTCAACACGCCGCGATAACTCGTTGATCGTCTCCGGGATTCGCTTGATGAGCGATGCGTTGACGAGTTGGGTAGGCTGGATGGCGTTTTTGAAGGCCGCGATCACCATACGATCCTGCCCATCTGCGTCGCCAAGCTCAGGTACTCGGACCTGAACCTATGGTAGAATTGTCGGAGCGTTTCATTCTGGGTCATATTCATCCCGAAGAGTGACTCCAGAGTCTTCAGCTCCCGGTGATTGCATCGGTACTGGTCGATGAACCGCGTGCTCAGCTCCGAGAATGAGGAGATGGACGAGGGCCTGAGCTTGTGGAACCACTCGAGAGGTGTTCCCGACAAGCTGTTGGCGAAGGTCCGGCAGAGAATATGATCATCCTCGTGGGGGACCAGAGCATCCCGGAAAGCCAGTACGTGCTCCACCGGGTCTTTCGATCCGTCGAACTTGGGAAGGCGTGGAGGATTCCACCCCCGAGGGAATGGCTTTCGGAGTAGCTTCTCGACAAGCGGCGACCGCGCGACTCCTCGAATGGCACCTTCCTCCAGCCGGTCGGGAGCTCGGACCCCCGGTCAGTCTCGCTGGATTCCTTCTTGATCCCCGAGTCGCTCCGACGCATGTACCCGAATGCGTTCGTGCACGCTCCTCCGGTCAGTAGTATGAGCCGGCTGCCGACTGGCTGGCGTCATCCGAGTGTGATGACTATCACTCGGTTGACGATGAAGTTCTCCGTCTCGCTTCTGGCGATGCACTTGTGCCGAGTCCGTCTTCGAGTGATGCTTGGAGGCAGGCGACTGTCGGGGGTGTGCCCCGAGCCGGGACCAGACATCCGAGCGTGCCGACGCAGCTCGGGCGTGTTTGTTTCTTTCCACAGGCTCAGGGCTACTCGAGTCTCGCCCGTCGGGATTCGCACTTTGGACCTCCACCGAGCGATTAACCCTGACCTCCACCTGAGGCACTGGTTGCGGCTGCATTTGCACTGGTGGGGCAGCTTGAGTGGGGAGACTCTGTCCCGCTTGGGCCAACATGCCCTGATTGAGTAGACCACCCGTCGGTGCGGCCCGCACGAAGTCACGCAACTCCTCGTAGTTGCGCTGCATCGTTTGGAGCTGGGTGGTGAGAGCTTGCTGGGTCATCATCATTGTGGCCAGAAAAGCATCCGATAGACCCCCTGTCAGAGGAGCCAGGGTTGCTACCGGAGCTTGACTGGACTCCCCGACCCCCAGTACAGGATTCGCCAACGGGACTACGCGCTCCGTGTCCGTTGGCTGTTGAACAAGACGTCCGACATCATTGGCATCTCCGAGTGGCGCAGTTTCGGACGGGAGCTGTGACGTCGAGCGGGTACGATACGGTCCACCGGCCATCGTTCTTCAACCGCGTGGTCGTGGACTGCTGGTTGCAGGTAGCCTCGGACTGGTCGACACCCACGGGTCAACAGTCGAAAGCTCTAGTAGGAAGTCTCGAAGACTATCCCACAGACGGCGCCAAGATTGTGGGGGGTTCTGAATCGAACCGGGCGGTTCGGGTGGCGAGCACAATCCAACAAGCCAAATAAAGACAGACTGGGAATTACGTGGAAAACCCCTTTTCAACGACGAAGGGGAAAAAACCACGGGTGGGGCGAGAATGCACTAAGACTATTCTTTCGGTTACAATCTCTCACCTTAACCCCAATTACATACCCTGAGGACCGGTCTCCCAAACTACCGACCTCTGCAATTTCACTCCAACTACCGACCGCTGCAGACAGCGTCTGTCTGCAGGTCGCTTGCAAACAGTGTCTGGCTGCCGACCGACCGACCTCCGCAGACAGCCTCTGGGTGCAGACCGACCGACCTCTGCAGACAGCCTCTGGGTGCAGACCGACCGATCTCCGCAGCTCCGCAAATTCTGGGACGCAACGGGCAGCGTCTCCTCCCGAATTCTTTCTCCCATGCTGAAGGGGTAGGTCCCCTTCTATAGTGTGGGGTGACGGTTACAACGCTCCCTGAAAATCGGGGGGGGGGGGGGGGGGGGGGGGGGGGGGGGGGCTGTGACGTGTCCCCGCAATGAGTTCAACCGCCGCGGTGACGTGGCGCGCGGTTGACACCTGGTCACTCCGGGTCGGAAATCGCGGGGCGTTGTCAGCGCAGCGTAGCCTCCGACATTTTTCGCAGCCTTGTTGACCAGCCGTGCGAGGTAGAGAGAGAGGGGGGGGGGGTGTGCTGCCTCCCCCTCTGTCTACATGCCGACCCAGGAGAGAGAGGGGGGGGGTGTACTGCCTCCCCCTCTGGCTACATGCCGACCCAGGAGAGAGAAGGGGGAGGGGGGTGTGCTGCCTCCCCCTCTGGCTACATGCCGACCCAGAAGAGAGAAAGGGGAGGGGGGTGTGCTGCCTCCTCCTCTGGCTACATGCCGACCCAGGAGAGAGAAAGGGGAGGGGGGTGTGCTGCCTCCCCCTCTGGCTACATGCCGACCCAGGAGAGAGAAAGGGGAGGGGGGTGTGCTGCCTCCTCCTCTGGCTACATGCCGACCCAGGAGAGAGAAAGGGGAGGGGGGTGTGCTGCCTCCCCCTCTGGCTACATGCCGACCCAGGAGAGAGAAAGGGGAGGGGGGTGTGCTGCCTCCCCCTCTGACTACATGCCGACCCAGGAGAGGGGGGGGTGTGCTGCCCCCTCTCTCCTTGGTGACCGACCGACCGACCCCTCCCCCCTTCTGGCTACATGCCGACCGAGGCAAGGGGGGGGGGGGGGGGGGTCGGGGCTGCTGCCCTCCCTTTCGTCTGGAGACACGCCGACCGAACTAGGGGGGGTGTTTGTTGCATGGCCGACCCCCCTCCTTCTCTCCGACTATTGCGTGGCCGGCTCCAAAAGGGAATGGTACACACAGGTGGGACCGGCTCATTTGAGGAGGCTGTAGATGCTTTTAGTTTATTTACATGGTTTTGGGCCTTGAAGGCCTTCTGTTCACATGGAGCCTTAGGGGACCGCGTTATGGTTGGGATGGCCCTGCCTTCATCAAAAGTTGGATGGTTTTTTTTTCCGGCAAATTAGATATAGGTCCTTAACTATTTTGCAATATTAGCCGCAGGACATCATAATTTGTTGTATTAGCTTAGGTCCCTATAAGTATACATTCGTCTCCAGAAAGAATATATATCATCTTTAGAAACAGTACACATTTGTTTCAGAAAGAGTATACATTGAGTATATATTCGTCGGGAGGGACTTCAGCTATATTTTGAAATTAACGTGTCCTCCAACTAAAAGCCATCTCTCAAGAAGGACTTAGGTCAAACTTCCCCTTTTTTTTAAAAAAAAGGGAGGGATGTTTTATTAGCATCCACCCTTACAGCTGTTATTCCCCCAGTTTCTCTCTCATTTCCGTATTAGTGTTCAACCCTTTCCTTTGCTCTTCTTCAAGCTTTTCTCGAAACCCTAATTTTCGTCCATGGGGCCTGAGGTGCATGCAGCTCATCACCAGCTCGAGTGCAGCTCGAATCGGGACTGGTTGAGTCCCGTCTGACTCACTCTGGTCCGATCTAGGTCTTGGCCAGTTCGGAACTGGTTGAACCATGAAAACCAGTTTAGTATAGGTATTAGCCTGGGGCTCGGTTAGGGCCTTTATGGGTCACACCGCATCCAGTCGAAGCCAAGAGACTCTACGTAGCTCATATTGGGCATGCTATGAGCTGGTACCAAACCCTTGGTTGGGCCAGGGTTTGGGTAGAGTTGACGGGGACACTGGGTTGGATTGGGTTGGGTTGGGCTCGGACTTTCGAGTCTGAGGATCGAATATAAATTATTGTGATTTTTTTTTATAATAATATTTTAAAATTATAAATTTATTAAAATATCGTTATAATTTTTGTAATTTCAAAGGTGAAGCTCTAACTGGCAACGTGGCCAGTCAACGCCGAAAAACTATCGCCACGTAGCCAGTAGCTAGTTTGTTTGTATTTTTTTTGTGAATTTTCGGTGAATCTCGTATCTTGATTGCAAGATTTATAATGACATTGATTAACACTAAATGAATCCTGCAACCGAGATAAAGGATTATGTATTTAGATTACAGGGTTTAGTGTTAACTGAACCCTGTATTTAGATAATCTGTATTCAGATTATAGGATTTAAGTATTAACTGAATCCTGTATTCTGGTTACAGGGTTTAGTGTTAATCAGTGTCATTAAGAACCCTGCAACCGGGATATAGGGTTCACCGAGAATTCACAAAAAATAAAAAATAAACAGTTGTGGCAGTGAGTTTTTCTGCATTGACTGGCCACGTGACAGTTAGAGCGCCACTTTTGAATTTACAAAAATTATAATGATATTTTAATAAATTTATAATATTATTATTATAAAAACCTCTAAATTATTTGTTTAATTTTTACATACAACAAATATGAAATTTTATATAGCCCTTTGTATTAGCATCAATGGCTCAGATTTGAGTACTCCTCTACACATTAATTAACCACAAAAACAATGTCCTTCCCCCTTTTGTCCTTCTTCTTCATCTTTCTTCTTCTTTTATTTTATTATTTTTTGGGGTACATAGTGGGGGCCCTAGCTAGGGCCCAAGAGTCGCCACAGGCATTGCCACAGGAGAAGGCCCACCAGCCCCAGAGACGTCGCTACCACCACCGGCGGGAGCGCGCCACACTGTGCACGGAAAGGGCCCACTTGACCCCACGAAATCACCGAACAAACGAGTGTGCCACACCGAGCACAGGAAGAGCCCACCAGGCACCTAGAAATCGCCGCACAAACAATTGGGACTCAGGAGCGCTACATCGAACCGAGTAGGGTTATCGAACCCTGGACCGTCTTCAGCTAGACTTGGGCCGGGTTCATTCTCAGAATTCTAAAAAAAGTTTCAGATTTGTGTTTGCATCTCTCACTCTGTGTGTGTGTGTGCACACGCATGCGCGCATACGTACACCCGCACCCACACGGAAAAAACTTAAATGAGCAGATCTCACAGCATAATGCTGTGGAGATGCCTATCAAGAGCGTGGCATCCCCACAGAACAGTGGGCTCCCCGAGTGTTGCACTGCAGGGCCCACTGTACAGTGAGGGATGACACGCACCGATAGGCCTCCCCACAGCGTTTTAGGCCTCCCCACTGAAGTCTTCCCTGTGCTCAAATAGGAAGATCTTACTTGGTCACCCTCCAACATTTGGCCAGAAGCACAGAAAGATCAACATCCAGACCTAAGAACTTCTTCCCCTTGGAATCCCTTTGATGAGAGCATCAATCTCTTCCTCTACTTAACAGCATTTGAAAGGGATGGGATCCCCTCATTGGCAAATGCTCGAACACTTGATGTTCCTCCCCGTCGTCTTTGTAGCAACTCACAAAACCTTGATCTACCACTTCCTGACCTGTAAAGGCTCATGCAGGAAGAGAGTTTCCCACGTGTGAAACCATTCTTGATTGCTAGACCTTCAACATAGCAGCAGAAATAGAATAAAATTGATAATTGAAGTATTGGTAATTAAATCCAACCTGAGTTACTGAACCAATCACAGCATCCAGACCACAACTCAAAACACCTGAACATGAAAGACTACCGAAAACGGTGGCATGATGGGGGTTTCTTTTTATGACATATCAAGATTCAAGATCAGGTTTCTTTGGAGGTGCCCTTCTTTGCAGCCTCGGCAGCAGCCTTCTCTGCCTCGATTTCTGCAACAACGGCATCGATTTCAGCTTCATCAAGCTGGCGAAGGCCATGCTCTTTCGTCATCACCGCGATCTCTATGTTCTTTCCCCCGCTCTCGACCACCTACCCCCCCCAAAACAAATAACCAGATAAACTATCAATTAGAGTGATAATTTGTCATCAGAACAAGGTAATTTTGGTTAACTGGCTTATTACTGTTCAGAAAACTACAAAAAAAAAAAAAAACTGTTCTGGAAAGATAACTGTTTTAAGGAGATAAGGCAATGTAGAACCAATTTGCACAAATAAAAGTGGTGCACATACTGCATGGATTATGGCTAAAAAAAAAAGGGGTTAATGTGTGAGTGGTCCTTGACAACAGATTGTTTCAGTGAACAGATCCTGATCATTTTAATCTAAGGTCCCCTATTTTCTTTAGAAATCCCAAAATGCCCTCACGTGCTCTCCTCCCATCTCTCTCAAGCGCGAGCAGCGGTGGCGGAGGCGAGTGCAAGCAGCAGAGGTGGCAGTGGCGGTGGTGGTGGCGGCGGGCGTGACCTCAAGTTGCAGCTGCTAGGTGGTGGTGACGGCGGCAGCAGGCGAGACCTCAAGTTGCAGCTGCTAGCCGTTGCCGTCCCTACGGCGGCGAGCAAAGGTGGCGAGAAGGAATTGGGGACGGAGGGGTTTGGTTAGGTTTAGGATTTCTAGGTCTAGGGTTTATCCCATGGCCTATAGATCTTAGGCTTAGGGTTAGGTTCGGCAGAGGCGAGAAGCTCTGGCAACAGAAGTTCGGTTAGGTTCAACGAAAACGATGGCATTTAAATGAAAATTTAAAATATTGTGGAGGGCATTTTCATCCACAGCATTTGTTTGCCATTTAGCTAAACCAGATCCTATGTTAGGGACCGCTCACTAACTCCCCCCCAAAAAAATTAGAATACATGATCGAGGATCCATGTAATAGTAGGCGTAGACGAATTTATACCCTAAGCCCTTTTTCCCTTGAATATATGAATTGGCTAACAATCAACAAGAGGCTGGCCCAATGCGTATATTTTACCAGCATTGGGTCTGCTCTTGTATGTTCCACAAATCCAACATAATAGTCCCGATCAGAATGGTTTTAAAGAGCTGATCAAAGATGTCGTCTTAAGACTACGTCAACCTTCATAAGAGCGTATACAGATCAATTAGGAAAATTTCCCTATGCAAATTCTCTGACAGCCGAACCACACTGACAGAAGACAAAAATAAAATAAAATCGTATGACTTACAAGTGTACCCTCTTGCGACTATCTACAAGAAACCCCAACTATTTCACATGACGCCCTTTTCTATGATTTGGTCTGTTCTTTCCCAAACTCAGAAGCAGCTTTCTGCGATACTCTGGTCATGTACGACAGATAAAGGTGTCAGATGCATCCCAATTAGCTCCTGTATCTTGTGGTCTATCAGTTGTTGTAGCTTGCAAGTTGTATAAATTCAAGCTTTCTAAAAGGCTAAAATGAGTCGGAGTAACTTCCCTAATTATCTCCAAGCTTTTAGGTAGGAGATAGGCCTTGTATACAGTACAGGGATCCCACTTATCCAATCTAGCCACCCTACTCTCTTCCTTGGACTCTCCCCATCTTATTATGAGCCCCCTTGGTCAGCGACCAGACAAGCAAAGACTCTAATGTGAATAGCAAGACGTTTTGTGCATCTAATAAAGTCTGATTAACATTTCATGCAGGACACTAATGCAGGTTGTATATGTGGCATTTTTAAAAGATCAGTAATTTAATTCTCACAAACAATGTTCCGATATAAAAGTGTAAAAGATCACTTTTAGTTATAAATAAATTTAAAGAAGCTAACCATTCTATGTTCAGATAACAACATGCAATCTTATAGTGCCAAACAGTTCACATGTATGAACAAGCGATCATTTGGAAGCCAAGAGGTCTCCTTTAGCTATGTGAAAGCCTTATGGTTAATAAAAAGATCAGATACTCTGCAAAAGGATTTCAATGAATTTCCAAGGCTAAAAATTGTTCTCAATGATTAAGTTCATGTATTTTCGAAAGGACCTAATCAAACTGAGAAAATTTCGTAATGATTCTCAAGAGATTAACATCAGCAGAGGACCTATAGATCTATGTAGTTGAAAGCCACGCCACGCCATGCACAAAAGATCTTAGTTGATGATTTCCATTAGCAAAGCGATTCCAAAACAAAGTAAATAAGTGCTGTTGAACAAAGATATAGGGTCAGCGGGGTCACCAAACTGCCAGCTTGCATGGCTGCTAAAGGCCTGGCTAACCACTAGCAGCCTGCTGGAGGTCTGGTTGGCCGTTAGTGGTCTGTTGTCGCCTTGTCGGTCAGTTGGGACACGGATGACCAGCAGGTGGCCGCTGGGAGCCTTTAGGTGGGTGTACAGATGCACACACAGAGAAAGAGAAGAGAGAGACCAAATAATTTTTCAAGAGCCAAATAATTTTTTTTTTCAGTTGGGACACGGATGACCATTGGCCGTTGCAGAAGTCAAAATATGTTTTTCAATAGCCAAATAAATTTTTTCAGCAAAAGTCAAGAGTAAAAACTTATTCAGAAGTTACTTCTCCATAACTAACTCTTTCCAGGTCAAGTAAACCAAACAGAGCTTAAACAAGCTTTAACTCAAAAAACAATCCCTTCTTTAGAATGAAGCCCACCGTGTTTATTGTAAAAAAAATGAAGTCACCAAATCCATCAAATCAAGTAAAATCACATCAGTAAAATTATATCCGACCTACCCTAGTAATTACATAAACGAATCTTTTGTTGTGATTCTAAAAAAATAATATATTTTTCCTCATCCGCATATGTTATTGGCAAAATCTTGATGCTAATAGACTAAATCATCGTTTTAAACTCAAACTTGACTCGAAAACACAGGCGAGTTTTGGACAAAGTCAATCGAGTTTAAAATGATCAAACAATAGTACCAATATTCATATGCAGTAGATTGATGTTAACACAGGCGAGTTTTGGACCAAGTCAATCGAGTTTCGGGCTGAGTCAATTGAGTCTTGAATTGAATTGTTATTCATACGAGTCAATGGGCGACTGAACCCTGGCCGAGTTTCAAGTCGAATCTCCGAGTTTAAAACATTGAACTGAACATTGGTACTCCATACACCCGTTGCTTAAAATGATCAAACAATAGTACCCATATCAACCAAGAAACTTTATAAAAAAGTACCAGCATATGGTACAAAGGACCATATTCTATGGTTGAGAAAAAAACTATGTTAAACGGAGAAAGAAAGCATAATCTCAAGCATACTTCTGTAGATTTAGGGACACCTTTGTGGTTGGGCCATCATCACTTCATCACAAACTAAAATAGTTGTACTACCTTGTTGAAGTAATCTTCTTGAGAAAGCAATAACGAATAGGATATAGATGTCTGCAAGGATATTAGCTGTTCAACATTAATCATATATAGTGTCTTAACTAAAATAGGAAGAAATTGAGGAAGATGGACGCTGGCTTAAAAGGGATTAAGTCATTACAACGGAGATGACATTTTATGTGCCCTAACATGTTAGTCATCGTTAATCTTCTTTGTGTTCCACTAATCGTCAAGTTTGGCACGAGTCTTGGCTACTTGATAACGTATCCACTACCACACTGCCTTATACACAAGAGTTAAATCACTTGTGCTATGAAACCAAATGGTGCAAAAATGTTGTATGGGAGCCATGTGTAAGCCATGCAGCATATTTAGTAAGTAGAAATATTGTATATCAAAGAACAAGAAGGAAACATATGGGGAATCCACCAAAAAAAGAAGAAACGTAATTCAAAATAACTTCAAAATTACAATAAATCCATCAAACTAAAGTATCCAGTTATAGTTATAGAAAACAAAACAAATCTAGAATTATATTTGTTCACTCTCAGGACTCCTAACCAATCAATGATAACTATAGAACTCCTTGGACGTATACTAACTGCAAATGCAACTTTTTCAGCTTGAAACTCCATTACAATGAAAATTTCAAATTTTCCTCAAAACATTTGACCATGGAGTTCGAACTAGGCAGCAAACGACATTTGATTACTTCGACAAGCAAGGTCGCTCTAAAATTTATCTAAAAATAGAATCTAAAGTTGCAATGTAAATAAAATCAGAGTAAACTATAACTTGCTACATGTAATGTTATGGAACAACTTCTACACTAGTTTGGGATGGATTCAAATCAAGGTTTCAGAATCTGGGTTTGGCTGGTTCAGTCGGTTCTGGTTCAGCCGACTTGGAGTTTCGGCTACAAATATTACAAAACTCTATCACAGTTTCAGGTCTGATCTGGTCAGTGTAGGTCGATACGACTATTTTGTATCTGATTTAGTCGATTTGGCCTAACCAAACTCGGTTGCCGATTCGGTGTTTCAGGTACAGATATTAAAAAAGCATGCAACACTTTGATTTTTTACAACTTAAACAAGCAATTAGCTTGGCTAAGACAACATAACACTCATATAAAATTTTTGGTGAGTACGCAGTGAGCCCAAGGATCCAAGGGGAATATGAGCATTTGCTTTACAAAAGCACCATAATTCATCCAAAAGGTGGCATTGCTTGTCAAACCCATTAAAATTTAAGAATATTATTTATCTATAATATAATTGTGCACACACGCCATACTGCCCCTTTCCGATGCTGACCCAACCCCCTCCATCGCCTTATAGTACCTTTATGAAGTCGCATAGTCATTGTGTGCATGTACAGTATTCAAGATGTCACTTGTCAAGAAGAGTCTCACAATGGCTATTTAACTGCAATTAATAGGAAACCAGAAACTCCAAAAGATATGCTGGAAGGCATGGAAGAAAGGGACATGAAAAATTGGAATAGAGGATTAATCCAATGCTTGCAATGTTATAGGATATGATACCAACTCTTAGTCAAACAAAAGCAAAAGTTTGAAAACTACTCTCGAAAACAAGAAACATCATCTGAATGATGATGCCAACCCGATGAATAAGAAATTGGGTGGTATCCAAGATGCTGAGCCAAGAAGGGTCTCACATTGTGCACTTAACTATGATTAAAAGGAAACAATAAACTTGAAAAGATAGCCCAAGAAGGGTTTGATATCATACATGTATTGAAAGCAGGGGAGAAGATGACGTAAAGTTGGCAAACTCCCTCCCGAAAGCATATAATATATATGAATCGATTTGTAAAATGCTACTAATTAATTACAATGACAGTAGTAAAATAATTAATTTTTTGTGGATATGATTATTGGTTGTTGGTATTTTAAGGATTTTGTTGCTATTTTTTCTATCTTAATTTAATTTTAAAAAGTACAAGATAAAACAATGCATGCGACCACACAACATATATGATCGATCGCCCAAGTAAAATCATGTCAAATTAAGTGTTAGACACAACATAAATCATACAATATGTGTTGTCCAAAACATTTTAAGTATCATTAGAGCCGTCAAGATGCTAGGTTTGCCTAAAAGACCCAAATTGTGTGTTAAAAGCAATTAAGTCAGCCAATATATCAAAAAAATTGAAAAATCTTGTGTACCTAAGCTTGCTACTCTGGGATGGTGTTGCATATCTTCATGTGTTGGTGTATCTCATGTGCCGACAAAGCACAACATGATATGTGTACCGTGTCAAGGCCTACCATGGCACATCATACTTTAATGCATGATCTGACCCAAATCTAATTGTGACATTTCAGTCAATATCAGTAAAATTATACCAAAAAGGAACATAAGGTCATAGAGAGACTAAAGATAAGCGACAAAAAAATTAATGAATTGTTACTATACGTAAAATAAAAGGGCAATAAATGAATACAAGGTCCAAATACAAGTCAGAGGGTTATAAATATAAAGGATTTGAAAAAATAGAAAATAACAAAAAAGGGAAACCTAAGAATAATTTTAGTAAGATCGGTACAAAAGTTGTATTTAAAAGAGATTTACATATTCTACAATTCTTGCTTTCTACCCTCTTGTCTAGACCCATTCCTAGTGCAAGAGAACCTTGGAGGGTAACCCCTTGGTTGCATGAGATTAAGCAGCATAACTAACAAGGTGAGCCTCTCTACCCGCCAACTGGCTTTCAAGATTTATTGGTATGTCCCTCCCTTGCCAAGTTGCCTTGGTTGGGTTATCAACACTACACTTAGAGATTTAACGTCTATGAAGCACGGATACTTAAAAATATATGACGTACCCGTACCGGATACGTATCGGACACGGATACGGCCCGAATACATCTCGGATACGTGTCCGATACGTTTCGGGCGTATCCTGAATTTAAAAATGCCAGGATACGGCCCGGATACGGCTGGGATACGGGCCGGATACGGCCGGGATACAGGAGGGATATGGGCCGGATACGGGAGGGATACGGCTGGATACGGCTGACCGGTTTGGGCTTGGGTTATTGATTTTGGGTTTGGTTAAAAGTCAAACCCAAACCTAAACCCAAACCCACTGTCCCACATTAAAAGATTTAAGAGTAAATTGCACAAAGACCCATGTAGTTTGACCGATTATCACTTACACCCCTCATGTTTAAAACCCTACAAATGCCCCCTCTGGAAAGGTGCAAGTGATATATTTTTCAAACTGTAGGGGGTCTATGTGTAATTTACCCAAAATTTAACCCCACCCCACACTGTTTTCTTGATCGAGCGAGAAGAGAGGGAGAGCAGAGAGGCAGGCGTCCGGCCACGCCCGTCGTCTGCCGTTCGTCGTCGCCCGCCTGATTGCAGCCGTCCGCACCTAACTACAGCCATTAGCCGCCCGTCCGTCGTCCGACTACAGTGGCCCATCGTCCCCCCGCACCCGTCCACTGCCCAATTGCAGCCGTTCGCCCGTCTCTCTCCCTCACTGCCCCATATCTCTCTCTCTCTCTCTCTTCCTCACAGCTCCATTTGGAGGCTTTTTAACCCGCCATCAGGATCTACAGGTATGCAATAAAATCGATAAAAAACAGTGATAAAATATTAAGCAAATTATGAAAATTTTATTAAATTTTTTTCAAAAAACAGTGATAAATTGTAGCAATTAATATTTTGTTTATATTGAATATGCAACAACCCGTGCTTCTATATTGAATATGTTCTTTATGATGCATTCTATCAATTAATAGTTCTATAAATTAATAATTTAGTATTTTATTTAAAATTTATATTTAAAAAATAATAATTTATTGCCGTATCCTTAGCCGTACCCGTATCCTACATTTTTAAGATTTGCCGTATCGCCTTACCCGTATCGTATCGTACCCGTATCCGTATCCGTGCTTCTTAGTTTAACGTCTAGTAACAGTTGGAGAAAATTCTTGTTAATCTTCCCTATAGTCGACCTATCTTGATGGGATTATGGAATAAGGATTGGATGATGATGAAATTTTTAGTGAACAAACTGACACGTAATCATATTTGGTGCATTTGGTGTTATCAAGGCAGAAAGGCCGAAAGGCCCGAAACCCTCACGTGATAGATAAGATATAATGAAAAAAAAATCTAATGCTTCCGTCACTTGGGAATGGAAAATGGGCCGAAAGGCCCGAAACCCTCACGTGATAGATAAGATGGAGCGTTTGGTTGGTAGGCTTTCGTCAATTGGGAATGGAAAATGGATATCCATTTCTATTGAAACACCCCAACGGGTATTGCATTTCTTCTGGAAAGGGAAATGATAACCTTTTTCCCTCTTTAAGTAAGTGGCAACCAAACACACCCTAAGAAACAGACAATGAATAGATAGACAACGGGAGAGGAGGAGGAGTGGTACATGAAAGGACTAGACAAAAAAAGAGAAGGTGGAAGGAGTATTAAAAAATAAAAGAAAAATAAACATGATGTCGAAGCTCACAAGTGGCCAACGGTGGTAGTAATTGATCGCCCCTGCCTACTTTGTTTATTCTCTCTACAAAAGTATTGAGCAAGGCTCAAGGCTGGCGTGGGGTCGGGCGTAGGGCTTGGGTCACCACCTAGGTGATTTTGGCTGATGTTGTCTAGGTGTTGCCTTGATAACAATAGGTGCATTTCATAAGATGATGGTATATTGGAAACAATTCAGCTTTGTTGAATGTGGATTAAACAAAGTGGAGAGAACATCAAGGTAGGCGAATTGCAATAATTCTTTACTAATATTAAGGTTTTCTTTTAACATAATTTCTTGATAAATCGTTTCTATGTTAACTATTTCCTTCACAAACCTAACATAAGGTTGGGATGTTAACAGCTCTATCGAGTTCGAAATTTCTAATCTTACCTTATGTAACTAAAGCAAGACATCTCAAATGATCCTTCTGCATCCATCTTGGCACAAAAAAAGAAATTTGACAAAATAAACAAAATCCACATTGATTCCATAATCTAGTGACTTGCAAGCTGGATGCAATTGCAAATAAAAGATTTTGCTCACATTTCTATAAAAGCATGTTCTGATCAAATCCAAGGCTAACAACTCAAAGCAAACGAAGAACAATAAAGGAAGCAACCAACGGCAACTTACTTCAAGCAAGGCACGAATCGCCAGCTTGATCGTCTCATTGCCGGAGGTCTCCTTGTAGTTCTTCTCCAAGAACTCCCGCATCGAATTCGAGTTCCTCCCAGTGGCATTGGCCTTCCAGGCCGAGAAGGTCCCCGAGGGGTCCGTCTGGTATAGAGACGGCACTCCGGTGTACGGGTCGAATCCGACGATGAGGGTCGAGAGGCCGAAGGGCCGGACGCCGCCACTCTGTGTGTACTTCTGCTGGAGCCCGGCGATGTAGCGCGTGATGTACTCGACCGTCACCGGGTCCTCCAGCGTGAGCCGGTGGCTCTGGCACTCGATGCGGGCGCGGTTGATCAGGACCCGCGCGTCCGCCTTGAGGCCGGCGCAGGCGAGCGCGATGTGCTCGTCGAGGTTCACGATCTTCCTCACCGACCTGGGAGATCAAAAAAGGGCACAGGCCTCTAGGGTTGGGGGTTTCGTCGTGCGGATCGGGACACTAGGCAGTGATCGGGATGACGGACCTGGAGTCTTGGAGCTTGGGGGTGGACTTCTTCTCCACGCCGAGGACGATCGTGTCGGTGCCGCGGACGCCGACGGCGGCGTTGCCCTTGCGGACGGCCTCGAGAGCGTACTCCACCTGGAAGAGGTGGCCGTCGGGAGAGAACACGGTGATCGCGCGGTCGTATCGGGCCATGGCGCCTGCGTCTAGGGTTTCCGAGTCCCAGTCCCGACTACAGATCCTTCTTGTTGTTCCGCGCGTCTACTTGGGGAGCAAGGCAGGCAGCTGTCAGGCGGGTAGTGTAACCCGGGCTAGAGGAGATTCCAGGCCCAGCCCACTCACGCTGAATGATCTAACCAAGGGCCCGTTTGGTTCCTCTGCCTCCATCCTTCCTCTAAAATCGTAGTATTTGATCGTACCAGTTCGAATGCATTACTATGCACTTAGTCACCCCTATTGTGTATTTTAGAACATGTAGTACCCGGTACTCCAGAGTTCACTTTTGCTAAGAAGACCCTGTCTTTTATTTATAATATTGCTAACTAGACAAAATGTTTCTTTGAATTGTTATGTTGGTGCATGGACTAGGATGGATCTGACTTGAGTCGAACCAGACCATGGGTCCTAGGTCTGAGTCGCTGGTCGACAGGATGAGGGTCAATATGATTGCGTACACATGTGTGCGTGTGTGTGCGTGCGAGCATGCACACGAGTATAGGACGTGCAAGTGGGCACGGGTTGTTTATTTAATAATTAATTAAGTGTTTGTATGTTGTCGGCTACCCTATATAAACTTGTCACTGAGCGGCTCAAGCCGCGAGACCCAACCGGTCTTTCAACCTAGGTATGATAGATTGCCCCAAGCAATGATCCAACTCGATTGGGTCCTGTCGATTCATGAGTCCAACCTGCTACCCGTTTGTCCATTCATGTCCTCCTCTTTTTCTTGACCATTAGATCAAAGATCTAGCGCACCTGACCACATTGCACTTCCCTCTAGCCGTTCGATTTTAATCCAAGAAAAACCTCATCCCTTTAACCTCGATCTTCTGATTTTGATCAGATGCATCGAGATTCCCAACTCAAAAATCCTTGCCCACCCTTGTCAATCCCCTACAGCCACCCTAACTTCGTAACCCCCTCTCCACCACCCCAAATCCCAGCCCCTTGACATCCCTCCATACCCAGCTACCCTCCTCCTCCTATAAAGGGAACCAAAACCCTAGCCCCTTTCTCTTCCCCTCACCAAAACCCTAACCCTAACCCCAACCCTCTCTCTCTCTCTCTCTCTCTCTCTCTCTCTCTCTCTCTCTCTCTCTCTCTCTCTCTCTCTCTCTCTCTCTCTCTCTCTCTCTCTCTCTCTCTCTCTCTCTTCTCTCTCTCTCTCTCTCTCTCTCTCTCTCTCTCTCTCTCTCTCTCTCTCTCTCTCTCTCTCTCTCTCTCTCTCTCTCGATCCCTCTCTTTCTCTTGCTGGCACATGGCAGCCAATCAGCAAGAAGGAGTCGATGCCAGAGAGGAGCATGGAGAGGAGCCGCGACTGAAGTCAAGGACTACCAGGTCAGCCCCTCTTCTCCTCCCCCATTCTTTTCTTTTTTTTATTTTGGGTTCTGTCAAGACCAGCCACATCCGATCCCCTTCTGTTTTTTCTTTTGCTTTTGTCACAGCAACGACTACCAGCCAAATGACCGGCAACTATGCAACCGACGGAGCTTGACCAAGCTAGGCCAGGTCCCATGGGCTGATAGACACCCGCCAAGCCAGTCGATAAATCCCCCTCATCTTTTGCTCTTTCTGTTGTGACTACCATCGTCCAAAATGCTGACGACTAACATTCACATGGCCCCCGACCTCCTCTTGCAGCATCAATCCGACACCTGTCCATTAGGGCCCTTTCCATGAGCCAATAACTCTCTTGAGTCGTCAATTTTGATCGATCGAGCAAGGCGATTTAGTGATAATTTTATTTAAATTCTGATTCGTTGCTAAGTCATGGTGTCGAGCCATGTGAATTGCATTAGGACATGGACGATTGTCGTTCAACCTCTTTTGACTATGAGTTAAACCTATAGTCATGCCCTCCTTTGTTTTTTATACAAAGCTATCGTGCCTTAGCGCATGGTGCCATCTTCTCGCCAAATGGGATGCATCACTTTTTGTGCTTATGGCTCAACAATAGTGGCTCATATACCCCTTGTGTCAACCTTGCCTATTTCAGGTTTTGGCCGGACAAGGTATGATAATTATCGCCAATTCATGTCTAGACTCGGGAGGCTTTTATAAATTATAATTATGTATGTCGACCTGTACCCGCATCAAAGCCCGAGGGCATCTTGGATGATTGGCGAATCAAACCTCGATCTGATCTAAACCCTCATAGATGACTCTTTAAATAATATAGCGGTAATCTGATTGTATGCACTTGTTAGGCATTATTCACATTGACACGGTGGAGTCGGGACAGACGTTAATAGTAGATCATGTGCTTCAATCAGGTGACACTCGCATCACAATCTAACTACTAGTTTTGATAGTTAGTTTAACTAAAAGCAGGTGCCCTTGTGGCATACGGGTCATGTCGGGCTCATTGCATGCGGTTGAGTGGACCCCGTCTTGCATGCAGAGTCATGTGTTCGACAACACATGCACTAAGAAATAATTAATTATAACTTTTCACAGACACCTTGCATGTCTTCCCCTAAAATTTAAGTCATGAATAAAATAATAACTAATGACAAGTATGGCCCCTACCCTCCCAGCAGGAGTGTGGGGATCATATCTATATTGGGACCCGGTGGAGAGTTTGTTTTATTATATATATCATGCCATGTGGGTTACAATTTTTACGGTACGAATTCCAATGTAAATTACTGAAAATGGTTAATCACTAAGAGCTTATGTGGAGTGATTAAATTGACAATCTACCTTGTAAGAAGGTAGAGGGCAAGGTTTTTGTGAACCTCTCTGCATGCACAGTCAAAGACTAGTAGGTTAGGGTTCACTGGCAAGGGTTATGGTAAAGCCAATAAGAGTAACCCTCAAGTAGAGATTGGCCTAACAACTCTGTCCGGGGGAGTTAAAGTCCCCATAATAAAACCAATTGGGCGGTAGAGCTCCACCGTGAAAGACAAAAAACCTCTTATGGTATTTTTGTGCATGATAGTAATGGATGCATGGCGAGAGAGTTAGCCCTCTATATCAAAATAAAAGGCCCTATAGTAATACCCTATCGGGGACTAGATGAACATAATATCTGGGGTTCACAATATGATAGATGACTCATTTAATTGTTAACTAAGCACAATAAATTATTGATATTGGACTATAAAACTATTAAATTTGATAACCTAGTGACAGTAGGGTTTGCATGTAAACATAGTTATTGCATAGACATATAGGTTATACTTGAGAACATAGTATGCCAATTAGGTTAATCAGTAAACCGTGCTAAAATGTACTCTTTACTAGTTCTTAGATTGTTAGTTTGTTACTAGCCAATAATTTGCTAACCCTCTCAGGGATTAATAGGAGGCTACTCAATCCAACAAGTAGACTCTTGCAGGTTAGCAATTGTAGCAGGAGTTCGGGTAACAATCATGGAGTTAGTAGCGGGCTACCATAGTTGTAATAGTTGTGGTAATAGCTATAGTTGGTGGACTTGTTGTCAGACTTTTGCTATATCGAGGATGTAACTTTGTATTGGAATAAGATATATTTATGTGGTTTAGTTTGAATTATGTTACAATGATCCCACCATGAAACTTCTTTATGTAGGCCTCACCTCAAGGCTCCAAGCCTAGGATAGATCACCTGAAAATATAATAATATATAAATAGTCTAATTAATCAACCCTGTAGATAGGGCCACAAGACTGATACACCAGAGTATTAGGGAGTGGGTAAGGTTACTTTGCACGCCGTTGGAAGCTTGAGAATCGTGCTCCTTAGAGGGACTCTTGTCAGCATGTACTGGCACCGAAGTGCCACCCATACTAAAAGGATAGCCTTCTTGAAGGTTGAGTTTATTTTATCTTCTCACATGGGTGAGAGAGCGTTGTGGCCCTGTGAGATCCCCAACTTGGTATAGTTAATTGACCAAAATCCATACCCTTCACTTTCTTCTCATCTCACACCCCAGAGATCGGTATTCATATTTCTGGGGCGGGACAGAATATAAATCTACACATGATAGAAAATTTTGACCTTTTTGGTGGGTCACGCGGTGGTATAGGGCCTTGTATGCACAGAAAAAGATCCGGGTCGTCTTTATTGCGAACACACGAGATTACAAGAGTGGCCGGGACCCGGGGGCTCGGGTATGGCGAGTCCGGGTGCGGCGAGCGTTGATCAAGGGATTGTGGGAGAGATCCTCTAGAGGGTCCCTTTGATCTGCGTCTCCACTTGGTATTCGTGTGAGAGCTCTGAAGGGGTTGCCCAGGACAGAGGTCTTTACAGGGTGAGGGTTTTTGAGAGGCTAAGGAGTATCCGCCATTTCTTTGGTCCCTTCCGTGCTTCGCGCTTCCTCGGCTAGGGGTCTTTGGCTTTGTTCCTCGGTCTTCGTGTCTTCCTCGCTCCTTGCTTGACCCCGGCGTCCTTGATCGTCGGTTCGCGGCGTCGATCGTGCTTTTGGCGTCGGTTTTGGCTTTGACTTTCGGCTTTGGGGTGGCTCTGGCTTTTGCTGTGCTTTGGCGCTTGCACTTGGACGTAGATGGGGGAGACTTGCGATGCGTTCGTTCTTCCGGACTTCGCGTCGTATCGGCTAGAACGTGCGATGCTTTTGCTCGTGACCGGCGTAGTCGCTTGGCTTTGGCACTTGCGTTGCTTTAGCGCGGGCTTTACCAGGGCTTTTGCTTCGGCTTCTTGCATGGGCTTTTGCTTCGGCGTCGACTCGATCTTCTTCTCAAACGATAGTGACAACGTCTTCAATGCTTCAGGCTTCTTTGACGATTTAAGTGTCGACTAGACTCTGCTTCTTCTCCGGGCTTCTTTGGCTTGATCGGAGTCGAAGGGTACCTTCGAAGACGGCACCGATCTTTGTGAGACGGTTGTAGTGTCGGCTTTGCTTTGAAGACGATGGGTGTAGCGACGCCTCAAGGAGTCCTCTCCAAGCTTTCTTCTTCATGGATGGAGCGGGCATTTGTCGAAGGCGACGGGGTGATGACGCTTCGTTCCTTTTCTCCGGGCTTTGGAGCTTGATCGGAGTTGAAGGTTTGTTGGAGCCGATAGGGTAGTGCCGCTCCGAGCTTCTTCTCCGGCCATTGCTTCTGGCATCTTCGGAGTCAAAGGGTCTTCTTCTCCGAGCTTTCTTCTTCGTGCACGGAGTCGAAAGCTTGATCTTCTTGTGCAAGGGTCTTCACGTTGATGAGGGCTTTCAGTGGACTAAGCCGGGTCCCGAAGGGATAGGCTTGCCCATGCCTTGTGAAGCCTTGGGTCGATGAAGAAGCATCTCCTCTTCTGCAGAGCTTCCTCGCTTTGTCTTCAGCTTGCAACTTTTTCGACCTCTTGAGCCTTCCCCCTCCCCCTCTATTTATAGGCGAAGGGGGGAGGGGAGAGATATGGGAAGTTTAATTTTAAATCCCTTTAATATCTCCCCCATAATTACCCAAGATTTATTCTTCAATTGAAGAGAGGAATAAACATTTATTTGCTTTCCTTTTCCGGAGGGGTAATTATGGCTGAATATTGCACATGAAATTAATGGCGACCCGGCTCTTCTTCTTGTTCGTCGGATCGAGGGATCGGCGCAGATCCATGGGTAAATAGACGTCATACGCAACCTCCTCCCGTGCATGGCGGTCTTTCTTTCCTTTTTCTTCCTTTCTTTCCTTTTCGTTCTTTCTTTTCTTTCCTTTTCTTTCTTTCTTTTATTTCCTCTTTCTTTTCCTTGCATGGCTGGCCACCCCCTACCCGTGGGTAGGGGGCTCGGGTTTCAAGAATGGGGCCGGGTGGGCCCCACTTGGGGATGGGCCTACCCAGCCTCTTGTTAGGCGCGGGTCGGGTCCGGTGTCCCCCTGTGAGTCGGAGCATGCGAATCGAGTTCGGGTCCGGGTCCGAGTGCGTATCGCATTTGCATCCGTATTGGTGAATGCAAGTCGGGTCCGGGTCTGAGTGTATGTTGGGTTAGCATCCGTATCGGTGCATGCAAGTCGGGTCCGGGTCCGAGTGTATGTTGGGTTTGCCTCCGCATAGGTGCGTGCGAGTCGGGTTCGGGTTAGACACAATTTGTGTGTCTACAAGTGCCCCCTCAAGGATAAGTGCGATGGCGGAAACATGTAGGGCTTGTGCACGTAGGGAGCGTAGAGCACTTGTCCTTGATTCCTTTTGTGGACGAAGTTGGGGGCTTATTTAAGGGCCCCTACACTCCTCATCCAACACCTTGCTCTTGCGAAGGCTCCGCCGGCTTTTGGAGACCACCGTCGGAAGAAAGCTGCCTTGGGTTGCACGCGACTCGCTCCGTCTTCCCAGTGTCGCCTCTTTCATCGGCGGCGGCGACGATGGTGCGCGACTTGAAGATTGTTGCAAAGGCGGGCTTGAAGCGACGGGGCGACGACGATCGCGGCGAGGAGGATGGAGGAGCACGGCTGAGGTGTGACCCGCCTTCGCTGCCTTCTTCTTTCTCTTTCTTCTTCTTCTTCTTCTTCTTCTTTTCTTTTCTTTTTATTTTCTTTCTCTTTCTCTGGTTCTGGGCTGCGGAGGCAGGAGTGGCGACGCAGTGATGGCGCGCGTCACAGCGACGACGGCGGGCGCAGGCGGCATCGACCAGGGCACAGGTGGCAACGGTAGCAGTGCGGGCTGCGACGGAGGCGCGCGGGGGCGCTCGGCGGCGCAGGCGGCAGCGACAGAAGTAGCGGCGCGTGGCGCAGCAGCGCGGAGGCAGGGTGGAGCACGCACGGTGTGCGCGAGTCGGGCGTGGGGCGGCAACGTGCGCGGAGCCGGCCGCGTCGGAGGAGGAGTCGGGGCTGCGGCGCGATGGTCGGCGGGGCGGCTGCCGGCCCCGATCGGGTCGGGGGGGGTGCGGGGACCGTGCGACACGGGGTGGCGGGGCTTGGTCAGGCCCGACCCCGACTGGGTCGGAGAAGAAAGGGGGATGCGAGCCCCCCTTCCTCTTTTGGTTCCTGTGCGGGTTCGAATGGGGGGGGTTGTGGCCCCCCCCCCCCCCGGTTTGATTCTCTTTTTTTTTTGATGGAGAGGGGCTGTGGGCTCAACCGAGTGTGGAACAGCTGTAGTGGCGGCTGCAGGCTCAATGCAAACGGGATTTTCGAGCGACGGCCGGTTGTATTGTGCTGGCGATGCGAGGTCCAATACGGGCGAGTGGCGGTAGGTGGTCGGCACAGGCGATATCATAGCGACTAGTGTGCGGACGCCGTACGGCGGAGGGTAGTGTGCGGACCCCGGGAGTGCGGCGCGAAGGCCAAGGCGTAGTGGTGACGTAACTTTGAGTCGGGTGGTCCTCTGATAGGGGGGCTGTGGGCCCCTCGGGTTTTAATTGTGAACCCTTATTTTTTTTGACCGCTCTTCCTGCTTGTTTTGACTTGCTTCTCTTCGTGTCTTCTCAGGGTCTGAGCTTTTGAGGGTTTGACTTCACCGAGGTGGATAGCTGAGGACTTCTCCAATGGGAGTAGGTGTCTTCGCTTCCCCCTTACTCGGGTGTACCGTTACCGCAATTCGAGGAGAGAAGATCTTTTGTCGTTGCTTCGGATTTTCATCCATGAGCGCATCACGGAAGATGGAGTAGCCGATGCGACCTGCGAGGCACCGAAGTTGAGCGAGAAAGTCTATACCGACGAGGCGATCTCCATGAAGCTCCTTCGTCCAAGCTTGAGTATGCCTTTTCACCATTGTGATGAAGATTTCGTGCCCACACCGGTAGTTGCTTCGAAGATCTGCTCCCGCTTGACCCGATGGGGTAGTGACTCCTAGCCTCGGGGGGACGTCCAATACGTCTGCAGTTTTCGTGAATGGATGAGCGAGCTCTCCGAGGTCTTTGGGGCGAAATCTGAGATGAATCCGTTGGCCAAGTTTCTAGCGCCGGCTCGTCAAAAATACAGCCGTCCTGAGGGGATGTATCGCGCTCTTTGTGAACTCTGGTGCCCGGCCACCAACACTTTTCTTACCGGAGCAGGAGAAATAGGGATTTCCCTCCACGACGTCCACATTGTTTCCGGATGCCTTGAAGTGCGGAATTATTACCAAGAGGAGGTGCCAGCTTTAAAGGACTTGCTGGATAGCAGCTTTGCTCCGAGCTCCTGCCTTCTTTTGTTCAAGGCGTATGTCGTCATTGCAGCGCGGGATCAGTCAGACCGAGTTCGTCCTTCTTCCTGGGTTGACTTCTGGTTTAGAGGCGAGTACAGGTCCCCGGCACCTTCAGCTCACCCAATGTGGAAGGTTGCTCAGATGAAGAGGCCTCCACTGCGTTCTTTTATGAGATCTATTAAGTCCTTGGCCCGAGTGAGGCATTCAATGGAGGGAAAACAGTACCCCTGGGAGATCCTTGGTCTGAGGCGTGACAGCGAGGAGTGGCGGGCGGTTTACCGAGCCGCCAGACTGGTCGTCTTTCTTTACCGGTTTGTGTTTCCCTGTCCTAGCGAGGCCATCCGTCCGGGGACCTTTCTTGCAGCCTCCCGGATGGCGAGGGGGGAGCTTTTCAATCTAGCCCCGGCAATCTTATGCGTCTTGTACCAGGGGCTCAGTGGGACTTACTGGAGCTTGTCCAGCTCGGACAAGGCCAAAGGGGAGCTTGGTCGGTCTAATGCCTTTGGACCTCTGCACTACCTGTATGGCTGGATGGCTCTTCACTTTCCAAAAGGGATCTTCGCCATACGCGGACATCCAGCTGACCTATCATTCCTGCCGGGTATAGGAGGGATCTTAAATGCTTTTATCAGCTGGGAGCGCCCGAGGGAGTGTGCTCGCACTCTTTTGCGGAGGATGGGAGGCGCCGACTTTGAGTTTTTGTCATATCACTCAGTGATACCTTTAGAGAGGTCGACGGTCCACGACAACGAGGAGCTCTCGGACAGCTTGTATTGGAATATGGTTAGTTGCCACCCCGGCTACTTGGTTTGGCATCGGGGGGATGTAGTGAAAGTGGAACAATACTCCCCTCACCGCTTCGCTCGTCAACAAAGATTTCAGCAGGAAGTTCCCGGTATGCCTCAGCGATTACAGGGGCGCATCAGCCCGCAGGAAGGTTACCACCTCTGGGCTTCTTTTTATGCTCGACTGACTGGTGGCAGCTTCTTCCCTGGGACCAAGTCGGGGTTTCGGGATGCTGCCACTCCGGGCTATTGCAAGTGGATTGAAGAGCGAGTATCCCCCTTGCTTGCGAGTCTCCCGGTTGACGTTCTGGCGAGCAGTGAGTTTAAAAATTTCCGCTTTGATCCTTCAGTGGGAGTGGAGGATCGTCGCCTCCAATTGGGGATTCAGAGGATCCAGAAGAGTTGCAGTTGTCTTTCCAATGCTCGCTGGGTTCCTTCTTTGGTTTCCGTATTAGACGTCGACCTTGCTAATACCCTCGGGCCATCCTTTCTCTCAAAGACCGTTGTTGAGGGTGCCCCGCCCAAAAGACGAAAGGTGTGCATTCCCCGCGGGATGACTTCGAGGGTTCCTTGTCCGGTTGAGGATGTCAAGGAGCCCGGCCTTCTAAGAGACAAGGTGATCCCTCCATCTGGGGCGACTTCGTTCGACCTTGCAGGTATGAAGTTTTCCTTGTTTTGTTTTCTTTCCGTGCTCAGGAGGTTCCATTATGCTGAGTAGTGTATTTCTTTTGGGCAGATTCTGTTATAGTGGTGGAATGCGAGGCAAACTCTTCGAAGGCATCTCACAGGCATTCGTCTACTAGGGCCGCGCAGGAAGTGCCTGGGGAGTGTGGGCTAGAGACATTCCTCCGGATGATCTGGACCTCCTTGGGGTTTGCAGGGAGAACTTCCCTAGCGGCGACATCGATCTGGACGGTATTGACGTCGACGCTTTGTCTTTTCATGAGGAGGCCAAAGTTTCGAGTGTCGATAAGCGACGTTTCCCGACTGCCGTTCTCTCAAGCTTGGTGGAGAAGATGGTTGTTGCAACAGTGGCGGCAGTTTCCCCAGTTTTGTCAGCCTCGTCGGCGAAGGCAGCTCCCATGGTGACCATAGTGGAAGGGAAGGTTTTGCCTACGTACTCTGAGGCACCTCGCTCGAGTTTAAGGCCGAGGAGCAGAGTTTCAGAGTTTCTTCTTGCGAGTTGTCGGCAGTACATCAAGTCAACGCTGGAGCCCTTTCAAGATGCGGGCTTTGGTGCCCTCCAAGACTGGTGGTCTACTGACGGTGCAGAGTTTTGTGCGAGTCTAGAGGAGTTCAAGGTGGATAGTTCTTCTTTTGTCACCCAGATAAACTTGCTCGTGACTGACAGCGAGACTTATCGCTCCCGGCGGGCTCTACTAGAGGGGAGTACTCCTTCTGAGTTGGCGGCCGCCGAGGCGAGCTTGTGTCAGTCAGAGCTCCAACTTGCGAAGGCCGCTTCTAGTCTTTCGAAGGCTCAAAAGAAGATAGAATCGGTGCGCGCCTTGCTTCAGAAGGCAGAGTCTCGTTTGGAGCGAGCTGAGACCGCGGAGAGTGCTTTGAAGACGAGCTTCCTGAAGCAGCAATTGGGCTTGGCGAGCCGTCGCGAGTTTTTGGCTACACGTCCTTTGGAACTTCAACGAGTGGAGGCTACTAGAGAGGAGTTAATGTGCCGTCTTCGAGCTTTGGATACCTTCTTTTAGCAACTTTTCGTCTAGTCGTTCTGCATTGTAGCTTTTCTTTAAAACTTATGCCATGTACCGTGTTCTCTTGAATATCTAATAATATCACCTTGTTTCGCAACTTATTTGTATGGACCATTGTTGGCTTTTTCTTTTGGTCGGACTGACCCTGAAGTGACTTCTCAGGCTGCCTACGTACCCCCCTAAGGAGGATCAAGTCGCACGTAGTTCATGTTTTTTTTGGCAAGGGGTGTGGCCTTGCTTTTAGGCATAGTATCTTTTGAGGTACTTGCCGTTGATAGGGCCGAGTGTCAGCCCTTCTGGCGTGGTGAGAAGATAGGCGCCGTTGGAGTAGACTTCCTTGACGGAGTGCGGGCTATCCCACTTGGCATCAAATTTCTTCCCTCCTCGATGCGAGAGAATGATGGGGCGTTTGACTGCCAGCACCAGTTTCCCTGTTTGGAATGATCGAGGACGGATCTTCTTGTTGAAGGCGCGAGACAGTCTGGCCTGATAACACTCCAGACATTGCTGAGTTTCGAGGCGTCTCTCATCCAATGCTTCTAATTCTGCTAGGTGGAGCTGGGCGTTGTCGTCGCTGGTGAGGCCTTCCTGGATTGCTATCCTGAGTGATGGGATCTGGAGCTCAAGCGGAAGAACGGCTTCTATACCATAGACGAGGGAGTACGGAGTTGCTTATGTCGGAGTGCGAAAGGACGTTCGATAGGCCCACAGCACTTCGCCCATGTATTCGTGCCAGTCCTTCTTGGTCTTCGAGACAGTTTTCTCCAACAGCTTGCAAAGAGTCTTGTTGAAGGCCTCCGCCAGATCGTTGGCCGGAGCGTTGTACATCATCGAGCACTTTTGTTTAATGTCATACCTGGCACAGAACTGGCTGACAACAACATTCTTGAATTGCTTTTCGTTGTCCGTCACGATGTAGCGAGGGACTCCGTATCGGAAGATGATGTTATTCTGGTTGAAGCTGATGACAGAATGCCTTGTAACTTTCTGCAGAGGTATTGCTTCAGCCCACTTAGAGAAGTAGTCCGTTGCCGCCAGAATGTAAAGATGTTGCTTGGATGACTTGGGCAGGGGACCAACAATATCGAGTCCCCATCCGTCGAAAGGCCAAGACGCTATTATCGGGTGCAGAGGCTCCGACGGTTGACGGATGTAGTCTCAGTGTAGCTGGCAAGCGTGACATTTTTTTACGAACTCCAAGCTGTCCTTGATCATGGTGGGCCAGTAATAGCCCATACTCCTGACGCGAAAGTAGAGCTTCGGACCGGACTGGTGCGATCCGCAGATCCCAACGTGTACTTCTTCCAGTGCCGCTTCTGCCTCTTCCTTCGCGAGGCACCTCAGGAGTGTGCCATCGTAGCTTCTATGGTACAACTCGTTGTTGAAGTGGTAGAACTTCAGAGATCGTCGCTGGATGTCAACTCTGCACTTCGGATCTTCGGGGAGTTTACCATGGATGAGATAATCCACAAAAGGTTGCCTCTAGTCTTGCTCTTCAATTGCGAGGACGTGCACCACGTTGGTTTGAACTGGAATTTCGACCGGACCTTCTTCTTTGGTGATCACTATTCTTTTGCCGACTGGGACGATGAGTTGACGTTCTTCTGGAAACGGGAGTGTAGCTGCGAGATTCGCAAGTGCGTCAGCCTGCTGGTTGAAGTTTCTGGAGACATGCTGAACGGAAGCAGCCTTGAGTTCACCGAGGAGTTCCAAAGCTTGCGCATGCAATGACACCAGGTCTTCTTTGTTGACTTCGTATGCCCCTAAGACTTGCTAGATAACGAGTTGAGAGTCACTGAAAATCTCGAGTCCTTGAAGCTTTATATCGTTGGCAAGTTCGAAACCGATGAGTAGAGCTTAATACTCTGCCACATTATTGGAATATGATTCCGACAGCAAGAATGAGAAGGGGAGTATTTCGTTGTCTGGAGTGACGAAGATGACTCCAGCTCCCGCTACGTCCTGTCTTGCTGCGCCGTCAAAGAATATTTTCCAGGAGGGGGCGATGTCGATGGAGAATGCTTCTTCGTCTGGGAGATCTTCCGATAACTCTCATTCTGCCGGGAGGGGATATTCTGCGAGGAAGTTCGCGAGAGCTTGTTCTTTAACTGCCTTCTGTGGTACGAAGGTGATATCAAATTCAAGGAGAAGCAGCGCCAACTTTGCTAAACGTCCGGAGAGCACTGGTCTTGACATGATATACTTGAAGGGGTCGGCCATCGAGACGAGTCTGACGGTATGAGCCAGCATATAGTGTCGCAGCTTTTTCGTGGCGAAGATGAGTGCTAAGCAGACCTTCTCAATCGGGGAGTAATTTAGCTCTGCGCCGATAAGAGTGCGACTCAAGTAGTAGCAAGCCGTCTCCTTACCAAACTCATTGTTCTGAGCCAGGAGTGCCCCCAAGGATTGCTCCTGGACACTAATGTAGAGGATTAGCGGCCTTCCTTGAACTGGTGCTGATAGAACTGGCAGTTTCAGTAGATAGACTTTGATGCTTTTGAGTGCTTCTTGGCAAGCATCATCCCATTTGAACGACGCTCCTTTCTTCATGAGGCGGCTAAACGGGCGGCACTTCCCAGCTAGGTTGGCGATGAATCTTCGGATATACGCCAAGTGCCCTTGGAGGCCTCTGAGGTCTCGCACTATCTTCGGCGCATGCATATTGATGATAACATCAATTTTGGATTGATCTATCTCAATGCCTCGATGTCGTACGACGAAGCCGAGGAACTTGCCTGAGGAGACTCCGAATGCGCACTTGAGTGGATTCATGCGGAGTTGGTACCTTCGAAGCCGTTTGAAGATTAGCTCGAGATCTTGTAGATGTGCCGACTTCTTCTTGGATCTCACTACGAGATCGTCGACATAGCACTCCACATTTTGATGAAGAATGTCGTCGAAGATTCTCTGCATAGTTCGCTAGTAGGTGGCTCCTGCGTTCTTCAAGCCGAACGGTATAACTTTGTAGCAATAGATTCCTTTCGGTGTGTAGAATGTTGTGAGCTCTTCGTCCTTGGGTGCCATCCGAATCTGATTATAGCCTGAGGATCCGTCCATGAAAGTTAGCACCTCGTGGCCTGTCGTGGCGTCCACTATTAGCTCCGTGATTGGCAAGGGGAAGTCATCCTTCGGACATGCGTTGTTCAAATCTCTGAAGTCCACGCACACTCGGATTTGGCCATTCTTCTTTTTGACTGGGACAACGCTAGAGATCCAAGTCGGGTACTTGACCTCTCGGATGAAGCCGGCTTCAATTAGCTTGTTCACTTCACTTTCTATTTGGGGTACCAATTCCGACCGGTAGCGTCTTTGTCCTTGTTTGATGGCGCTAGCTCCATGTTTGACGCTGAGCTGGTGTACTACAATTCTGGGATCAAGTCCCGGCATCTCCTTATAGGACCATGCGAAGACGTCTCTATATTCTTGGAGCAGTTTGACATATGCAACTTCTTCTTTAGGAGTCAAGAGCGTGCTGACGAATGTAGACCGAGACTCCATTTCTGTGCCCAAGTTGATTTCCTTCAAGTCATCAATGGTGGACTGCCCCCCTTCTTCGAGGACCGGCGGGGCATCTTGCAAACACGTCGTCTGAAGTGGAAGTATGATCGTTGTCAGGGCCCGTGACGGAGATATGATTGACGGCTGCAATGGGTGGGTGTTGAAACGAGGTCCTCGACTGGCATTCCCAAACGATCGAACACCGTCTTCTTCTTTGCTTGCTTGACTGGCCCGAGCCTTTTGAACACGGATGTGCGCTTTAGATTCGACCGGATTAGACTGCTTTTGTTTTGCTTCTGGAGTAAGGCTTGGCATCGAGCCCGTCGCCGTCTTCTTCTGCTGTCGGGATGGCTGACGTAGGCAGAGCGTGCATCGGAGATTGTCGATCCTTCAGCTGCTTCGTCTACTATCTTCACCCCGATGTAGTTGGAGGTGAAGGTCTTTTTCGCTGCAATCCTAACGACCATCGGAGTTTGACTGGAGCCAATACCTCGGCGGTTCGGGAGAATTTGTTCGCCGTTTTGAAACAACCGAGCTTAAGTCCTCGTCATCCCATGTGGCGTTGCTGCTGGGGGAAGTGTGCCCGTGGCGCTTTCTTTGTCGTAGCCGGCTTTGAACAGTAATTTGGTAGCGTTTTGCCCCCAACTCTCTTTCGGCTTGAATCCAAGTTGATTGGGGTCGACTGATTCGACAGGTCTGCTCGGGTTCGGAGCTTGTGTCAGACTAGGTAATGACAACGTTATTTCTTATAGAGTGACGACGTTAGCCTGTGATAATGGCGGGGCCAGCTTCATTGTCGGAGTAGAAGGCGATCGCTCGGATTTACGGAGCCACTGAGGTGCAAGACGCAGAACTGGTGTCACTTGGACTGGCAATGGGGTATGTTTGCATTGTTCTTGGCTTGGAACTGATGCGCATCCTTTGTCCTGATTTTGATGCTTCTTGGACCTCAAGTCTCACCTTATCGGAAAGTTGCATCAGATCTGCAGGTGAATGAGCCTTGTCCTATTTTACTTCTTCAGCCTTCTGGGCTCATGGGGCTTTAGTTGGAAGGACTTCCGTGACTAGGTCTTTTGCTTGATAGAACTTGGCGTCGGCCAGATGCGCCTCGGCTTCATTGAACGATTTATCATCAGCGACGATGCACTTCTCCATGCTTTCCTCGTAGTACTTGAGGCACTGGTGCCAGGTGGACACTACAACGCCGTTCTCGTGTAGCCATGGTCTTCCCAATAGAAGGCGATACGATGTCTGGCAATCAATGATATGGAAGAGGACCATTGTATCTAGTGGGCCGATTGAAAGCTTCAGGAGGATGATTCCGATTGTGGACTGTCCGCCCTGGTTAAACCATTGAATGACCAACTGGCTGGGCGAGAGCTTGTCATTGGTTATACTGAGTTGCCGCATCGTCTGGATGGGCATGATGTTGACGGCGGAGCCACAGTCTAGCAGGATTCGATTCACTGGCTTCTCTTTGATGTATCCCGACACATAGATGGGTCGGTTGTGCAATCGTGTTCCGAGTTGCAAGTCCTCGTCCGAGAAGGTTATCGCCGCATCGCACAAGGCCACAGTTTTGCCCTTCTTGTCATCCTTCATTTTCCTCTTGTAGCTGTCCGGGTCGGCCAAGGCTGCAGCCATTACCAGGCGAGCCTTCTTTGGAAGATGCAAAGCTTCCACGAGTGGCAAGTGCATGATTGCCTCGTCGTGAGAGGCAGTGCCCTCTTTGTCGGAGTCGTCTCCCTCGTCGGTGGAGTCGCCTTCTTCAGAAGTTTTAATTTTGTCTTTTCCTTCCGACACCTTATGTACTTCGACCATGCAACAAGACACCCTGATGTGCTGATCGACTGGGAGGAAGTGATCGGGGAAGAATTCTTGCAACGTTGCTGGTTCTGGAAGGTTTTGCTGGAGGAGATCGTCTAGGTTTGCCGGCGGCACTTTGAACGTCTTTCTTCCTGGAGTCTTGCCTTTGTTCTTGTAAGTCTTCTGCTCAGGAAATCTCCTTACTACCCGGTCTTGCTTACGTTGTCTTGTCTGCCGTGGCCTTCGTCGTCGGGGTAGTATGACCCATGCCTCTTCGTCGGTGGATTCTCCCCTGTCAAGATGACGATCAGCAATGGCAGCCGGTTCCTTATCAATTAGAGGAACTTGTTCTTCCGGAGGCTCTACTGGCTCGTCTTCCGATCCCAAGTCGGTGGGCTTGATTTCTTCAATCGAAACGGATGAAGGCTTTGAGTAGAGGACGTAATAGTCAAACTTTCCCGAAGGCTGGCCCAGTAAACTGACTTCTGTATCTCCTTGCTCGTATCTCTTCTGGAGGGCATATTGGGACGTAGCTTGACTGGAAGGGATTTGCTCTTCTTGAAGCTCCACTGGCTCATCTTCTGATCCCCAGCCGGTGGGTTTGATTTCTTCAATCGAGACGGACAAAGGCTTTGAGTAGAGGACGTAATAGTCGAACTTTCCCGACTGCTGGCCCAGCAGACCAACTTCTGAATCTCCTTGCTCATATCTCTTTTGGAGTGCTCGTTGGGATGTAGCATTGCTTGGGAGGGGTGCTGGCGTGAGCGATGATTGCCCCCGGGGCAGCGACGTTTCTTCCTCAGTGAGCGCAGGAGCACGTTGGCGTCGCTTCGAGACCTTCAGCTGGGAAGTTGACTTCGCGGTTGTCCTTTGACGGTTGATACGTAATTTGGGGGTGCTTTGTCGTGCAGCAACGAGTACCGGCGAGAAGGAACCGAAGGTGATGGACGTCATGTTGACCGTAGCGACCTCCCCGGAGTCGATCTCTATCTTTCTTTGCTTTGTGAGCGCCATGATTTTTTCCTTGAAGACGAAGCATCTTTCGATGGGATGACTTATCACTCGGTGGTATTTGCAGAAGAGATGGTCATCGACGCGATGCATCTGCTCGGGCCTCTTTGAAGGAGGGAGCTTTATCATCTTCTCTTGCAGCAGTTGGTCGAACATGGAGGAGACTTCCGAGTCCGGGAAGGGGTACTCCTTGGCTTTGAGCTCCTCGAGAGTCATCCTTTGTCTTGGTGACGGGGGCGGCGGTATGGCAACTCCCTTCTTCTGATCCAGCTTGCCACCGATCTTGAGCGGCTTGGAGGTTGAAGCGACGTCAGCAATATTAACTTGCTTCGGTTTTCGGTGCCTGCGGCTTGTCCTTCTTTTCCACCTTCAATAAGTCCTTGTTCTTCGAGTCCCCGTGGCTTGCTAGGCTGAGTTCCATGTCGTGAGCCCGAGTTGCGAGTTCTTCGAAAGATCGAGGCTTGATACCCTTGAGGATGTAGAGCAGGTCCCAATGCATGCCTTGGATGCACATCTCAATGGCCGAGTCTTCAGACAAGCGATCTCGTGAATTCAGCGTGAGGTTCCTCCATCTGTTGATGTAATCGATCACCGGCTCGTCTTTCCTTTGCTTGACGGCGGTGAGTTCGGTCATGCTGACGGTGCGTCTTGTGCTGTAGAAGCGATTGAGGAACTCTCTCTCCATCTGATCCCAGCTGTCGATGGTCCTTGGAGGAAGATCAACGTACCAGTCAAAAGCATTACCTTTGAGGGTGCGAACGAACTGTTTCACCATCTTGTCGCCATATGCACCGGCATTGTTGCAGGTTTCGATGAAGTGAGCGATGTGCTGTCTTGGATTTCCCTTCCCGTTGAAGTACTGAAACTTTGGTGGTTGGAACCTGATGGGGAAGTGCAGATGCTGGATCCTCATGGTGTAAGGCTTCGAGTATGCCGCCGTGATTGGAGGAAGGCCACTGCCGTGGGAGCGCATCATGTCGGCTACCAATGTTTATATTTGCTGGGCATTCATTGTTGTCGTTGCCGGAGGTTATGTGGTCACTGAGACTGGTACTGGTGAGACAACTTCCACCGGGACGGGAACCGATGAGAGTGCTGGAGTAACCGCTTGAATTGTTGGAACAACCTCTGCAGGCGTGGGAGTTGAGGACGGAGCTGGAGCGGTTACCGGGGAAGCAATGGGTTGATCGTTTGTCGCAGCATCCTTTGTGCTTAGCTTTTGAAGTAGAGTGTTGATGTTACGATCCTTCTCCTCCTTTAACCGAGCGATTTGTGCCATTTGCTCACCCATTTGCAGGACTTGGAGCTGAAGAGCGAACGGAGGATGGTGACGGAGGATGTCTCGATGTTGCATGCTTGCGCCCTCATCGTCATCATCGGAGACGTAGTCGCGCCTACTTGCTTCTGGTTGATGACTGATGTTTGCCCCCTGCAGAGGAGGTACAACGTCCGCTGGAGAATCCGAACGGGCTCGGGGTTGGGGCTGGTCCTCCCCAATCTTCTGGACATGGACTTCAGGATCGAGGCTTGTTTCTTCATGCACCAAGGCCTCGTTGGTGCTTTGACGAGCATCTTCGGCGGCAGTTTCTGGCATGAAAACATCCGCAAGAGTTCGAGTACACCGAGTGTAGACGCGCACCATCGGGGGAACATCATCCTCCGGGTTTACTAGACCACCGAGTTGGAGTAGAGGAGACTCGACGATTGGTGAGAGGCTTGGAGCAAACGCATCATTACTTGTTCCGGCCATTGCAAACGTCAAGCAGCTTCTTTAGTCGTACGGATGAAAGGAGAAGATGTCCCACCGGGCGTGCCAGAAATCTTTATGCGCAGAAAAAGATCCGGGTCGTCTTTATTACGAACACACGAGATTACAAGAGTGGCCGGGACCCGGGGGCTCGGGTGTGGCGAGTCCAGGTGCAGCGAGTGTTGATCAGGGGATTATGGGAGAGATCCTCTGGAGGGTCCCTTTGATCCGCGTCTCCACGTGGTATTCATGTGAGAGCTCTGAAGGGGTTGCCCAGGACAGAGGTCTTTACAGGGTGAGGGTTTTTGAGAGGCTAAGGAGTATCCGCCGTTTCTTTGGTCCCTTCCGTGTTTCGCGCTTCCTCGGCTAGGGGTCTTCGGCTTCGTTCCTCGGTCTTTGTGTCTTCCTCGCTCCTTGCTTGACCTCGGCGTCCTTGATCGTTGGTTTGCGACGTCGATCGTGTTTTTGGCATCGACTTTGGCTTTGACTTTCGGCTTTGGCTTGGCTTTGGCGTGGCTCTGACTTTTGCTGTGCTTTGGCGCTTGCGCTTGGACATAGACGGGGGAGACTTGTGATGCTTTCGTTCTTTCGGACTTCGTGTCGTATCGGCTAGAACGTGCGGTGCTTTTGCTCATGACCGGCGTAGTCGCTTGGCTTTGGCACTTGCGTTGCTTTAGCGCGGACTTTACCGGGGCTTTTGCTTCGGCTTCTTGCGTGGGCTTTTACTTCGGCATTGACTCGATCTTCTTCTCGAACGATAGTGACAACGTCTTCAATGCTTCACGCTTCTTCGACGGTTTAAGTGTCGACTAGACTCTGCTTCTTCTCCGGGATTCTTTGGCTTGATCGGAGTCGAAGGGTACCTTCGAAGACGGCGGGGGTAGTACCGATCTTTGTGCGACGTTATAGCGTTGGCTTTGCTTTGAAGACGATGGGTGTAGCAACGCCTCAAGAAGTCCTCTCCAAGCTTTCTTCTTCGTGGATGGAGCGGGCGTTTGTCGAAGGCGACGGGGTGATGACGCTTCGTTCCTCTTCTCTGGGCTTTGGAGCTTGATCGGAGTTGAAGGTTTGTTGGAGCCGACAGGGTAGTGCCGCTCCGAGCTTCTTCTCCGGCCTTTGCTTCTGGCGTCTTCAGAGTCGAAGGGTCTTCTTCTCCGAGCTTTCTTCTTCGTGCACGGAGTCGAAGGCTTGATCTTCTTGTGCAAGGGTCTTCACGTTGATGAGGGCTTTCAGTGGACTAAGCCGGTCCCGAAGGGATAGGCTTGCCCGTGCCTCGTGAAGCCTTGGGTCGATGAAGAAGCGTCTCCTCTTCTGCAAAGCTTCCTCGCTTTGTCTTCAGCTTGCGATTTTTTCGACCTCTTGAGCCTTCCCCCTCCCCCTCTATTTATAGGCGAAGGGGGGAGGGAAGAGATATGGAAAGTTTAATTTTAAATCCCTTTAATATCTCCCCCATAATTATCCAAGATTTATTCTTCAATTGAAGAGAGGAATAAACTTCTATTTTCTTTCCTTTTCCGGAGGGGTAATTATGGCTGAATCTTGCACATGAAATTGATGGCGACCCGGTTCTTCTTCTTGTCCGTCGGATCGAGGGATCGACGCAGATCCACGGGTAAATAGACGTCATACGCAACCTCCCCCCGCGCATGGCGGCCTTTTTCTTTTTCTCCTTTCTTTCCTTTTTTTTCTTTCTTTTCTTTCCTTTTCTTTCTTTCTTTTCTTTCCTCTTTCTTTTCCTTGCATGGCCGGCCACCCCCTACCCGTGGGTAGGGGCTCGGGTTTCAAGAATGGAGCCGGGTGGGCCCCACTTTGGGATGGGCCTACCCAGCCTCTTGTTAGGCGCGGGTCGGGTTCGGTGTCCCCCTGTGAGTCGGAGCATGCGAATCGAGTTCGGGTCCGGGTCCGAGTGCGTATCGCGTTTGCATCCGTATTGGTGCATGCAAGTCGGGTCCGGGTCCGAGTGTATGTTGGGTTAGCATTCGTATCGGTGCATGCAAGTCGGGTTCGGGTCCGAGTGTATGTCGGGTTTGCCTCCGCATATGTGCATGCGAGTCGGGTTCGGGTTAGACACAATTTGTGTGTCTACAGGCCTCATAACGTGATAACGAACAAGTGACGATTTTCAGGCACCATCAGAAACAACCCAAACTGGCAGTGTTACTGCACCAGAAACAAGCCTCTTGGGCAAGGAGCGTTGGGAACTCTTGCTATTGTTGACCAAAAGTCAAGTGCAGAAACATCCCAAACCGGTCATATTATCAAAAGCAAGCCCTGCAAGTCATAGGCATGGAGGGGTAAGAGCTCCAATTGTTGTTGGCCAAAAGGCACGTACAGACATTTCCCAAACTGGCCAAGCTACTGGATTTACGAGTGAAGTCTCTCTGTGAGATGCCTCTGAGGATATTATGGTGGAACACCCAGTGCCAGATACATAGTTCGATGGAGACACTAGGAATGAAATTATCACCTCCAGTCCTACCCCTCCACCTAACAGAGTTTATGTTGGAGTAGTATTGATCGAGCGTTCTTTAGCTAAGGATGGTTCTCCAATCAATATGTTGGAGGACGACACCATCCTCAATATAGCATCTTCTCTCAGACTCAAGATGCCAAATTAAGTAGAGGGTACAAAGTCTTTTCTCGCTCTTATGCAGGCTTTAGAAAAGCTGAGAGGTTCTAAGTCTTGAGACTCAAAAGCCTTTTTCTGTGTTGTTCTATTTTAGCATTTTTATTTGTGGTTCCTTACGGTTGTGATGGTGATTTTTAACCATTACTAGTATTTTTTTTAGAATTTAATAGATAGGTTGGGGGCTGTCTAACCCTCCCTCTAATAAAGAAGAGGTTTAAAAAAAAAACTGCTGTTATTGAAGAGGTAGATGAACATGGGGCCACCATCAGAGGGGGAAATTTTCCAGCACATCCTGCGTACCATACAACCACGGGACCCACTGTCCCAAGAGCGTATCAGCACGCTCCGAGTGTGGGGGGGAGGGTTCACTACCCACGTGTGCTGGGGTCCGCTGTCCCAGGTCTTTGAATCACAGTGGGACCCGTGGTTGTATGGTACGCAGGATGTGTTGAAAATTTTCCCCATCGGAGGGGCTACAAAAGGTTACTGCCGCTTGTTGGTTTAACCAGACCTCCGATTGTTGCACCCTCAGGTCATGAAGATGGGGACCTAGTTTCTACTAGGCCTTATGAAGTTGTAAGTGGGCCAAGTATGAGATGATTCCATTAGGTCTATGGAGTAGATTCACACTCATTCGGATCACCCTACCACTCTTCATGACCTACTTACCACTTTTTATGAAACTAGTTAATGGGTGGCAATGGATCGTGTCGGGTTGGGTTCGTGTCGGGTCGGGTTTTGGGTCATGTCCAAAACCTCTAGATCCATACCCGACCCGTTTAACTAATCGTGTCTAGATCCTAAACCCGTACCCAACCCGTTTATAAACGGGTAGACCCGATAAGACTCGTTTACCACACGGGTTTATTCAGTTGACCCGATCCGACCCGATCTGACTCGACCTAACCTAACCCTATAGACCCGCTGATATATTACAGTATCGGATTGCGGGTAGACCCGACCCGACCCGTTGAATTTTAAACGGATCTTCCCAGGTCTACCGTGCCCAGACCCTAAACCCAGACCCGACCCATTTATTAAACGGGTCTATTGTATCGACCCGTTTACGACCCGAACCCGTTTAACCCAGACCCAGACCCACTAACTTCGTGTCAGGTCAGAAATTGCCAGCCCTAACCTAGTTACTACTTTTTCAAGAATGTAGTAACTAGGTCTAGTAAGGCTATAGCATGGTCAAGTGTGGTCCTTGTACACATGGGATGATCGCATTAGGCTTATGGAGTAGTTCTACAGTCATTGGGATCACCCTACCACTCTATATGACCTAGTTACTAACTTTATGGACCTAGTTACTACTTCCGGCCCTGTTTTAATAGGATTCTAATTCTGGGAATCATGGAGCACAGAATCTAAGGGGCTGTTTGAATACAATTAATTCTGTTTCAGGTTTGTGGGCATCAAAATTAGCCCACGAGTCAAACCCGACTTGCACACGTAAAATAGGCCTGCACACAACGGCCCACGGGTCGAACCCGACACGTAACCATAAACCGGGCCCACACACAAAGGCCAGCATGCGAAACCTAGCCCGCACACAACGGCCTGCATACGAAACCTGGCCCGCACACAACGGCCCGCATGCGAACTCGGCCCGCATGCGAACTCAATTCGCGCGCCATGGCCCGACTCAAAGCAAACGGGTCCCACCAGACCCGCTACCCGAACCCAAAAGGGGGGGGCCCACCGCCCCCCCTTCATGGAAAACCGTGCCCCTCTCCTTTTGGGGAGGTGTGGCCGGCCATAACAAAAAAAAAAAAGAAAGAAAAAGAAAAGGAAAAAGAAAAGAAAATCCCAACCGCCTCGATGCGGGAGGAGGTGGCGTGGACGTCTATACAACCGTAGATCCACGACGATCCCTCGATCCGACGGACAAGATGACGTCGTGTCGCCATGCGATCCGAAAGTGCAAAGATGACAACTCAATCTTCAAAGATCAAGTCACATCTTGCCCGTAACCACCCCAACTAAAAAGGAGGGGATCGAGTTTGTTTCCCCAAATAAGGGAACAATATCTTGATGGTTATGGGGGGGAATATTGGATGAAACAAAAAGATTTCAGCCATATCTCTCCCAACCTCCCCCCTTTGTTTATAAATAGAAGGGGTGGGGGAAGGCATCAAAGGTTAGAAAAGCTGAAGACGAAAGGGCTCTGCAAGAGAAGCTCCAACGCTTGAAGACCGAAGGCTTCACGAGGCACGGCAAGCACGTCCTACGGGAATCCTTGGCCCTTCAAGTCCTCATCAACGTGAAGACCTTGCACTCGAAGATCAAAGCTTCGACTCCTCGCACGAAGAAGAAAGCTTGGAGAAGAAGACCCGGAGTCATCGTCACCCCGACTTCTCCAACGATCTTCAACAACTCTGAAGACGCCATAAGCAAAGGCCGGAGAAGAAGATCGAAGCTGACAACACCCGTCGTCTTCAACAAAGGCGTCGACTCCTCGCACGAAAAAGAAAGCTTGGAGAAGAAGACCTGAAGCCGGTGCTACCCCCGTCGTCTTCGTCAACAAAAGCCGACGCTACAACCGTCGCATAGAGATCGACGCTACACCCGCCATCTCCAAAAGAAGCCTTCAACTCCGATCAAGCCAAATACGCCCGGAGAAGAAGCCGACACCACAACCACGCCATGTCGAAAAAGTTGAAGACGAAAGGGCTCTGCAAGAGAAGCTCCAACGCTTGAAGACCGAAGGCTTCACGAGGCACGGCAAGCACGTCCTACGGGAATCCTTGGCCCTTCAAGTCCTCATCAACGTGAAGACCTTGCACTCGAAGATCAAAACTTCGACTCCTTGCACGAAGAAGAAAGCTTGGAGAAGAAGATCCGGAGTCGTCGCCATCCCGACTTCTCCAACGATCTTCATCAACTCCGAAGACACCATAAGCAAAGGCCGGAGAAGAAGATCGAAGCCGACAACACCCGTCGTCTTCAACAAAGGCGTCGACTCCTCGCACGAAGAAGAAAGCTAGGAAAAGAAGGCCTGAAGCCGGTGCTACCCCTGCCGTCTTCATCAACAAAAGCCGACGCTACAACCGTCGCACGGAGATCGGTGCTACCCCCGTCGTCTCCATCAACAAAAGCCGACGCTACAATCGTCGCACGAAGATCGGTGCTACCCCCGCCGAAAAGCCAAGCCAACGCCACAACCGTCGAGGAAGCCGGAAGAACAAAGAAGTCTTGAAGAAGTAGCCATCGCCATTCGAGAAGAAGATCGAGTCAAAGCTTAAGCCAAAGCCAACACAAGAAGCCAAATCAAACGCACCAGTAAAGCCCGCGCCAAAGCAACGGACGTGCCAAAGCCAAGCAACTACGACGGTCACGAGCAAAGCACCGCACGTTCTAGCCGATACGACGAGAAGTCCGGAAGAACTAAAGCATCGCAAGCCTCTACCCGCCTACGTTCAAGCGCAAGCATCAAAGCAAAGCAAAAGTCAGAGCCACGCCAAAGCAACGCCAAAGCCGAAAGCCAAAGCCAAAGCCGACGCCAAAAACACGATCGACGCCGCGAACCGACGATTAAGGACGGCGAGGTCGAGCAAGGATCGAGGAAGACACGAAGACCGAGGAACGAAGCCCAAAACCTCCCTAGTCGAGAAAGCGCGAAGCACGGATGGGACAAAATCAACGGCCGATATTCCTTAGCCTCTCAAGAAACCCTCACCCTGTAAAGACCTCTGTCCTGGGCAACCCCTTCAGAGCTCTCGCACGAATACCACGTGGAGACGCGGATCAAAGGGACCCTCCAGAGGATCTCTCCCATAATCTCCTGATCAAATATTCGCCGCACCCGGACTCGCCACTCCCGAGCCCCCGGGTCCCGGCATCTGTAATCTTCGTGTGCTCACAATAAAGACGACTCGTATCTTTTTTTGCGCATACAGATTTCTGGCACGCCCGGTGGGACCTCCTCTCCTTTTATCCGTACGTTTGAAGGAGTTGCTTCAAGTTTGCCATGGCCGGAACGAACAATGATACGTTTTGCTCCAACAAGTCTTTCACCTATCGTCGAGTCCCCACTACTCCAACAAGACGATCCAGAAAATCCGAAGAACAACGTTCCCCTTGTAGTACGCGTCTACACTCGGTGTACTCAAACTCTCGCGAACTTCTTCACGTCAGAAACTGCTGCCGAAGATGCTCGCCAAAGCGCCAATGAGGCCTTGGTGCATGAAGAAACAAGCCTCGATCCTGGGATTCAAGTCCAGAAATCTGCCTCACTAGTGCCATCCAAAGCTGCCTCACACAAAAAATCCAACTTCCTTCTCTTGGGAGAAACACGTCCACTCCAAGAAGTCAGAGTCTCAGGAAGACTCTGAACCTTGGTAGATGAAGCCATCTCAACCTCTCGCACAGCAGGAGAAGCCCGGGAAGTACTCTCTCGATGACCGCGAGATCTCTCCGATCGTCGCTCCTCGGACCAAAGACGATGATCCTCCGACCCCACCGAAGGGTCAAAAGAAAAGTCAACTCGCTCGCTACTAGCAAGGATATCCAGTGGAAAGCTAGCCAGGAAGGGAAGCACTGACTCATTGACCCAGCGGCGATACTCAGGAGTTGCAGCATCCTTTCCGCCCGGCTTGATCCCCGGTGAGAAAATACACCCAGTAAATCGGTCATAAAGTGCTCCCCAGAGGCAATATGCTTCCTGGGGAGTGTAATGTGACTTCATTCGCAAAGGAGTCCCCGGCAACTCCTGGCGAAAACTCTACTATCGAGCAAACCAGTGGGGAGAATACCGTGCCACTTCCACTGCATCCCCGCGACGCCAAACGAGATAGCCGGGCTTGCAACTTACCATACTCCAGTACAAGTGCTCGGGCATGTCCGGCCCATCGCATACCGAGGATCTCGCGGAAGGTACAAGCGCATTCTCCGATACGAAGTCGAAGTCGGAAGGGCCCATACGTCTCAAACACTCTCGAGCACTGGGCTTCAGACGCTCCCATGCATAATAAGCATTCATCACACCTCCTACACAAGGAAGGAAGGGCACTGAGGTCAAAGGTCCATGCGCTGCAAAGATCCCCTTCGGAAAGTGGAGCTCAATCCAACCATAAAGGTAATGTAAGGGGCAAAATGAACTGGCTCTGCCTACTTCCCCTCTTGCATTATCCGCGCTCGATAGACTCCAGTATGTTCCACTAAGCCCTTGGTACAACGAGCAGAGGATCGCCGGCGCCAGGTTGAGAAATTCTCCGTTCACCATCCGAGCAGCTGCAAGGAAGGTCCCAGAGCGTATCACATCCCCATTCCAGGGCAGGGCAAAGCGGCAAAGAAAAAGCAACAACCCTGCCGACCAATAGACAGCCCGCCAAGCATCGCTGCATTCCTCCAGTCCCAAAACCTCCCAGGGACGTTGCACCCCCGCCATGGAGCACCATTCTTTCCTCAGAGATTCAATCGATCGCCGGAAAGTGCCAGGTGCCGGTTTCTTCGACGATGCGTACACATCGGGTGACTCGAAGGGGGGACGTGGCGATATTCTCCTCGAAACTAGAAGTCCACCCAAGCTGAGTAGAGTACTCGATCTGACTGCTCACGCGCTGCTATAATAGCGTATGCCTTAAAAAGAAAAAGACAAAAGCTAAGAGACTCGTCTGGATCCGTCAAGACCTCCAAAGAAGGAACCTTCTCCTGATAGTAGCTCCGAACTTCTGGACATCCAGAGATAATATGCACGTCACGAAGGGTGATCCCGATTTCGCCAGCTCCGGTCAAAAAAGTGTTGGTCTCAGGGCACCACTGCTCGCAAAGAGCCCGGTACATACCGTTCGGTCGGCTGTACTCCTAACAAGCCGGCTCCACGAACCTCACCAGATGGTCCATCCCTGGCTCTGCCTCCAACGCGCCAGACAGCTCTCGCATCCAGTCCCGGAAACCTCCCAGATATGTGACACCTCCACGCGGTTGAATCTCCACTCCCCATCGTGTACGACGGGAGCATATCTTCAAAGCAACAATGGGGACCGGAATTGATTCCTCGCCAGTGTGGTGGAACAGCAACCCTAAACTCGGTCGAACGATCTGCCGTGAAGATCCTTCGTCAGTAAGGATACGCTCGCCAAGTTTCAACACACAACAAGAGCCGTCGGCCACGCCATCCTCACAAATTCGCTCGTGCATCGAAAGCTGAAGTACCGATGGTCTGTCCTCCTGTCTCGAATCATGGTGGTGGAAGACTTGCGCAAAAGGAAAACAAAGATGCGTACTCCCGTGGGAGACCGCATCGACGATCCAGCCAGAACTCGGAAAACTCCCGTAACGCCGAGGCCTGGAAAAAAAAAGGAGGCAAAGCCCAAGTCAGATAGCAAGAAAAGTACAAGTTAAATACCGAGAAAAGAGCAAAAAAAAAAAAAGAGCCGCAGGCCCCGAATGCCAGAACGAAGAAACGAGGGGGAGGGGCTCGGCTAAAAAGCCGCAGGCCCCGTATGCAAAAATAAAGAAACAGGAGGGGGGCCACGGCTAAAAGCCGCAATCCCCTCTCTCCTGTTAAAACCCGCGGACGGAGGGGGGGGGGGGCTGTTGGCCTCTGCCAACGCGGCCATCGGCCACCTTGCCGCGCCCGCGTCGGCCACCGGCCTGCCTGCCGCGCCCCGCCGGCCACCGACCCGCCTGCCGTGCCCCGTCGCTACACCCCGGCCCGTGCGTGCCGCCCTCCCGCCGCGCCGGCCACCGCAGCCCCACCGCCGCTGTCGCTGCTGCTGCTACTGCCGGCCCACGCCCCGCGCCGGGCGACTGCACCCTGGCCTGCGCGCCACGCCGGCCACCGCAGCCCCGCGCCCGGCCGCTGCACCCCGGCCCGCGCCGCACCTCCTGCCGCGCCCGGCCGCTGCACCCCGGCCCACGCACCACGACCTCCTGCCGCGCCGGCCACCGCAACCTCGCGCCCAGCCGCTGCCAACCCGGCCACCGCACCCCTCGCTGTCGTTGCCTCTCCATGCAAACCAGAAGAAGAAGAAGAAGAAGAAGGAGGAGGAGGGGGACCACCTCGCCTGCGACCCTCCGCCCTCCGCGATTCGGCGACCTCCTCTCATTCTCAAGCTCCATGGCGTGACCATCTTCATCCTCCGCGTCATCGTCGCGAAGCAAGAAACCCTAGCAAGAGCTTTCGTCTCCAAGCCGCCAGAAACCTTCAACAATGAAGAAAAACGAAGAAACGGGGGTCCTTATAAAGACCTAATCCCACACGAATAGACGGCTCAAATCCAAGTGCTACGCGTTTCCCACGAGCGCACTCGAACTTGAGGGGGCATTTGTAAGCATCGAAATTAGCCCACGGGTCGAACCCGACTTGCACACGTAAAATAGGCCCACACACAACGGCCCACGGGTCGAACCCGACTTGTACACGTAAACCGGGCCCACACACAAAGGCCTGCATGCGAAACCTGGCCCGCACACAACGGCCCGGATGCGAACCTTGGCCCGCACACAACGGCCCGCATGCGAACTCGGCCCGCATGCAAACTCAATTTTCACACCATGGCCCGACTCATAGCAAACGGGTCCCACCGGACCCGCTACCCGAACCCAAAAGGGGGGGCCCACCGGCCCCCCTTCATGGAAAACCATGCCCCTCTCCTTTTGGGGAGGTGTGGCCGGCCATAACAAAAAAAAAAGAAAGATAAAGAAAAGAAAATGAAAATGAAAAAGAAAAGAAAATCCCAACCGCCTCGATGCGAGGGGAGGTGGCGTGGACGTCTACACAACCGTAGATCCACGACGATCCCTCGATCCGACGGACAAGATGACGTCGTGTCGCCATGCGATCCGAAAGTGCAAAGATGACAACTCAATCTTCAAAGATCAAGTCACATCTTGCCCGTAACCACCCCAACTAAAAAGGAGGGGATCGAGTTTGTTTCCCCAAATAAGGGAACAATATCTTGATGGTTATGGGGGGGGATATTGGATGAAACAAAAAGCCATATCTCTCCCAACCTCCCCCCTTTGCCTATAAATAGAAGGGGTGGGGGGAGGCATCAAAGGTCGGAAAAGCTGAAGACGAAAAGGCTCTGCAAGAGAAGCTCCAACGCTTAAAGACCGAAAGCTTCACGAGGCACGGCAAGCACGTCCTACGGGAATCCTTGGCCCTTCAAGTCCTCATCAACGTGAAGACCTTGCACTCGAAGATCAAAGCTTCGACTCCTCGCACGAAGAAGAAAGCTTGGAGAAGAAGACCCGGAGTCGTCGTCACCCCGACTTCTCTAACGATCTTCATCAACTCCGAAGACGCCATAAGCAAAGGCCGGAGAAGAAGATCGAAGCCGACAACACCCGTCGTCTTCAACAAAGGCGTCGACTCCTCGCACGAAGAAGAAAGCTTGGAAAAGAAGACCTGAAGCCGGTGCTACCCCCACCGTCTTCGTCAACAAAAGCCGATGCTACAACCATCGCATAGAGATCGGTGCTACACCCGCCATCTCCAAAAGAAGCCTTCAACTCCGATCAAGCCAAATACGCCCGGAGAAGAAGCCGACATCACAACCGCGCCAGGTCGGAAAAGCTGAAGACGAAAGGGCTCTGCAAGAGAAGCTCCAACGCTTGAAGATCGAAGGCTTCACGAGGCACGGCAAGCACGTCCTACGAGAATCCTTGGCCCTTCAAGTCCTCATCAACGTGAAGACCTTGCACTCGAAGATCAAAGCTTCGACTTCTTGCACGAAGAAGAAAGCTTGGAGAAGAAGACCCGGAGTCGTCGCCATCCCGACTTCTCCAACGATCTTCATCAACTCCGAAGACGCCATAAGCAAAGGCCGGAGAAGAAGATCGAAGCCGACAACACCCGTCGTCTTCAACAAAGGCGTCGACTCCTCGCACGAAGAAGAAAGCTAGGAGAAAAAGGCCTGAAGCCGGTGCTACCCCTGCCGTCTTCATCAACAAAAGCATACGTTACAACCGTCGCACGGAGATTGGTGCTACCCCCGTCGTCTCCATCAACAAAAGCCGACGCTATAACCGTCGCACGAAGATCAGTGCTACCCCCACCGAAAAGCCAAGCCGAAGCCACAACCGTCGAGGAAGCCGAAAGAACAAAAAAGTCTTGAAGAAGTAGCCATCGCTGTTCGAGAAGAAGATCGAGTCAAAGCTAAAGCCAAAGCCAAAGCCAACGCAAGAAGCCAAAGCAAACGCACCGGTAAAGCCCGCGCCAAAGCAACGCACGTGCCAAAGCCAAGCAACTACGACTGTCACGAGCAAAGCACCACACGTTCTAGCCGATACGACGCGAAGTCCGGAAGAACTAAAGCATCGCAAGCCTCTACCTGCCTACGTTCAAGCGCAAGCGCCAAAGCAAAGCAAAAGCCAGAGCCACGCCAAAGCAACGCCAAAGCCGAAAGCCAAAGCCAAAGCCGACGCCAAAAACACGATCGACGCCTCAAACCGACGATCAAGGACGGCGAGGTCGAGCAAGGATCGAGGAAGACACGAAGATCGAGGAACGAAGCCCAAAACCTCCCTAGCCGAGAAAGCACGAAGCACGGACGGGACAAAATCAACGGCCGATATTCCTTAGCCTCTCAAAAAACCCTCACCCTGTAAAGACCTCTGTCCTGGGCAACCCCTTCAGAGCTCTCGCACGAATACCACGTGGAGACGCGGATCAAAAGGACCCTCCAGAGGATCTCTCCCACAATCTCCTGATCAAATATTCGCCGCACCCGGACTCACCACCCCCGAGCCCCCGGGTCTCGGCATCTGTAATCTTCGTGTGCTCGCAATAAAGAGGGTGCTGGAGGGGCTGCCGGAGGAGTCGCCTTCACCGCGAAGAAACCCTAGAGCTCTGATACCATGTTAGGAGATGACGGCTAGGGTTTGGAGAGAATGGAATGCATCTCATTGAGGAACTGAAGCCCAATATATATGTACATGTATTCAGACACAACCTGACCTGACTGTACATATAACCCGACCCATCTCTATACATTAACATTTCTAATGCATGCAACATCCTTCAGGGCAAAAAGAAAAGGTCACTTCGCTCCAATTTTCATCAGTTGCAATTTTACCTAATTTTTTATTCAGAATGTCCAAAGAAACATCACCTTTTCCATCACAATATTTATCAAACATATCCTTTATTTCTTCCTCCTGGCCAAGGGTATCAACATCAATGCACCTAGCATCCAAACCCAGTATGTACTCAACATCCATGGGTGTGATTGTTATGTTCCTATTATAAATATATAAAGTGCAAGTATTCGGATTAAATCTATCCACCAACCACGTACATAGGTCTCCCCATAGTCTACTGCACCTAAGACTCAATAAACCCACAAAACCAATCGCCTCACAATAACCTCTTTTTATTCAGGTCGTAAACCTTCTATTACCTTAACCACCCTATGAGGCACACAATGGCTATTGATCTCAAAGCTCCCCCAAGGCAACTTTCTTTGTTCTCCATTATTTTCAGGTAACCTCTTCTTCCTAATAAAAAAGTGCCTTACAAGTTTTCGGTCAAAATAATAGTAAAACTTTAAATGAGAACTGGAAGGACAAGAAGTCCTGGGTCCAGGCTTGTTGGGTTCCATCTAGGAGAATACTCTTCTCCTATTTCTCCTTTCTTCAAATGGGCATAATAGCAGAACTTAAAATAAAAATACAAACATATAAGCAGCAATTATGAATCATAACTTATATTTTGGCTATTATAGAGGGAAAAAAAGAACAAAATATCACCCAATATGATAGAAAAAGAGTGGAAAGAAACAAATGTTATGGAGCTCAAGAAAACACAATATAAGCTAGTAGAAGTACTGCACTTAAATGAATGGATGGTAGCATATTAATTGTCATTAGGAAGGATCCCAAACAAAAGACCAAACAAAATAATCATATGGTAAGTAAAAAATAGTTCGACACATCAAAAATCAATGATGATTCAAACAAGGGAAGTGAAAAACCTTATCAAAAACAGTTAGTAGTGAACAAATTAAATCTTATAAAAAATAAGTTTTGATTGAAAATAAACAATCTAATAGGTTTGCTACAAGAATTAATGATGATTCAAACACACAACATAATTTTTTCAATGAAAATAAACATCTGAATGTAAATAAAATCCCACTTCTTGGCCGTAGGAGGTTGTGAAATCTTGTTGGCTGAATGCAACCATACTAACTTTGAACCTCTCCTTGCTAATGTTTCCTCTTCCTTTCCTTTTTCCCACCTAAAAAAGACTAGATGAATAATCATATATTTACCATTTTCACATGAGTTCTAACAAAGTCATCTGGATGACATCAATACAAAATTTTCACACTTAAATTTATCCCTACATAAAGATTTATTAGCCATGTTTTATGAAGCACATGTGAGGTCTTACGTGTAAGCACATCCTTGTGCTATTCAAAACTCCCTGCTCTTAACTGTGACTACAGAATATTTCTTCTTTATGGTCAATGAAACACCCAGTAAATAGGTTAAGAGGTCAACGTGACTAAATCAAGGAGACCACTCTCTTTAACTGAAAAGAACGAAATTATATTGAACTGAGGGCAAGGAAGAACGAGATACAAATTAGTAATCTATAAAATATGGATCACACTCTGCTTCAATGAAGTCCAGCAATTTGATATCGGACTCACCCACCAATATTAGTCCTCCAACGTTTGATGGTTGGATCCCCAACTATAATAAATTTTGTATCCAATAGTACTGCTGCCTCACAACTTCAGGATATCACAACCAAAAAAAATTTCGTGTACATCATAGAAGAGAGCATTCTGTCAATATAAATGATTCGGATGCACCAATATAAAGGGTTTTGAAATCTCCAACAAAAGAAAACCTTACTCTAAGTTCCGAGGGAGTCTTCCTCTTCATTGTTACATCAGATTTGGGTCTCTTAAATGAGAAAGTATTGGCTGAAGATGATTCCAAAAGAGCAGCTTTCGCCATACCGCCCAACTTCTAATGTAGCATCTTTCCTCCTAAAACACGAACATGCTTTAATGAAGAAAAAATGGAGCATAACTAAACGATCACCAGAAGTGATTCGCAAAATCGGAATTTTAAAAAAAAAATCATGACATTCCCAAAATCCAAGAAAACCATGACCTAGAGGTTCAAGAAAAAGAAAAAAAAAGGAATTGTGGAATCTGATCAAGAATTATTTGGGGATTGATGAACCCTAACTCGAGTCCAGCAGCCTGACACAGATCGGCATCCAGAAACCCTAGAAGAGATCGAAGTTACCTCAACAGAGCCTGGGATCTTTCTCGATCAAGGTGGGGACGAGGCGGAAAACCTAATCTCCGCGGCCGAGAAGGAGGTCTCCGGTTGAGAGAGAGAGAGAGGAGAGAGAATGCGGGGATTTGAAATGAAAAGGGAGCGAAGCAACTCTGCAAGTGCAGCAAAGCGGAAATTTTGACATTTATGTTTTATATTCGAAAGTGGATCATTTCCCTCCACTTAACTGGAGAAAATATTCAGTGGGACGGACGCACCACGTCAGCAAGGACACGTGGTGCATCGCTTTACCGTTGCTGGCGGCGTTAGGAGGTGGGACGGAGGAGATATGGTCGGGGCTCAGTCACTACGTTTGTATCTGGGATGGAGTAGACGGACTAGGGTTCCGACCAACTCTGTTGTCGCAACCCGACCGATTATCACTTACACCCCTCTCATTTTTAAAACCATATAAATGTTATCCTATAGTTTGAAAAACACATCACTTGCACGGTGTTACACCCCCTTCCAGAGGGGGTCTATGTGTATGGCTTTTCAAACTATAAAGGGGTATTTGTAGGGTTTTAAACATGAGGGGGTGTAAGTGAGTGATAATCAGCAAAACTACACGGGGCCAATATGGAAATTATCATTTGTCTTAAGGGGAAGTTGGTGATAAGCTCTTTATAGAAGATGCTTTTAAGTATCAGCCCCGACAATAGTTCTGTGTGAGCTAAGGCCCACCCTAAAAAGACATACATTAAACCCCTATTGACCAGTTCAACCTCTATCAAATGACTAAGATACACCCAAATTTATACTCCAATGGACCCAATTTTTACTCTAGATCTATTGCTACAGTGATTTCAATTCAGGCGTATAAATTGGGTCTATATATAGTATAAATTCGGTTGCTACAATGATATCACTATAGTAGCTACACTGATTTTCTTGTGGCAACCGAATTTATACTCTATAATATTACTACTACAGTGAATCACTGTAGCAGCTATGGAGTATAAATTCAAGTGCATATAGAGTATAAATTTGGTTGCTACTAGGATTGGCAATTTTGGACCTGACACGGCAGACCCGACACGAAGTTAGCGGGTCTGGGTCAGGGTTAAACAGGTTCGAGTCGTAAATGGGTCGACACGATAGACCCGTTTAATAAACGGCTTCGGGTTTAGGGTCTGGACACGGTAGACCTAGTAAGACCTGTTTAAAATTCAACGGGTCGTGTCAGGTCAGGTCAGGTTTACCCGTAATCCGACACTGTATTATATAGTACCAGCGGGTCTATCGGGTCGAGTCGGATTGGGTCGGATCGGGTCAACTAAATAGACTCGTGTGGTAAACGGGTCTTATCGGGTCTACCAGTCTTGTCTTCACTTATTTTTGTTAAATGGCCATTTTGCCCCTCTAACTACCCCTTTAGAATCCGATGCACAATCTTCTTTTTTCATGTGTTGTATAGTAAAATCCCCAATAGTAGACCAAAAACACTGTAGTTGTTACAGTGATATAACTATAGCATTAACATTTTTGAGTATAAATTCACTTACTAGCGAAATCACTGTAGCTACTATAGTGATTTCATTGTAGCAAACCGAATTTATACTCTATATACACACGAATTTATGCCCCATAGCTACTACAATGACTTCAAAGTAGCAATAATATTTTAGAGCATAAATTCGGTTGCTACAACGAAATCACTATAACTGTTACAGTGATTTCATTGTAGCAACCGAATTTAGACTCTATACACCTGCTACAGTGATTTCATTGTAGCAACTAGGGGTGGTAATGGGTCGTGTCGGGTCAGGTTCGTGTCGTGTCTAGTTTCGGGGCGTGTCCAAAACCCCTATACCCGGACCCGACCTGTTTAACTAATCGTGTCTAGATCCTAAACCTGTACCCGATCTGTTTATAAACTGGTAGACCCGATAAGACCCGTTTACCACACGAGTCTATTTAGTTGACCCGATCCGACCCAATCCGGCTCGACCCGATAGACCCGCTGGTACTATATAATACAATATCGGATTACGGGTAAACCTGACCTGACACGACCCGTTGAATTTTAAATAGGTCTTACTGGGTCTACCGTGTCCAGACCCTAAACCCGAAGCCGTTTATTAAACGGGTCTATCGTGTCGACCCATTTACGACTCGAACCTGTTTAACCCTGACCCAGACCCGCTAACTTCGTGTCGGGTCTGCCGTGTCAGGTCCAAAATTGCCAATCCTAGTAGCAACCAAATTTATACTCTATATGCACTTGAATTTATACTCCATAGCTGCTACAGTGATTCACTGTAGTAGTAATATTATAGAGTATAAATTCGGTTGCCACAAGAAAATCAGTGTAGCTACTATAGTGATATCATTGTAGCAACCGAATTTATACTATATATAGACCCAATTTATACGCCTGAATTGAAATCACTGTAGCAATAGATCTAGAGTAAAAATTGGGTCCATTGGAGTATAAATTTGGGTGTATCTTAGTCATTTGATAGAGGTTGAACTGGTCAATAGGGGTTTAATGTATGTCTTTTTAGGGTGGGCCTTAGCTCACACAGAACTATTGTCGGGGCTGATACTTAAAAGCATCTTCTATAAAGAGCTTATCACCAACTTCCCCTTAAGACAAATGATAATTTCCATATTGGCCCCGTGTAGTTTTGCTGATTATCACTCACTTACACCCCCTCATGTTTAAAACCCTACAAATACCCCTTTATAGTTTGAAAAGCCATACACATAGACCCCCTCTGGAAGGGGGTGTAACACCGTGCAAGTGATGTGTTTTTCAAACTATAGGATAACATTTATATGGTTTTAAAAATGAGAGGGGTGTAAGTGATAATCGGTCGGGTTGCGACAACAGAGTTGGTCGGAACCCTAGTCCGTCTACTCCATCCCAGATACAAACGTAGTGACTGAGCCCCGACCATATCTCCTCCGTCCCACCTCCTAACGCCGCCAGCAACGGTAAAGCGATGCACCACGTGTCCTTGCTGACGTGGTGCGTCCGTCCCACTGAATATTTTCTCCAGTTAAGTGGAGGGAAATGATCCACTTTCGAATATAAAACATAAATGTCAAAATTTCCGCTTTGCTGCACTTGCAGAGTTGCTTCGCTCCCTTTTCATTTCAAATCCCCGCATTCTCTCTCCTCTCTCTCTCTCTCAACCGGAGACCTCCTTCTCGGCCGCGGAGATTAGGTTTTCCGCCCCGTCCCCACCTTGATCGAGAAAGATCCCAGGCTCTGTTGAGGTAATTTCGATCTCTTCTAGGGTTTCTGGATGCCGATCTGTGTCAGGCTGCTGGACTCGAGTTAGGGTTCATCAATCCCCAAATAATTCTTGATCAGATTCCACAATTCCTTTTTTTTTCTTTTTCTTGAACCTCTAGGTCATGGTTTTCTTGGATTTTGGGAATGTCATGATTTTTTTTTTAAAATTCCGATTTTGCGAATCACTTCTGGTGATCGTTTAGTTATGCTTCATTTTTCTTTCATTAAAACATGTTCGTGTTTTAGGAGGAAAGATGCTACATTAGAAGTTGAGCGGCATGGCGAAAGCTGCTATTTTGGAATCATCTTCAGTCAATATTTTCTCATTTAAGAGACCCAAATCTGATGTAACAATGAAGAGGAAGACTCCCTCGGAACTTAGAGTAAGGGTTTCTTTTGTTGAGTACAATTTTTTTTTCCTTCTCATTTATTGGCAACACCTATTCTAAATATAGTAGCTAGAGGTTTTAACATGTACGGCATCAAGGTTTAGAACTTATTAAACAAGGTGGCGACAATCGTCGGATTTGTAGAACTTCAGATGCACCTGCTGTTAAAAGATATCTTTACGGCATTGCGAGACTTTTAAAGAGAGACTATTTACATGCATGCGCATGATATGTGATTTTCTGTAACCATTACATTAGAAGTTTCGAATGACGTACTACAAGCATTAAAGCATTTTACATGCAACCTAGATAGGTGAAAAGACCTAAATGATATATAACGTACTAAACAAATAAAAAAACTCCAAAATTCAGAGAATACATCTCTCTCTCTCTAACATACCAATGATTGACTTTGTCGCTCTCCCCCTTTCTCGTATACATTAGATAATATATATTTTACTTTGTATGTGTATGGGACCCGTACTACTATATCCTCTTGTAAATATATTGGGTTCTTGCCCTAATGAGAATTCTTCCTCGCTAGATCTGGGGGGACCTTCTAACGCCTAGGCGCTGCCTAGGTGGCTGCCTGGGCCACTTTTTAGAACACTGGGTGTTGCATGGATTCTCATGTTGACCCAATCGGTCGGTTGCGGTCCGTTGTTCGATGGCGGTGACTGATTAGGTTCCTGCCATGTCGACCAGCTCGAAACATCATTGTTTCCATTAGGGATAGAGTAGGGGGGTTGATGGTGTTCTGTCTCAACTTCGATCTTGATCTTGTAGTAGTATCTATCAATTTTGCAGATGATTGACGTTAGGTAATTGTTGAGATCGTAGAGATGTTGCAGGACTTGTAAATGGGAGGTTGGAACTCTCCTTCTCATATCATGTTCGAAGTCTCTGAAGATTGCAAAAAAGGCAACAATCTTCTCATTGTCTTCTCTATCCCAAACATTATCAGGGATCCTTCGCAAGTGGCAACAATATAGTTGTAATATCAAAAAAGACAATAACCACTAGACTTTAATATGATTACCAGGTACAATATTAATCTTTTTTTGAACATAAGCACAATATTAACTTCAAAACTCAGAATGCATCAATTCACTGTAGATACACTTTGATCCAATGCATTTCTATGCAATCGTTTCACCAATAATTATTGGTAGAGGCAGATTCCATGATGTCTTGTGACAAGGCTTGCATTTTATATATGGCCTCTCACGGATCTAATCATTCTTGATTAATCATATGACACATTGTGCGTTTGTTGGGGGGGATGGGGTGGGGGTGTTACTTTGAGATCCTTCCATGCATTCTAATATGATGCATGTGGGTTCTTGGAAGAAGCCTACCAATGGCTTCTTGGAAGAAGCCTACCAATGCATTCTAATATGATGCATGTGAGATCAAGGTTTAAAACTCGGGTACCGGTACCGGTATCGGCCGGCGCCGAACCGGTTCGTACCGGTACCGGCCGGTTCTGGTTGAACCGGTACCGGCCCCTTTTTTTTTATTTTTTTTAAATTGTAAAAAATCTAAAAAAATCTTTAAAAATTCTAAAAAATTAGAAAATAAATATAAAAAATTAGAAAATAAATATTAGAGTACTTTAGGCCCTTTAGGGCCCTAGTTTAGGACCTTTAGGTCCTTTAGGCTTAGGGACCTTAGGAGTTACTTAGGAGTTAGGGTTAGGGCTTAGGAGTTAGAGCCTTAGGCTAGGCCGCTAGGGTTAGTTTTAGGCCTATGAGTCTTATCTTATGTGACTTCAGAGTTCAGACTATGACTTATGAGTCTTATACTCTTATCTAATGAGTTATGACTTATGACTTCAAAGTTCAGACTCTCAGAGTTTATACTTTAGAGTTTAGACTTTAGAGTCTTGGATTCATCATTCATCAAGATTCACAAGCACCACTCCCCGAGGTGTATGATTAAGAATCTTGATGAACTTGTCAACTATTGTCGAATCACCACTCCCCGAGGTGAATGATTGGACAGTAGAGACCTAACTGAACCACAAGACTCACAAGTTACAACTTACAAGTTATAAGTCACAGACTCACAGACTCACAGTTCACAAGTGACAAGTCACACGACTCACAAGTCACACCTAACAAGTTACTAATTCCTAATTTCCTATATCCTTTTTCCCTCCTTCTTTATCCGGGCTTGGGACCGGCCTTGGCGAAGTTAAAAAAGGTTTTTAAAAGGTTTTATAAAACAACCTTTTAAAGTTTTGAAATTTTTTTATTATTATAAATTTACAATACAAATTATAGAATAAGTTTCATAATCCAGATTCCAGACGTGTTCAACACTTCAACTTCCACAAAATACAGATTATCAATATTAAAATTATTAACTCACCTGGCTGACTCAGATAGTCAGATCAGAATATTCAGAAGAATCAGAACTCAGAACTCAGAAGTTCCATAGATTATTATTGCGATCAGCTTCTTCTTCGTCTTCATTTGGAGTTGGTGCCGAGTAGTGCTGCTGGTAGTAAGACCCGTCGGAAGGCCCAGAATAACCGAAGATTGATTGGCCAATGTCCTGGTCGTGCTGGACACCATAACCGTAGGCTCCGTAACCGTAAGATGATGAAGAATCTCCATATGTTCCTTGCGATTCCTCTTGCTCTGGAAACATCGGCTGATAAGAATCTCGGTAATATGATGATGGTGGACCTGGTGGTGGATCATATCCGTACGAGTATGGTACATATGCAGCTTCATGAACAGTGCCAGAAGGCCCGACCCCTGCTCCATCATGTGGTGACAGTGGTGGATGATGTGGATCTGGTGGGGCTGGTGGTCCAGTGACGCCGGTGTACGTGGGAGCACTGGGAGGTGAAGAAGCTCTCTCATGCTCTCTCATCCGTTGAGATGACTCCTCCACCATCACTAGATCCGGAAGGTATACTGCCAAGACTCTCATCTGAATCGCTGTGTATCTGCTGCATTGCCTGGCTAACATGTTGAAATCTTCGTTTGCCGCTCCTCAACCTTGCTCCCTCTTGTTCTTGTCTTTACTCCTTGCCTAACTCCTTCTCCAACCATGTATTTTCTTGACCGTCAAGAACTGGATCCTCTCTCTCCGTCAACCAAGGGGCTAGAGGGTTATCGTCGTCGAAAATATAATCCAAATTGATTGGATTATCACCTTGGTCCTCTAATCTTCCCTGATCGCGGACCCTCAACCTCATATTGTAATGTACGAAAACTAGTTTATCTAATTTAGATGATGACAATCTATTTCTAGTTTTTGTATGAATGAGAGAGAATGTACTCCAGTTTCTCTCGCAGTCCGATGCCGAACATGTCTGACTCAATACTCGGATAGCAATCTTGCGAAGATCAGGAGCACTTTCACCATGAATGGACCACCAAGTAGCTATAAAATTAGTCAAAAAATAAAACATTCAGTTTGTATTCGTTGATTACAATTGGATAATTGTATAATTAAAGTGTGTTATCAACTTATCGACGTATTACCTGGCTGCATAGTCGAGATAGATGTTCTTGCGTTCTCCGAATCAAAGGAACCACGAGCATATCGGAAGATTTCCATCTGCTCCATTGCCTTATTTTGCGCTGCTATGCTAGGCTCCAAGATTCGGATCACCTCTTTAAGCCCGATCATTATTTCTGGGTGTTGAGAAACTTCTACCCTATACTGGTATTGGGGATTTAAGTAAAATCATATAATATGAAAGAAATAAGTATTGAGTCTAATGACTAATGAGATTAAAAATTGAAATTGTTAAATAATAAGTATACACTTGACGATAATATTTACCTGCTGCATACAATGGATGGTGTAGCGTCTTCTCCCATCTTTTGGCGATCAACTTAAAATATTATTTTTTTTATTTTTCTCCAACCTTTGTCGACTTTTGAATGGCCATCTTAGCTCTGTCCATTGCTTCGTAGATATACCACATTGCAGGCTTTTCATCTGAATCTACCAGTCGAAGAACTTGCACTAGAGGTTGGATACACACTATTATCTTGTCAATTTCGACCCAGAGCTCCTTTCCAACAATAATATTTTCCACCTCTTTGCCCTCTTCATTAGATGCATATTTTGATTGACACCATGCATCTGAGGTAAACATTTTCCGTAAAGCATCCTTCTGATTAAAAATGCTCTCCAATGCTATGAAGTGAGTGGCAAAGCGGGTGATTGCTGGACGCAGAAGCTCCCGCTTCCCAGTATACTTCCTCATCAAGTTAACTACCCAGTTATGGTTGTAAATGAATTTTGTTATTTTTCGAGCTTGTTTTACGACCTTGTCGACATGATCCAATTTGCCTATATCTTTTAGGATCAAGTCGATGCAGTGTGCGGCACAAGGAGTTCAAAATATAGTCTTCCGTTCCTTCTGTATGATTTGTCCGGCCTTCTTATAGTTAGAGCCATTGTCCGTCACTATTTGGACAATATTATTAGCTCCAACTTCGTCGATGATATTATTCATAAGTCCAGCAAGATATATTGCATCATGCACTTTGACTGATGCATCGACTGATTTGTAAAATACAGTACCAATTGAGCAATATACTAGAAAATTAATTATGGATTTTCTAGTAGGGCCACTCCATCCATCGCACATAATTGTACAACCTTTCTCCTCCTAGGGAGTTTGAAAACTACGAATATAATCGTTTATTTCGGAGACCTCATCATCTAAAAGTGGCCCAGCAATTTCATATGGGGTAGGGGGAGAAATTTCCGGTCCAACCGACTGCAATGTGTTGCACATTTTTTTAAAGTATGGCGACGCGGCTGCATTAGCCGGGATATGATTGAAATGAAAAAATTTGGCCACTGCTTTCTTCACTTTACTGGCCGCTTGTTTTATTTTTCCAGCTGTTAATTTGGTTTGTTTCTGGCTACGTTCCCTAAACATAAATCCGTCTAGAGGTAACTGCACAGATGTACTGCCGCCAGTGCTAGTTTTACCTCCTCTAGCACTAACACTGCTACTACCACCAGGTCCACCTCCACCAGTACTACCACCAATATCACCAGGAAGAAAACGAGAACTACCACCAGGACCACTCATTGACCATCTACCTCTTTGGTCTCCCCCTCTTTCTCTCATTTCTTGACGACGAGCTTCCTCACGAGAAAGTCTCATTGCCGTTCTCATCTCCCTATCCTCATCCGGCAACTCTTCAGATGAAGAATCATCAAAACTTTCATCATCTATATTTGTTTCTCTATAACCCCTTACCGACTGACTTTTGGTAAGGGGTGGTCTTCTAGAAGCAGAAAGCTCAGGAGCAGTACTCTTATCTTTACTTGTTTCTCTAAAAAATTGCTGAAATTGAGACCGTACCTCTGTTGGAACGTGCTCACAACCAGTCACTTGTCCTTTCTTGCCCGCTAAATGCTCCTTCATTCTTGTGATACCACCATTTATGGTCCGGCCACAGTAGTTGCATATGGCCTTCCACTTGTTGTCTTCAATTGCCTTGCAATGTAGCCATCCAGCGTCTATCTCTTTCGATTTTGGTGCCATTATCTAAGTCAAAAAATAAATAAGCATTAGCAAACTAGAAAGTAATTGCTCACTTTTGCAGCTTTGCTACGTAGAAAGTAGAAAGTAAAAACTATAAAGTTTCGACTTTTAAATGGCTCGAAACTCGAAAGTAGAAACTAGAAACTAGAAAGTAAAAAGTAGAAACTAGAAACTAGAAACGTAGAAAGTATAAACTAGAAAGTAGGACCCTCACGTAGATTCGACTTTCGAGCCATTCGAAAGTCGAAACTTTTGCAAAAGTGAGCAAAACTGCAAAAGTCGAAACTTTCTAGTTTCTAGTTTCTACGTTTCTAGTTTCTACTTTCGAGTTTCTAGGTTCTACTTCTAGTTTCTAGTTTCTACTTTCGATTTTCAAGTTTCTACTTTCTAGTTTATACTTTCGAGTTTCTAGTTTCTACTTTCGAGTTTATAGTTTCTACTTTCTAGTTTCTACTTTCGAGTTTCTAGTTTCTCCTTTCTAGTTTCTAGTTTCTACTCGAAAGTAGAAACTAGAAACTCGAAAGTAGAAACTAGAAAGGAGAAACTAGAAACTCGAAAGTAGAAACTAGAAAGTAGAAACTATAAACTCGAAAGTAGAAAGGAGAAACTAGAAACTCGAAAGTATAAACTAGAAACTAGAAACTAGAAAATCGAAAGTAGAAACTAGAAACTAGAAGTAGAAACTAGAAACTCGAAAGTAGAAACTAGAAACGTAGAAAGTAGAAACTAGAAACTAGAAAGTTTCGACTTTTGCAGTTTTGCTCACTTTTGCAAAAGTTTCGACTTTCGAATGGCTCGAAAGTCGAATCTACGTGAGGCGTGAGTGCGTGACTGGCAGACTGCGTGAGCCGCGTGAGTATTCGTGATTTCAAGGTTCTCATCAAGGAATTAACATTAGAAGATGCTGTCAAAGAAAATGATAGTCGAGTTATATGCTTGGTTGCACACATGGAATACGGGGTTACTAGCAATTTTAATGGCATTCTGATTATCACAGATTCACAAATCACAATACAGAGGGATGACTGGATGAGTAAGGAAATGAACACTCATATCTCAAACCGGGAGGTCCGGGAGACAATTAGACAACCTCAAAGGTAATGGTAGGCACTCAAGGCAGTAATCGTTTTACCTTCTTCACTCTTAAGTTCGCCGCTCGGCCCGCTCGTGCTCGTGCCGCTCGGCCCGCTCGTGCTCGTGCCGCTCGTCGTGAGTCTCGTGACTCGTAAGTCGTGACCTCGTCGTCACTCGTCGGCGTGCGGCTTGTGTCGGTGTGCCGCTCGGCCCGCTCGTCGCCTCTCTTTCTTTCTCTTTCTTTCCTCTCTTCTCTCTTCTCTCCTCTCTTTTTTCTTTCTCTCTTTTCTTTCTCTCCTCTCTTCAGTCTTCTCTCTTTTCTTTCTTTCTCTCCTCTCTTTCTCTCCTCTCTTTTTTTCTTCTCTTTCTTTCCTCTCTTCTCTCTTCTCTCTTTTTTCTTTCTCTCCTCTCTTCTTTCCTCTCTTCTCTCTTCTCTCTTTTTTCTTTCTCTCCTCTCTTCTCTCTTCTCTCCTCTATTTTCTTGCAAGTTGATGGATGGTTTTGGAGTTGCAACGGAATGGTTTGGGGGGGTTTATATAGCCTTCAAATCCCCCCCTCCCACTTAAGGAATAATACTTTTTGGAGGGGCCAAAACTAAAAATGCCACCCCCCCTCCACATGCAAATGCTGGGAAAGCATGTTCAGCCCATGTGGAGGGAGGAATCCAACATAAAAAAATAAAAAAAGTGACACAAAACCCACCCACCCCATTATGGCTGTCGGACGGGACTGAACCGGCCGGTACCGGTTCGTACCGGCCGGTACCTGCCTGACTCGGCCGGTTCGGTCCGGTACGGGTTGGTACCGGCCGGTTCAGGCCTGTTTCGGTCCCGGGTGCTGGACTCGGTTCGGCCCGGCCAAATCCGGTACTTACCGGCCAGTACGTACCGGCCGGTACGTACCGGTACCGACCGAGATTTGAAACCCTGTGTGAGATACCTTTACCATGAGATAAATTTGCAGAATTAAATAACAACCAACAAATTACGTAGGAAGAGAATCCAAATTTTATATATCTACATAAGAAGAGGGCCCACAAAATCCTTTGTTACGTCACTTTGTGTGATTCCTCTATCTTTCTAAACATATACCCACTTATCCACATTTCTTAGTTATCCAAAAGATACGCTCCTGATCCTTTACTAACTAGGACTCATCCAACAACTACTTGCACTATCTGTTGCACCCAAAAGTTTACCCATACATAAAACACCTATAAAATCTGAAATTAATTTAGAAAAATCAAATAAAAATAGAAGCCCAATTACGAATCCATTAACTCACCAGCCTAACTACCAACCATGACTTGACTCAAATAAGACCACTAACAGACTTAAGTGAGCCCAAATGACTCAACATCATACTAATGCGACCAATGAACTAGAGTCAACCAATATGACTCACTAACGACTTAACTAATACGACTAATAGACTCTAGACCAACCAATTAACCAAAATAGCAAATTTTGACCCAAATTATGACTTTGCCCCTAAAAACTAAAAAATTTTGAAATGACATGGACCTATAAAATCATTAGAAATTTAGAACCCAAACCAACTAATAACTGACATCAAATAATACCTAACAACCACCTAATTAGTTTTCAAATTGTTGTCTTTGACTGATCATGGAAGGATCCTGCATCACAATGGGAATAATCTTGACTATGTTTGAGATGCTCTACATGATGACTTTCAAATCTGGATTAATATGGAAATTCACTTCCGCTGCACTATCTAGTTGACTTCTTTAGCTAGATGCTTCTTAAAATCTTTCAAAATCCGAGGACCTTCAAGGTCAAAACGAAGGGTCCGAAAATTTATGTAGAACCCATGACTTCAACTTCAAAAAGATGTCCTCAGTGATCTGGATCAATAATTTCAACTGAATTGAAAAATATTCAGATAGGATGGACTCCTCCAAAAGCTATAATGCCAGCATCGGATCGTCCTCCAAAGATGGATGATCATAAGCAACGGTTAGCTTGGCTACTCCTCGGGCTTTCCCATGACTAACTTGTCAGCCTCATCCACAAGCTCAAACTCCTACATGTGCATCGCATTGGATAGTCCTCGAAGAGGGAAGGTGAATTCAAATCGACAATCATAACTTCCCTCAGGGAATGATCAATAAACAACTTGTCCAGCCCATCCATGGGCGCAGACTCTGTCGAGGGCATCTCTTCGGAATTTGTGTCTCGAAGTGGAGGTGAACTCCAAGCAATAATTCAAGCCCCTCGAGATGTCTCTTATGAAGATAGATTCTCCGTCTTCCTCAGAATTTTTGTATGAAAATTTCGAGCGTCTGGTTTGACGTCAAAAAACGAATATGATTATTTGTCCCCTCACTTTTTTCACGTGTCCTCTTCTGGATCTCTAATTGAAAAAATCCAATTAAATTTCAAGGTCAAACAAGAAGAATGCTTCACTCTGATACCAATTGATGCAGGAAAAAGAACACCATCCACGACAAAGGGGGAATTAGAGAGATATGAGAAGACTCACACAGAGTTATTACTCAAGTAAAATCAAAAACTAATTTTATTCTTAACATCATAGAAGAGTGTTACATATCTTATTTAAATAAGCAAACAACCCCACCATTAGGACCGCCATCCCTACAATAGTTACGAAAAGAAATCAAGTCCTACCATTACAATTCAGCACATCGAAAAAGAAGAAAACCAACAAGTAAAAGAAAGAACAACATACTTGCAACTGTGGCCTTGGTGTCTCCAAATCATGGCACTTAAATCCCCCAAACAGAAGCACTGCATGCATTGAGATATGCGGAAGGGATATCGTGAGTTTGAGGAAGGATAGAAAGCGCTTTCATGAGATGTAATCTTGTGAGGGAGTAATACCGTGAGAGAGGTTCATGGAAATATTTGGTCCCGTGAGAGAGATTCATGCGTGAGAAGATAATTGTGTTAAAGAGAGTCTCATGTTCATTAAATATAGCAAAAGAGCTTTATCAAGAGAGAGGACTTTGCTGAACAAAAACAAAACAGCCAACACCAATTTATGTAGGAAGAGAAACCAAAACTTGCATAATTCCATATTCTCGTGAGGAGAGGGACCATATATTCCTTTCTTACGTGACTTTGTGTGGTTCCTCTATCCTTCTAGTTCTAGATATCCCCAATTAGCCTCATACTAAGCACTTAATGCAGATTTTATCAAGATTTGAGAATTCAGTTTCGGTCGAACCCCAGAGATCAGTTTCGATGATTTCGGTCAGAGTTTTGGTCATTTCATATTTGGAATTTTTATAAACTAAAAAAAAAACTCAAAATATCCTTTAATATAGGAAAATTTTAGAAAATTAATATATGTCGAAAACAAATTAAACACTTCTTTATAATCATACACACTATTTTTTTAGAAAATTTAGGCACGACAAATATTCAACCAAATGTAAAATTGTAAATGTCATATGCAAATTCCGTATGCAAAATGTAAATGTCTCAAATCTCAATGGCATATGCATTATACAATAACATAACTAACAAACATACAATAGGTAACTCGGAGTCAAAATCAAGGAATGAGCATTCAATAGCACATGTCGACACCATATGCATGTAGATTTACAACTTATGAATGTAGATCTACAACTTATATATGTAGATCCATCTTTCATAAAGTTTAATTTTTAATTTTAAAAAAAAAATAAAACTTAAAAATCAAATGAAAGGAAACATCTCTTGAATTTTGGTCAAATGATTCAATTTTCAATGTATTTTGTAAATCTACAAGTAAGAATCATATTACTATGGAAAGAAAATAAAAGCATACCCAAACTGCTCGACTCCGGTGAGAATCTGACCAAAATCGCTCTGATCTGGCCTCCAAATGGAGTGATTTGAGTTAGCAAACTTTAAAGAAGTGTTCTCTCCACAAAACCCCACACCATGCTAAGAGGAATGCATAAATGACGCCCAAATGACCCAAAAAATGCAAAAGAACACACACCCAACTAGTTCGGTTTAATTTAAGTGGTTTGGACTGGTTTCGGTCCGAATCGGCCGAATTTGTCCGATTTCGATTGATTCGGACTGAAACCCACCGAAATTGGCTATATGGGGGAAACCAGAGGGATCGGGAATGGTACTGACCGAAACTAATCCGAAACGGCCAAAACAGATCGATTTTGGTCGAAGCTTCAAACCATGGATTTTATCTCGATTGATTTTTATATGTATCCAAAGGATTCTCCCCATATCCTTTCTTAACTAAGGCTTATCCAGCTACTTGCACGCACCCATTGCACCCAAAAACTTAATCCATACACTAAAAAATATAAAAGCTGGAAATAGTCCAGAAAAAATCAAATAAAACTAAAACCATGACTTCTAACCAATCAACTTACAAAACTAATTCAACCCGACTATGACTTGACTCAACCAAGACCACTAATGGACTCGAATTAACCCAGATGATCCAAAATCGGACTAACATTAGTAATGAATTGAGTTAATCCATTTAAGTCACAAATGATGAACCAATACGACTAATAGACTCTAGATCAATCGATAGACTATAAAACACCTAATTTTTTACTAAATTATGATCTTACCCTAAAAATTGGGAAAAAATCCTAAAATTTTAGAAAAGGGCCAAGAACCCATTAAATCACTAAAACAACTTAAAATTGACTCATAATTGACATCTAATAACGCCTAATATCACCTGAGCGGACTTGAAAATTTTTGTACTTTGATTGACCCTGGGATGCACTTGTATCAATGGCCCAATATACAAGAGATTCATGTGAATCGTAAACATGTAGGATCAAAACAAGAAAATAAGAGCAATTTTCAACAATGCTTGAAACATAGTGAGGTCCTTACAAGGAATGAGTCGCTATAAATCTAATGGCAGGCTGAGGCAAAGGAGGGAAGCTAGTACTTCGACTTGTAAACTATACAGAAGGAACGAAAGGAAGAGTCCTCTTATGATAGACTTCAAACGTGTTGGGGATTCATTCCATCGTTGCGAATTTGCCACCTGACGTCACCATTGTGAGCGCCACTGGCATGAGTCGTCATCGCCAGCCCCTCCGCAACTGCACCCACCTAGTTTCCCCTTTCCTTCCCCTGTTCATAAACTCTTTGTCATTGATGTAAGCCCTAGCCTGTTTTCCTTTTGACTCTACCAAATAGTGAAACCCAAAGCCTGAGCACTTTAATGAATCCCCATCTCTACACCATAATCAACATAGTTACCTCTCGTGCTCATTGTAACCCATCTTCAGTATCCCTCTCCGACACCAACTTCGGTAGCTTTCCAGCACCCATCTCTGCTCGGGTCACAAGTGGCAAGCAAAGGCCCTTGTTATAAGAAAACCTCATGTAGCTTAACCCTCACAATCACCATAACTAGAAGATTAAGTAAGGTTTATTCCTGGGCGCATATTTCTTGCACCTTTGGGAGAGATTGTGGAATATACAGCAAATGCAAGCAGTCTTGAAGCTAGGCCTGCAACTTGGGTTGGCTAAACCCAACCCGACTCTAGGTCGGGTTTGGGCTCATTTGCAACCCTCAAACACTTATTCCAGTTAAATTATGCTTCCAGTACAGAGAAACCGAGCAGATCTCACACAATACAGCTTCATGGGAGAAACTGGCAACCAAGAAAATCAGCGAAATCAAACCCTATATTATAATAAATATCTATGTTCTTCATCTTGCAGATTACACTATAATTCGCCAAGATCTAGAATTAACACCCACCAAATCTTATGAATTCCAAACCAGCCATTGATTTGAATCCCTAATCCTGATAAATCTGGGTCATTACTTATCTTGACTGTGAGAAACAGGTGAGATACATGGAAAAAGCTCAGAAACCCTAGCAGGACAGGTTAGGAGTACAATAAAGCCCTAGAAAACCAAATACCTCAGCTCGGAAGCACAAATAGGTATAAATATGAGGAATTAGGGCGCGGAAAAGGAAGCGAGAAATTAAAAACGGGGGAAAGAGGAGAAGGGATGCAAATCGGACCTGCTTCCTCCAGCCAGCGGGAGCCGGGAGCTCGACTGAGACGATCTCCGGCGCGTCCTGCCCCTTATCCGCCGGAGATTCCATCTCCGGCCTCGCGATTTCGTCCTTGTCTCCGGCGCTCGCCATCGCTTCTTTTCGAGTTTTCGCTCGCGCGGACGAGTTCCCGCTCTCGTTAGCGAAATGTTAAATGATACGAAAAACGGCAACGAGATTCGTTAATAAATAGTCTGAATATGAGTACTGTTTTGTAGAGCATACTAGTGCATGCCCGTGCCTGTCGGCACTGCAGCGGGCCGCCTTCGGCGGCAACACACCTCCCGGGCATCACCACCCCCACCGTCGTATGCGACGACAATACACCTGACCACCTTCGGCAAGCCCGTGCCGATTGGCACAAAGCGGGAGCCTTCGGTGCGAACAACCAACCCCCAACTCCGCTACACCGGGGAGAGAGAGAGAGAGAGAGAGAGCAGGGCCGTCTCGATACAAACTGAGGCCTAAGGCGAAAATTCTAAATGGGGCCTTTTTTATTTATTTTTTTTCATAATGGGCCAGGCCTAAATGATGGGTATGTTGGCCATGAGTGAGGTAACCAAATCACCGAGCCGTTTTGGTGGCCAACCCGACCCGACCCGACTCGACCCGTTTAGTAAACGGGTCGGGTCAAGTTTGGGTTTAAGTTTTTGACCCGTTTATTAAACGGGTTGGGTTCAGGTTGGTGTGGGGGGAAATTTCCGAGCCGCCTTCATCGAGAATCCCACCCCACAGCCTTGATTGAATTGGATTGTTTGTAGAGTTAGAGAGATGGGAGAATAGATAGAGAGAGTAAAGAGCGATGACACAAGGATTGGTGACGGAGTTCGGTCTTACGACCTACGTCTCCGGGCGAGAGGTGCCACCTGATCTTCACTATAATTTGAATATAAAGGGTTGAGCGTTCTCTCGACAGGCCGAGAGAAGCTTCGTACAGTGGGGTTGCACGGAGCAACTAGAAGAGAACAAGGTGGGGAGAATAGAGGGCTCTGGCTCTGGATCTGGAATCCCTCTTCGTCCCTGATTGAATGACCAACCCCCTTCCTGGATGCCTTGGGGGTCCTTTTATAGCGTAGGCACGTAGCCACGTGCCCGATATGGCAGTGATGATGTGGCGCTGATGATGTGGTACTGGTTCTGGGCCTCCTTGCTGGGCCCTTATTGGGCCGTTGTTCGAGCCCAATAAGGGGGAGGGCTTGATCTGCGAGCCCCGTAGAGTGGGCCCATGAACCCGGGCGGGTTTACCCACTTGGGCCGTTGCGCGGGCCCATACCGCTCTGATCCGGTCCGGTACAATTTTTGCACCCACAGTTACCCCCTCCCAGTTGGGTCAGGACCCCCTGGGTCGGCTGGGATTTCAGGGTGCAAACGCCTTAGGATCCTAGCATGGTTGGCAAGGGCCGTCGGTGCTGCGGTTCGTATTAGCAGAGTCTCCTTCTGCCGATGCCGAGACCCTTTTGGCACGAGCCAAAAAGTCTCGGTTTTGCAAGAGGGCGTTTCCGAAAAAGCAGTGTGTTTTCCGACCGAGTGGATACCGAGAGGATACCGAGGGGGTACCGAGAGGATACCGAGAGGGTACCGAGAGGGTACCGAGACCCTTTTGGTGCAAGCCAAAAAGTCTCGGTTTTGCAAGGGGGTGTTTCCGAAAAAGCAGTGTGTTTTCCGACCGAGTGGATACCGAGAGGATACCGAGGGGGTACCGAGAGGATACCGAGAGGGTACCGAGACCCTTTTGGTGAGAGAATAGCTTTTCATACGCATGTCAGATGAATGCGTATAAGGTGTCGTTGTGTAGGCACCGAAAAACCGATCAAAGTGGACGTAAAACATTGTTCGCCTTGACGTGTAACTTTTCTGATATTCACCTAATCACCTTTATAGAGAGATGCCTTTTAAGAACGGGCCGGCCAGGTTTTAGGCTAGCGTCTTAAAGATGTCTCGGCACGCGGTAACTAATTTGTTCTGTCCGACACCCAACTGCACCTAGTTACTGTATTCACTAGATACTGCAGTCGGGCCCCAGTGATGGCGCAACAGTTACCGCGTGCTCACCCCTGATGAGAGAGGGGATTTTTTTTCTTGTGAAGTTTGTACAAGCAAAACAATAGGTTTGGATGAGACGCTATCCAACCGACCCAAAGGAAGATAGCTCTTCATCTTTGAATAATCATTGTGTGTGGATGACACTGAGCACCCTTCCTCTCGGTTTTCTGACGAAACCAAGGGGTGGGATGATATTGATGCCGAACACCCCCCCTCTCGGTATTCTGTCGAAACCGAGGGGTGGGCTGCTGATGGTGTGCCATCGCACCCCCCCTTGCTCGGTTTTTGTGTGAAACCAAGGGGGGGGCTACTTGTTGATGTCGACACACATCCCCTCTCGATTTTCGGATGAAACCGAGGGGTGTGCTGCTGATGGTGTGCCGTCACCCCCTCCCTACTCGGTTTTTGTGCGAAACCGAGGGAGGGCTGTTTGTTGATGCCAACACACACCCCCTCTCGGTTTTCTAACGAAAACGAGGGGTGTACTGATGGTGTGCCGTCACCCCCTCCCCACTCGGTTTTTGTGCGAAACCGAGGGGGGGTTGCTTGTTGATGCCGACACACACCCCCTCTCGGTTTTCTAACGAAACCGAGGGGTGTGCTGATGGTGTGCCGTCACCCCCTCCCCACTCGGTTTTTGTGCGAAACCGAGGGGGGGTTGCTTGTTGATGCCGGCACACACCCCCTCTCGGTTTTCTAACGAAACCGAGGGGTGTGCTGATGGTGTGCCGTCACCCCCTCCCCACTCGGTTTTTGTGCGAAACCGAGGGGGGGTTGCTTGTTGATGCCGACACACACCCCCTCTCGGTTTTCTGACGAAACCGAGGGGTGTGCTGCTGATGGTGTGCCGCCACCCCTTCCCCACTCGGTTTTTGTGCTAAACCGAGGGGGGGTTGCTTGTTGATGCCGACACACGCCCCCTCTCGGTTTTCTGACGAAACCGAGGGGTGTGCTGCTGATGGTGTGCCGTCACCCCTTCTCCACTCGGTTTTTGTACGAAACCGAGGGGGGGTTGCTTGTTGATGCCGACACACACCCCCTCTCGGTTTTCTAACGAAACCGAGGGGTGTGCTGATGGTGTGCCGTCACCCCCTCCCCACTCGGTTTTTGTGCGAAACCGAGGGGGGGTTGCTTGTTGATGCCGACACACACACCCTCTCGGTTTTCTGACGAAACCGAGGGGTGTGCTGATGGTGTGCCGTCACCCCCTCCCCACTTGGTTTTTGTGCGAAACCGAGGGGGGGTTGCTTGTTGATGCCGACACACACCCCCTCTCGGTTTTCTGACGAAACCGAGGGGTGTGCTGCTGATGGTGTGCCGTCACCCCTTCCCCACTCGGTTTTTGTGCGAAACCGAGGGGGGGTTGCTTGTTGATTCCGACACACGCCCCTCTCGGTTTTCTGACGAAACCGAGGGGTGTGCTGCTGATGGTGTGCCGTCACCCCTTCTCCACTCGGTTTTTGTACGAAACCGAGGGGGGGTTGCTTGTTGATGCCGACACACACCCCCTCTCGGTTTTCTAACGAAACCGAGGGGTGTGCTGATGGTGTGTCGTCACCCCCTCCCCACTCGGTTTTTGTGCGAAACCGAGGGGGGGTTGCTTGTTGATGCCGACACACACCCCCTCTCGGTTTTCTGACGAAACCGAGGGGTGTACTGCTGATGGTGTGCCGTCACCCCTTCCCTACTCGGTTTTTGTGCGAAACCGAGGGGGGGCTGCTTGTTGATGCCGACACTCCATTATTGGGGCTGCTAGAAGAGGCCAAAAAGTGTCGGTATTGAAAATAGTGTGTTTTTCGAATTTCAGCCCCATTTAAAACCGACACTTTTTCGGTAAAACGCTGGTGCGCGGGGATGTCGGCAAGGGACAATGCTATATTCGAGGGGACTTCTTAGAGATAATATAGGATGACGCCGCATGATGGCCAGCCAGTCTTCACCCAATGTACTACCGCACCTGGTTACTGTATTTGCCAGGTACTACGGTCACGTGAGGGTGTTGACTTGGCCAGGATCAAGGAAGCACCATTTTATCCCGTGTTACCCACCGTCGACTGCACCAGTGTGGAGACACGCACTGGCAGAGTCAGTCCAACCACCCCCTGACTGGTTTGGAACCGTTAGTCGTCGAAAAAAAGGTGATGGCCAGTGATAATCTGATGCTTGGATCTGAGTGACAAGACTAAGCTTGGACTTTTGATCGAATGCCAATACGTCGGCGACGACGTCTCGGATTTTGTCTTCGAATGCCAAGGGCTGGGCCTTGGGCTTGTAGAGTGCCAAGGCGTTGGTTGCCTCAAACTTTGTCTTCAAGTACCAAGGGCTGGGCCTTGGGCTTGTAGAGTGCCGAGGCGCTGGTCGCCTCGGACTTTGTCTTCGAGTGCCAAGGGCTGGGCCTTGGGCTTGTAGAGTGCCGAGGCATTGGTCACCTTAGACTTTGTCTTCGAGTGCCAAGGGCTGGGCCTTGGGCTTGTAGAGTGCCGAGGCATTGGTCGCCTCGGCCTATGTCTTCGAGTACTAAGGGCAGGGCCTTGGGCATATAGATTGCCGAGGCATTGGTCACCTCGGACTTTGTGTTCGAGTGCCAAGGGCTGGGCCTTGGGCTTGTAGAGTGCCGAGGCATTGGTCACCTCGGACTTTGTCTTCGAGTGCCAAGGGCAGGGCCTTGGGCTTATAGATTGCCGAGGCATTGGTCACCTCGGACTTTGTGTTCGAGTGCCAAGGGCTGGGCCTTGGGCTTGTAGAGTGCCGAGGCATTGGCCACCTCGGACTTTGTCTTCAAGTGCTAAGGGCTGGGCCTTGGGCTTGTAGAGTGCCGAGGCGCTGGTCGCCTCGGACTTTGTCTTTGAGTGCCAAGGGATGGGCCTTGGGCTTGTAGAGTGCCGAGGCATTGGTCACCTCGGACTTTGTCTTCGAGTGCCAAGGGCTGGGCCTTGGGCTTGTAGAGTGCCGAGGCATTGGTCGCCTCGGCCTATGTCTTCGAGTACCAAGGGCAGGGCCTTGGGCTTATAGATTGCCGAGGCATTGGTCACCTCGGACTTTGTGTTCGAGTGCCAAGGGCTGGGCTTTGGGCTTGTAGAGTGCCGAGGCATTGGTCACCTCGGACTTTGTCTTCGAGTACCAAGGGCAGGGCCTTGGGCTTATAGATTGCCGAGGCATTGGTCACCTCGGACTTTGTGTCGAGTGCTAAGGGCTGAGCCTTGGGCTTGTAGAGTGCCGAGACATTGGTCACCTCGGACTTTGTCTTCGAGTGCCAAGGGCTGGGCCTTGGGCTTGTAGAGTGCCGAGGCATTGGTTACCTCGGACTTTGTCTTCGAGTGCCAAGGGCTGGGCCTTGGGCTTGTAGAGTGCCGAGGCATTGGTCACCTCGGACTTTGTCTTCGAGTGCCAAGGGCTGGGCCTTGTGCTTGTAGAGTGCCAAGCCATTGGTCACCTCGGACTTTGTCTTCGAGTGCCAAGGGCTGGGCCTTGGGCTTGTAGACTGCCGAGGCATTGGTCACCTCGGACTTTGTCTTCGAGTGCCAAGGATGTCTCCTTGAACTTGGTGCATGTCAAAGCGGCGACGTCTGCCTTGGACATATTCTCATCACCTCGGATAAGTATAGTTGATAGTTTAGCTTGATCTGGATTTTCAGGAGCATTTTTATCTAACTTTCGCCTTGAAAGGGCGTAGCCGAATTGCCTTCGAGCTTCCGACTTGAACGGATGGAATCGAAGGTCTTTGGTTGACCTCGGTTATCAGGAACTTTTTATCGGACTTTAGCCTCGAGAGGGCGTAGCCGAATTGCCTTCGAGCTTCCGACTTGAACGAGCGGAATCGAAGGTCTTTGGTTGACCTGGGTTGCCAGGAGCCTTTTATCGGACTTTAGCCTCGAGAGGGCGTAGCCGAATTGCCTTCGAGCTTCCGACTTGAATGGGCGGAATCGAAGGTCTTTGATTGACCTGGGTTGCCAGGAGCCTTTTTATCGGACTTTTGCCTTGAAAGGGCGTAGCCGAATTGCCTTCGAGCTTCCGACTTGAATGGGCGGAATCGAAGGTCTTTGGTTGACCTAGGTTGCCAGGAGCCTTTTTATCGGACTTTAGCCTCGAGAGGGCGTAGCCGAATTGCCTTCGAGCTTCCGACTTGAATGGGCGGAATCGAAGGTCTTTGGTTGACCTGGGTTTCCAGGAGCCTTTTTATCGGACTTTAGCCTCGAGAGGGCGTAGCCGACTTACCTTCGAGCTTCCGACTTGAATGGGCGGAATCGAAGGTCTTTGGTTGACCTGGGTTACCAGGAGCCTTTTTATCAGACTTTAGCCTCGAGAGGGCGTAGCCGAATTGCCTTCGAGCTTTCGACTTGAATGGGCGGAATCGAAGGTCTTCGGTTGACCTGGGTTGCCAGGAACCCTTTTTTTTTTATGCCTTAACATGGTGGAATCGAACTTCGAGAGATTTGATTTTGAGAAAAAAGAGATACTTTATTGATACAACAAAGTAGCGGTTATACTTTTTCAGAAGTTGCCCAGCGGACGTTACGATTATACATCCATGTATTACATTGACTTTTTTTCTCCATTGCTGCTGCCTCTCCTACTCTCGACCTGGTTCCTTATTAGCGAGGTAGCCATCGAGCTGCCTTTCTTGGATCAGGTCTTCGATATGATGCTTTAGCTTCCGACATGTAGAGGTTGGGTGGCCATGGCTGCGATAAAACTCACAGTAGGCTGTCGTATCTCCCGCCTGGTCGGAATTTGGAGGGAGAGGCTGTGGCCACTTGCAAAAGGGCTCGTTCTGCAAGTAGGCGAAGATTTCTTCAATGGAGGTGTTCAGCTTAGTGAACACCCTTTGCTCCCTTGGAGTTCGCCTCTTTTCTGCTGGAGGGGCTTTCGGATCTTCATTGTACCTTTTGGCCTGGGCCTTTTGGTCGGACGCAGCATGGGCAGACTTCATGTAGCGTGTTTCATTCGAAGCTTCATCATCTTTCTTATGTCGGGAGTCACGAGACTCGCGAGGCTCGCGTAGTCTTCTGGCCTGCTGATTGTCTTCCACCTCTATCTCCCGCTGTACGCGCTTGAACATTGCCTCTAAGGTACTGGGAGGATACCGGATGAAGTCGGTGTAGACGTGGAGCTCTGGCCGGATAGCATTCTGGAATGCCAGCATGATGGCCTCCTCATTATGGGACCGACCGGTGAGCTCAGAGTGCTCATTATGAAACCTCATCGTGAAGCTTCTTAGAGACTCATCGGAGCCCATCTTCAGCCGGTAGAGTGTATCCAGCTTCTTTTCCGGCTTTAAGTTTAGCCGGTAATGGTCCATAAAGAGTTCAGCCAATTCTTTGAATATGGTCACCGTACCAGTAGGCAGTGTGTAGTACCAGTCGAGGGCAGGTCCCTCGAGGCTTCCCGCAAACATACGGCAGAGAACATGGTTCTTATACTCATAGGGCGTCAGGGCTTGCTTGTAGGCTAGGATATGGAGAGCAGGGTCTCCCTGGATGCAGTTGAACTTTGGTAGGCTCGGTGTTCGCCAACCCATAGGAAATGGTGTTGCAAGAACCTTGGGATGCAGTGGCCCCACCGAGGTGATTAGCTGCCTACGGTCTTGATGGCGGCATCCCATGTCGGCAGTTTGCCTTAGTCGGTTGAGCAGCTCACGGGCATATGTTGCTTTCGTGTGCGAAGGGATAGAATGTCTAGTAGACCCTGTTGACTGAGGTGATCCTTCTCCACGATAGCTGGGCGCACCGTTGACGTCGAGGCGATCCCACACCGTTTGCCTTGGTGCTTGTGTGGATACCTGACGTATCTCGATACACGGCATATGTGATTCTTCAAGATGATGACTCATGGCTGGGCAAGTCCTTGGTTGGTCTTCATCAGTAGCTAGAGAGTTGTGGGCCACAACCTCTGCTCTTTCAGCCGCCTTCTTTAGGGAATCCCTCTCTTGCTCAAGGGCCACATTCTTCTTGAGGAGATTTAGCAGCTGGAAATCAGCAGCCGAGATCTCGTATGTAGCCTGAGGCTTGCTCCCTTGAATAGTGTGTTCTTTGCCAGATCGATGCCTCGGGGATGACGGGTCTCGCTGATCACTGTGCCCTTCTGGATGGCTGCCTTGCGGTCCCAGCCGCTCCCGAACATTTCTTCGATTGGTTGCAACCGAGACTTCTTGTTCTTCTTCGATCAACATATCGTTTGTTCGTTCAGCACCCGCCTTTGGTGGGTTGGTGCTGGCCTTCACCATCGAGCATGTTGATGTCAGCGTGATGAAGGCGTTGATGTTGATTTGGATGAGGACTTGTGGCTCGTCACCGCAAGTTGAATAGGAGTCGGTAGAGGTGTGGGTAAGACCTCTAACGATATCCCACAGACGGCGCCAAAGATTGTGGGGGGAAATTTCCGAGCCGCCTTGATCGAGAATCCCACCCCACAGCCTTGATTGAATTGGATTGTTTGTAGAGTTAGAGAGATGGGAGAATAGATAGAGAGAGTAAAGAGCGATGATACAAGGATTGGTGACGGAGTTCGGTCTTACGACCTACGTCTCCGGGCGAGAGGTGCCACCTGATCTTCACTATAATTTGAATCTAAAGGGTTGAGCGTTCTCTCGACAGGCCGAGAGAAGCTTCGTACAGTGGGGTTGCACGGAGCAACTAGAAGAGAACAAGGTGGGGAGAATAGAGGGCTCTGGCTCTGGATCTGGAATCCCTCTTCGTCCCTGATTGAATGACCAACCCCCTTCCTGGATGCCTTGGGGGTCCTTTTATAGCGTAGCCACGTGCCCGATATGGCAGTGATGATGTGGCGCTGATGATGTGGTACTGGTTCTGGGCCTCCTTGCTGGGTCCTTATTGGGCCGTTGTTCGGGCCCAATAAGGGGGAGGGCTTGATCTGCGAGCCCCGTAGAGTGGGCCCATGAACCCGGGCGGGCTTACCCACTTGGGCCGTTGCGCGGGCCCATGCCGCTCTGATCCGGTCCGGTACAATTTTTGCACCCACAGTTGGGTGTTTTGCCCTTATACCTATGTCTCAACCCGACCCGACCCATTGCCACCCCAACTTGAAGGCAGACGTAGGGCTGCAACTTGGGCGGGCCAACCGGAACCCAACCCGAGCCCAACCTGAACCCAACCCAAATTTGGGCGGGCTAACCTGAACCCAACCCGAGCCCAATCCGAATTATTTCTCCTCTACCATATTGAGGCCGATCAACTCATCTCGCACAACCTGATCAACCTGGCCAACCCGACGGATTAGGCTAGGGCTAAGGAAGTTCAAACAGACCTTGGGTTGGGTTGGGTTGGGGGTACAAAATATGCTAAGTTAGAGCTTTGAGGTTTGGGGTACAAAAGAAAAGGACAATGTTGGTATTAAAGGGTCAATAGGGAGACGGGGCTAGTTACAGATTTTTGGGGTATGAATAAAATTTCCCAAAGATTAGGATAAATTACACTTTGCCCCTCTGTAGTTTTGCTCAAAATCACTTAACTCCCATGTAGTTTATTTTGTTCCAAATCGCTCCCTAAAGTTTGAAATGTTAGCACAATACACCCTTTTGTCAACTACATAATTTTCTTGTTTGGTGATTTTTATCTGATCGAAACTGAATTGGAGGGGGCAAAATGTTGTTTTATAGCTATAAGAGGGTTTAGTGTTTTTAAGCTAAACTTCAGGGGGCAAAAGTGTAATTTACTCTAAATATTCTTATATTAATTGAGATTTGAGAGTGATTTTCTTGAGGAATTTCCGGTGATTGAGTTGCCTTCTTTGTGAGCCAATTAATTCTGTATTAATTGAGGGACTTCCCTTGTGAATAAGTGAAGGGATGAGTCCCACTCTATGGTTAGATCAAGAGATGATGATCAAATTTATCTGTTCATTTTTGTCTAGTCAGCAAGTTGTTCCGTTTTGTCTAGTCAGCATGTAGACCGCCGTGCCGTGTTATATAGAGTCGATAGGGAGACGGGGCTAGTTACAGATTTTTGGGGTATGAATAAAATTTCCCAAAGATTAGGATAAATTACACTTTGCCCCTCTGTAGTTTTGCTCAAAATCACTTAACTCCCAAGTAGTTTATTTTGTTCCAAATCGCTCCCTAAAGTTTGAAATGTTAGCACAATACACCCTTTTGTCAACTACATAATTTTCTTGTTTGGTGATTTTTATCTGATCGAAACTGAATTGGAGGGGGCAAAATGTTGTTTTATAGCTATAAGAGGGTTTAGTGTTTTTAAGCTAAACTTCAGGGGGCAAAAGTGTAATTTACTCTAAATATTCTTATATTAATTGAGATTTGAGAGTGATTTTCTTGAGGGATTTCCGGTGATTGGGTTGCCTTCTTTGTGAGCCAATTAATTCTGTATGAATGAGGGACTTCCCTTGTGAATAAGTGAAGGGATGAGTCCCACTCTATGGTTAGATCAAGAGATGATGATCAAATCTATCTGTTCATTTTTGTCTAGTCAGCAAGTTGTTCCGTTTTGTCTAGTTAGCATGTAGACCGCCGTGCCATGTTATATAGATTCGATAAGGTGTTGCACCCATGGAATTAGTGATGGCACCCAAGAAAATTTAGTTTTTTTTTTTTATTCCATGTTTACCCTTATCCCCAACCTCCTCTCGGTCGCCATTAATATTAGGGCTGGCAATTTCGGACCCGACACAAAGTTAGCAGGTCTGGGTCAGGTCTAAACGGGTTCGGGCCGTAAACGGGTCGACACGATAGACCCGTTTAATAAACGGGTCGGGTCCAGGTTTAGGGTCTGGACACGGTAGACTCGGGAAGACCCGTTTAAAATTCACCGGGTCGAGTCTACCCGCAATCTGATACTATAATATATAGTATCAGCGGGTCTATCGGGTAATGTCGGGTTGAGTCGGATCGGGTCAACTGAATAAACCCGTGTGGTAAATAGGTCTAACGGGTCTACCTGTTTACAGTGTTCTAAAAAGCGGCCTAGGCAGCCCCCCACCGCCCGGCCTAGCCCCTAGGCGGTGGAGAAAATCGGCCAGGCTCCTAGGCGGGGCTAGGCGGGCTGGGCAGGCCAAGGGAGCAAGGCGGGCTGGGAGGGCTGGATGGTATAAGTTACAATCCAAATTGAATCACAACCGTTCGTTGCATACCATTTGGAGTAGGGGCTGATTGGTGCAACAAACGGTTGTGATCAGTTTTGACTTAAACCGACTGATCCTCTTATCTAATATAAAATCAAAATGAGAAAATGAATCGCAGGCTTAGGGTTTTTTGGTGTCGGTTCCGAGTGGCGTCCCTCTCCAGCGCCAGGCTACCAGCCCGATCGCCGCCTCCAGCGCCAGGCTGCGCAACCCCGACTGCCTCCTTCTCCAGCGCATGCCACCGATCGCCTCCTACTCCAACGCCAGCCCGATCACAACGACCTCGACGCCCTTTTTTTTTTTTAATCCAGCCGACATCAGAGCTCAGCCCGATCACCGCTCAGCCCGATCTCAAACGCTCAGCCCTTTTTTTTTTTATCCGGTCGACCTCAGTGGCGTCACTCGTCAGTGCTTAGCCCTATCGTCGCGATCTCGACGCTCAGCGCAACCATCCTATTTCTACCGAAATTTGCTTGCGGCTCATTCCCACCTAAAGAGAGAGAGAGAGAGAGAGAGAGAGAGAGAGAGAGAGAGAGAGAGAGAGAGAGAGAGAGAGAGAGGGGGTTGATCATCTACCTAAGGTTAGATGATCATCCTCGCGAGAAATCATCAAATTTGAAAACCTCCAGAGGGGTCAAATAAGTATTTCCTATTAACGGATGAAACAAATGGCTATAAACCGTATACATATTTAACCCTCCTAAAGAATTTCAAATTTGATGATGTTTTATGAGGATGATCATCTAACAACAGACATATGATCCACAAAAAAAATAATTTAAAAAATCTATAATTCAGAAAGGAGCCGCTATTACTGTAGAAAACCCTCAATTACCGATGTGATTTCGTAACAACGGTAAACTCTTAAACGTGGTGATGTGGAAATTATTGTAGTCAACCTCTCTCTCTCTCTCTCTCTCTCTCTCTCTCTCTCTCTCTCTCTCTCTCTCTCTCTCTCTCTCTCTCTCTCTCTCTCTCTCTCTCTCTCTCTCTCTCTCTGTGTGTGTGTGTCTTTGGCATTCGCACCAAGCCCTCGCTGATGCCCCCCACCATCGTGTTTGACTCCTCTTCACTGATGATCGTCTCCCCTATCGGTCACTAGCGATTTGGGAAGCGACAAGTGGCGATTTGAAAATCAACAGCTATGATCTAGGTCATGGGATGAATCTAAGGGGGAATGCCACCACCCCACCTGCCGCCCACCACCTGCCTGCCTCTAGCGACCACCCCTGCCGACACTTGCTCGCCATCGCCGGCCACCACCCCTGCCAACCACCGGCCACCACTCACAGCCGTTGCAGGTGGTTGCCGACGGGGCGGCAATAGGTGGCCGGTGATCGATAGGGGTGGTCGCCGACGACGGTGGTGGCCAACGGGAGCAGGTGGTAGCCAACGATCAGAGGCAGCCCACGAGGATGGTGGCTGGCAACGGTGACAGATGGTGGACACCACCACCACAGTATGTATGAGAGAAAGTCCCGCATCATGTTCACATAGCATTTCCAAAAAAAAACCAATGCACCCATTAACTAATTAAAAAAAAAGAGGAAGACTTAGTAATAAGAGATCGCTTTAAGGGTAAGGACATCCAAAAAGATGGTATTGCAGGCTTGCAGCAGGTCCCTCCCGAAAAGGATCCAGCTAGAGCAAGTCACACATGTGACTTTTATCCCTTTTAATAACCAAATTGTCTTTTACTGCATACCCCTTCGTCCTTTGCCGTTACAAGACTCCAACCCGTGGATTTGCTATAGTGATTTCACTATTTCAATTTTTTTTTGACAAGATTTCACAAAAAAAATATATATTTATTAGTAATTTCACTGTAGCAAGAGTAACAATCTTCGCAGATTGTTATTTTTTGCTACAGTGATTTCACTGTAGCAATTTATTTTCAAACAAGATTTCTCAAAAAAAAATGAAAATCACTGTAGCAAAAGAGTAATAATTTGCACAAATTGTTACTCAACAAGATTGTTACTCAGTCTGTACAAATTGTTACTTTTTTGCTAAAGTGATTTCACTATAGCAAAACAAAAATTGGTAAGAATTCACAAAAAAAAAATTACTACAATGATTTTATTGTAGCAAAAGAGTAACAATTTTCAAAGATTGTTACTCATTTTGTGCGTGCCCACATGTATAGCTACATATAGGGTCTTGCTTATGGGTGCAACCGGTCGCAAAGGTAAAAATAATATTTTTTATCAAGTAGACTTAACGCTAATTAACAATGTTAACTATCCTTATCACTAAATTTGATCTGTTAGAGAGACCTATCACATATTACCCCTAAAAGATCTTAACTCACTTCTAATAAGGGGTGTTGGTGAGCAGTCCCCAAAATAGAATCCACCCCTGAAGTATTTTAAATTTTTATTTGGTGTCATCAGTTTCTGATCCCTAACCGAACCTAAACATAACCCCTCCACCGCCAGAACTTCTCACCTCTGTTGCTCACCACCAAAGGGCAACAGCGGCAAACAAGCTACCACCAATGCTAGACCTAGAAATCCTAAACCTAACCCTAAACCTTAGAACTAAAGGCCATGGGATAAACCCTAGACCTAAAACCCTAAACCTAGCCGAACCTAAACCTAACACCTCTTCCGCCGGAGCTTCTCGCCTCCCCTACTCACCACCACCTCCACTGCTTGTGCTAGTCTCCAAGAGTGATGGGAGAATGGAGAGAGGTGAGGGTAATTTCAGGCTTATGATAATAAAAAAAATAAAGTCTAGGACCTTAGACTAAACGAAACTTACGTAGGGCTTGTTCACTGAAACAATCTGTTGTCAAGGACCTCACCCACATTAACCCTTTCTAATAAGATCTAAAGGCCAAGATATCGATTCGATGTCAGCAGGAACAACACAAAAACAAAGCTCAACTCATCATTAGTAAACAAAGTCATTAACTTCTCCTCATACTCTTACAGTGATTACCTTCAGATACTTAGTGACAAGCTCATGTATGTGTACATAAGAATACAAACAGCATGGCTTTCCAAAAAAGAAGGGAGCCTTTTCCCTGTAGGAGGAGAAGCTGCTTCTGTTTGTGAACAAAACAGCATTAAGAGCTACAGGTTTTAAGATGGGTGCTCCCCTGAATAACAAGCAATCAAGCCTGAATCACATGGGCCTTGTAAGAGCCATCTGAATACTCGAGGCGTCGCAGCGAAGCAGAACGCAGGCAAGGGGCCAAAACAGCTTCGGTAATTCCCAAGGCATCACCACTCTCCACCAAGGACTTGTTTGACTGCACGAGTTTTTCGGATTTCTCACAGACTGAGTCGAGAACGACGTTTAAGCCGGTCGATGCAGGATCAGTCGTAAAGCTGCACAAAAGAAAAAGGACGAACCAACGATCAGCGTATAAATATCACTACTTTCGTCATCCAAGTCTTCTACCGTCAAACATGAGGCCGACTACGCGGAGGAATTGAGACAATATTTTCCAACCGGCTATCAACTTGACATCACCCCCCTATTGATAGCCGAAAACCTAGCTGAGGCAACTTGGCGATAGAGGGGAATGCCAAGAAGCCTGGCAGCGCAGTTGACAAGTAGTTCGTTACACAGTTTAAGCTCATGCAACCAGCTAGCAACCATCCAGTTTTCTCCTAAACTATGAAAAGGTCTAGACAAAAAGGAGAGAAGGCAAGATTTAATATAGGGTTTGCGTCCATCATTGTGGCACCAAGAATAAGCCAAAGAACTGTGGGGGATTTTGCATTCCTCCACCTCTCCCATGGTTTATGCGGCCCACCTTCCAGTTTTGTAGTGGCTCGCCACTGACGGATACTCCAGAGTGACAAAATAGAAGAACAAGCAAGCAGAAATAGAACATAAAAGATTTTGTGGAAAACCCCTTCAAGGCTTCAACTGAAGGGAAATACCCACGGGTTCGAAAGCACTTTCCATTACATACAAGTGCGGAGTTCAACTCCCCTCTCTCTCTCTCCCATTTCTCTTGCAGGCTCCAGGCTAGTTGTTGCGCAACTGGGAGGTGGTTCGTAGGTATGCTAATAATGATGTATGGAGATGGGTGCTGCCACTCTCGTCTAATTCTAAACAGTGGAAGGGAGGGAGGGAGGGAATGATGGTCGTCTTGCGCTTGACCTAAGGGAATGATGGTTTCACATGTGCCACCTATCTAAGCCATGTGTAGGCTGGATGGTGTGACCATTCTCACCCACAATTTTGTATATAAATATCACTACCGCACGGTCTGCACATCAATAAATCAAGTTTTTTTACCTGAAAAAAATATATATGATACTGAAAAGGTATTGGTACATGTACCTTGACTCGAAAGCTCTCCCGTCTGATCCCATTGCAACACAGACTCCGCAGACGATCCAAGGGGGGAGAACTGTATTCTTAATCTCCATACTATAACAAATACCACTGGCAGTTAAGCCATGAGTGCCTTTAGCATCTTTTATGTCTGATCCACTTGAAGAGAAAACCATATCGGCTCTCCTCATCTCTTTGCATCTCACCTGCAAAAGAATGTGGAGGATGAGACATTTGGAACTGGAGTAGAGAATCAGCACAAGATTGCCAATCCTTGCATATCACACTGTTATAAAGACTATGTTCCACCGAACAAATTAGGATAGATACAAACATTTTCTTGGTAATTTGAACTTCCATATCAAATTCAGTAAAAACTGGGTGTTTCAGCGCAGGAAAATTAAGGTCAATAAAAGAACGCAAATGACAGATACAGAAACTACAGAGTTCTCTGTTTGACACCAAATGACTGGCCATTTATGATCCTGGATCGTAAATAATCTCATACATCCTGGGCAGAGAAGTCCAAGGATACGAGTATTTCATCATACAGTAATCAGCTGATCCTATCTGATGCAATGTTTTGAAGACTTAGCAGAATGATTACGGATCAAAGAATAATGAGTCAGGCTGATTAGGAAGTTATGAAATAGTGAGGTGCAACCCTCAGTACTAAAGGTATCCTGGTTAAACTCACCTCTGGAGCACAAAGGCAAGCATTTTGGAAGGGCACAGGTGAATACAGCACAGGCACATCAACACCAGTCAACGAATTCAGGAAAAACCTGAACAAATGATAAGAAAGATTGAATGCACACTAGGCTACTAGAAAGCATAATTTTACTCAGATAACTAACTACGAAGTCATGCCGTTATATTACCGATAATTTAACAAAAATTCGAATAAAGAGTGGACATTCTCATTTCCGATGAATGCCAGAAGGGACTGAGAACTATTGTCCACATCCGACGAAGAATCCAGATGGAAAATCTGCAATAGAGAAGCACAAATCAGCAGCGTATATCCACAGCAGAACTGCAGAAATTGACACTAATGATTTATTAAAATAATTTGCTAAAATAAAAGGTAAACCGTGCAAGTATTAGAGTCAATAGACTGAAACCTGGCCAAGGTTTCGCTTCTCAATCTCTGAGAGTTCAGCCAAGTCGTCGTCGGTAGCATGTTCTACTTCAGCACGGCAAAGAGGCATGGAAAAATAAATATCCTAGTTTAAGAATTGTACAAAATTGAATATTGTTAGTATAAACATTCTATACAGAGGCAATAATATTGCGGCAGTGAATGCAGGAATATAAATACATATATATACTCAAACATAGTTGTAGACCTTATCAAACAAATGGGTACGTGAAGAGAATATATCCAAACTTCGATGAAATATCGTGTAAGCCATTAACAAATTTTGATGTTATTCCAACTTACTCATTATGGACGCCTCTCCCATGACGCATGCACTTACAAATAGATATATCATTAACTTAATATTTTCAAATAATTTAACGTTTGGGTCTTTTATTTCTGCAAACGTTCAAAATTTTGGTGAATGTTGACATTTCCAGATTTTGATGTATTATATCCTGACGGAACAATACTCTTTGAAATTGTAAATTTGTAATTATTTTACTTCTATAAAGGCCTTCCATCATTCTACCACTAGAGATCCATTTATCCCTTCTTTTATGAATCTTTTTACTAAGAATTGAACAATAAAAATATACCCCGATCTATATTTTTCTTTCTTGTTTACACATTTATCCTTCTCTTCTGAAATGTGTGACAAAAAGCAACGATTCGAGGAAAAAATCGACGATGCAAATTTGAAACAATTGCTAAATATCAAGTACAATAGCATAGATATGATACAATCAACAGAGATGAGTAGTATAATCCAGAGTAAATAAAAAGGAAAAAATGACTCGAGGTTTTATCTATTTTGTCTTAAATATATATTAACTTCTAGATATGAATTGTAACCACAATTTCGTTGAAAAGGAAAGCTAGAATGACAAGTCTATCTATTGTCAGTTGGAAAGAAGTTAGCATCTTACATGCTTTCTTAGCAAGGACCGCAAACCACGAGTAGATTGTGAAATGTAAGCATTACATGATCGCTTTTTCTTTCCCAAAAAAATTCCGCCGATGAACAAGATTACAAACTGTGACGTAAAAACTGCACGTTTACCAGAGAAAACAATATGCAAACATATACCACTTAGAAATATGAAAATAATTAGCCAATTAAATTAACTTATAAAACAAATCAACTGGTGAACAAATTTACGTGAAAATCAACTCCCAACATTTCAGATAACCCAAGTTTACAAGCAAAACATATAACTGCAGAACATGCAAAGGATGCCAATTATCATTTTAACTATTGCTAGCTTTAGTAAAAATAAAATATGATGAGTATCCATAGCACTTATTTTCATGTTATAAATTATTTTAAGAGGAATCAACTAGTGCATGAGATGAAAGGACTCTGGCAGATTCAGGGTTTGGTTTATGATTTCAGACAATTCAGGATTTGGCAAAATTAAGATGCATTGTATGCAACTGCATACGCACATAGGAGGTCGTGTCTGGGTTCACATATGAAACTACAAATTTGTGAGGGTCCACGGTGTCTCGTTGGACTGAAAAATCTGAGTGGCCACACAATTACCCGACGGACAACAATTTGACAATTAAGAATTTGTGTGTGCATGATATGTCGTATAAGTAGTCACAAACAACATGGTGATTGGTGGCGATTGCTAAGGAATAGGACTACATGAGATCAATTGAAGGAGGGATAGTCGCTAGCTAAGGGATATTATCAATGTTGATCAGTGCTGGACTGATGAGGGTGACTTCAATGCTTTGGCATCACGGCAGTTCCTTTGACAGCATAACAAGACGTTTACACAAAAGTGTTGAGTGGTAAAGTTGTGGAGACATGTGAGTCATGGGCGAGGAATTCCTCATGAAGGAGCAAGGCATGAGAGCCTGAAGGCATGCTTGTCGAGGCACGGTGGGATTCTTTTAGGCAAAGCTCTCATGTCTGCACAAAAGTACCACAGGGTCAGTATGCACGATGGTACAATAGGTTGTCCAGTAGAGCTAGTTAGCAACACGAAGTGATGCTTGTTGAAGAATCAAGAGCCATTCACAATGTGGATCGTCATCATCATTGCTAACTCTATGAGCATCAAGGAGGTATGTAGATGTCGGGCAATGCACTTTGATGGCATAGTGAATACATGACATGAAGCAGGACAGCGTTAGTGTTGGCATTGGTCTTAACGAAGAGACACTCGTTATGTAGAGGCATTATAAGAACGTCATCATGCAGAGTTTATGTTGTGCGCATCAACAGAGCATGCAGATTGTTAATATGAATGTTCGGCTTTGTGCAGAATGAAGGGCAATGCCTTATCATAGCACAGGAGCATAGCATGGGAGCACAATGATATTACACTTATGGGTAAGATAATGTGACGAAAAAGATATGACCGGTATCAATATTTTCTAAATATGACTAGTAGTGTAGGAGTACGCAACGGAGTTGCGTTATTGCTCAATGGTCGAGTAGCTCATGAGCACAGTGTGTTGTTAAGTCCATGGTTGGACGGATGTGCTAAGGAATTTGTACAGGCTGTGCAAAGCTTGGGTATTGTTCAAGATTGTTGCACAAGATTGTATGTACTAGTGAAAGTACTCAAGGAAGGCTGCACGTTGGGGTGTCGTGTGGGCTATTATGAAGGTCGAAATTGATCACCCAGTCAAACTAGAGAGCATAAATTAGGGTAATCTTCCATGTGGGGACACGCTTAACCGGCGAGAACACTCCCCGAGTGCCTTGGCGTGCCTTTCACACCCAGCTGGTGGGTGTACGCCCAGCTGAACTTGCATATACGCGCATATATACATATATTATATTATATAATTATAAAAACTTAAAACTAAAAAATTATAACCTAATCTATTCCCGACCCAGTGGTCTCTTCCTCTCGATCTCTACTAGGGGTGGCAATGGATCGGGTCGGGTCGGGTTGAGACATAGGTATAAGGGTAAAACACTCAATTCGAACTCGACCCGTTTAATAAACGGGTCAAAAACTCAAACCCAAACCCGACTCGCCAAATAAACGGGTTGACTCGACCCGACCCGTTTAACCCGTTTACTAAACGGGTCGGGTCGGGTTGGCTCGGGTTGGGTCAACAGAACCCATGTAAACCTGTTGGGTTGGGTCAAGACAAATCGGATTGGGCCGGGTTTGATCGGGTTGGTTCGGGTTGGGTTGACACGATCCATTTGTTAAACAGGTCAAGTCGAGTCAATCGGATTACAAGTACAAACCTGAACCCGACCCATTAAATAAACGGGTCAATCGGGTTGACCTGTTTATGACCCGAACCCATTTAGGCTAAACCCAAACCCGCTAACTTTGGGTCGGGTTCAGGTCGGGTTGGTGGGTTGGGTCAAGGATTGCCACCCCTAATCTTTACTACGATTGCAAGCACCAGTGGCTAAGCCACGTAGGGGCGAAAAGAGGCGTGCAATTGCCCCCCTGAAAATCTGCAGAAATGTTGTTCTTAAGCGTCAGTGGTGGACTCAAGAACTCTAAAATTAAAATTTTTGGGGGCCACTTGCAAAGATTTATATAAAACTTTCAAAACGTCAAAGGGACTTCCAAAGAATTTTGTCAACCTTGGTGGAGCCATGGCCACCCTTAGCCCCCCCTTGGTTCCACCCTCCTGTTAAACATTAACATTTGAGTGTTGGGCGTCAGACTCAAACAAAGTGTTTTGGGCTTTTACATCTCCCTCTCTCTCTCTAACCACCAAATCTTACAAGTTACAAGTATATAAGCATTGCATCGGCACCATGCCAACATCGTTGGATCACGCCCAAGCAACGACCCTCTTCTCATAATTGTGATTGTGCCACCCAGCCACAACCTCCTCTAACCAACACCACGTTGCAATCGTGCAGCCCTGTATTGTGCTTGATTGGCCTCATCCAAGGGCTACGATCGACCATGGTAAGTGGTACTTTTGGTTGATCGATTTAGGTTTTATTTCCCTCTTCCTACAGCAGTGCATGCGATTCTCTTTCCATTCCATTTCATACGTTGTCGTCAACAACGAGTATGTAATTATCGTTCAACTCTTCCCGTTAATATGGAAGGTTGATAACCTTCCATTTCTTCCCAGCTCCTCACAGAAACCGAAAGGTATGATTTCTCGAAACTCCGTGGATGATTGGACTAGTTTTCTCTAGGGTTTGTTTTACTCTCTTTTTCGGACACGTGTCCCGATTTTCTTCTTTTTTGTTGAGGTTTATCACAATTTCTCCATGATTAATGGGCCCTTTCTAGGATTTCTTATCTTTCAAGTTTTTTTGTTGGTGTCAGTACAAAAATCTCCAAGAAACCCTCAAGGATATCTTTTCTTTCAATAAGTTGGTTGTTGGGGGTTGGGTCCACCTTCGATTCTTTTTCTAGCTTTAGCTTCTAGTGATGTCCATTTGTTTTAGGGATGTGATTTGAATTTTTTTATTTGGAGTTTTCTGAGATGGAATTTTGGTCTTCTCCTATTTTCATGGTTGACAACTTTCGAATCAAGTTTTTAAATATTATTTCAATTTTTAGGAATTGGGTTAAATTATGTTTAGTCATTCTTAGATTGTGGGAGATATGGTTTCATAATTCTCTAGAAGGTCAATTGTGACTTTGGTCGTACAGATCCGGCAGTCTATCTGATATCATGTGGCTTGACTGTGAGCCCCCCTCTTATCGACTACCAGTACAACTGCAACCATCCGACTGACAACCCACCAGTGAAACTAAGATCATACGGTTCTGATAGACCCTCTATGGGCATCCAGTCGAAGGGTGTTGGAAACCAGCCAAGTAACCCCTCTACATTCACACTCTGCACTAAGTTTTCTACTTTTTTTCCTTCCTCCTCTTCCTTTCCTATTACGTGTCATCCTCGTCCTCTAACAATTCTCCTCCCAAGGACAAGAAATGTTAAATATTTTTTTAATCAATGGCTTCATCTAAATAATTAAATTGATTTCCAAGTTCTGTTATTTGTCATACATATATTGCTGCAATTTACGTTTGTTTTCTACATATAATTATTGTTATTTTAATTTAAACAACCACAATTGTAGGCATAGGATGTTTATATTTATTTTTTTTGGATTTCACCACTTATTTATATGTACTACCTTAAATAATATTTATGTATTTTTAAATTATGGATATAAAAATCCGTGGGGCTTGTGCCCAAACTCATGGTAAGAAAAACGTCTTGCCTTACGCCTTTACCTTTGGTTCAAACTATTTCTCCTTTCATTGAATGTCTCTAAAAGATGTATATGAAAAATATGAAATTGTCCACCCAAAAAAGGAAAAACCATAGAAATCCTCAAGCCAATCCTGACTATCATCCACCATCAATGATCTCCTAATCGCATCCAAAAACGTCATGTCACAAAATTTCAAGCACATATGGTTGAATGAACAATGAAGTATAACTTGTCTATAAATGACGGATACTCAATGGTTCTCACCTCATGCCACAAGACGTTAAAAATGATAAAATCCCCCCCCCCCCAAAAACACACACACACACACACACACACACACCTCCTCCTCCTCTTTCAACTGTCAAAGAGATCAATCTGGCATCCGGCAATCAGTCCATGATCAGCCAGCCTCCTCAATGGCACTACTAAATGGCATCATTTCCATTCAACCCAGATGAGGGAAACTCAAGGCATGTCTTACCACAAGCTAAAGAGGCAATGAATCTGATTGAACTGTTGGTGGGTACATTAATAAGGAACACCCTAGCATCTTCATAAATGATTGCTGCGATTAAATTACTTTCATAGGCATCTTTAATACAAAATATATGTAGGGAAATGGGTATATCTTTGAAGGCTAAACAAGGTCAAGTATTTGTGCAAATCAAAAGCCTCATTCTCACATCCACATCAAATAGCTCTTCATCTGGTATTCTGTAATCTGATTTTCATATTGTAAACCATGTGTAGTTTTCTTTGTTCATTATATTTCTTCTCTTTTCTACTTTTTTTCATTTATTACCTTGTATGAAATTGTATTAAGGTCTGCCTTTCATAGCTAGCAGTTAAATGGCTTGACGAAATCTTTGTCATGTGCTGTTCCGGATTGGTTTGACAGATATGGACAAATATTGGTAAATTAGCAACAAAGAAAACTGCCTGACTTTGAAAGATACCTATAGCATGAATAAATTATGCTTTGGTCCATCTTACAACTATAGAATCAGCCTAAGAAGATGGTAGACATGTCTCATAAATATGAGATGCATAAAGTGATTGAGGAAGACTTTGTTATTAGCCACTAACAAAAAAATTACAACATCTTTGATGCAGCATGATCAGCATTATCAGATCATCGCCACATCTTCAGATTAACGCCAGAGACCTTATTTACTATCGTTTTTATTTTTATGCTTGGAGGACATTATCCGTTTGAGACTTGTTAGCCGTTATTTCAGTTTTTGACCATTTTTTCTATGTTTTTGGCCTAATTTCAGCACTTAGTATTATTTATGTTCTTGCCCAATTCATGGGGGATGTCCATGATCTCATCCGGGGGCTTTTCGGATTGAATCTGGGTCTACTCGGGTGAGTTTCTGCATGATATTAATAAAATTCTGGGTGCGTGTGTTTGCGGGGTACCGACGGACGAGATTAGATCTCGAAACCGACGGTTAGATAGCAAAATAACTCCATTTAGATGACGTGGCAAGTTATGGGCTTCAGTAGGGATTAAATGGGCTTATCTTAAGCCCAATAGGGCTTCTATTGTGATGCCGCCCCCCCCCCCCCCCCCTTCTTTCTTTTTCCCGTGAAACACCACCGGCCCCCCTCTTGTCCGCGCGGATCCCGAGGCCACCCGACCCCTCATCCGTTCCCTCTCTTCTCTCTCTCTTCTTTCCCTTGTTTTCCTCCCTTTTCCTTGTCTTTCTTAGCCCCTTGCATCCACACCATCCACCCCTATTTCCTTTGATCTTAACCATCCAAAGAAAAACCCTAATGCTACAAAAAGATGAAGAAAGAATGAGATTTCAGTTTTTGATCATTTGCTGAAATTTGTGCCTCTTCGTGAGTGCTTCCGGGCGAGACTCGTGTCCCCGATCCTCGCCGCATCCGCGACTTCCGAAGGTTCCGGCTTCTCCCGACGTCCGGCCTTGCTCCGTGTGCGGGATCATCGGCGCATCCTTGCAATCGACCCACGGCGGGAAACCCCAGGCAGTATCTTTCATTTTCTTTATTTTCCCCTCGCATCCGCATCGTTTTAATTTGTTTCCCTTGCCTCCGCTCCGCATCGCAGCCGTCATCGTCCTTTTCCATCGCTAGTTGAAGCCCTAACTTATGCCTATTTACTAGATTCGCTATCTATAGTCTGTCGGTAACCCTAGCAAACATATTTAGCCTATTTTTAGTGAAAATTCTGATGCAAGCCTCTCTTTGAATTTCAATATCTATTACTGCGATTTAACCTTTTATTTGCTGAAATTAGTTTTGTGATAATATTGCATCTTTATTTGTTTAAGTCTTAAATCTGCTATATGTTGATTGCATGGACTTTTAGTACTGCGTGAGATAATCTAAGTTGCTGTTCTTTTGAGTTATATGTTGCTATATTGATCAATAAACCTTAGCTATTGACCAAAGAGAACCTTAAAAGGGTTTAGGATTGTAGTGTACCTTATCGGTGCCTGCATCAAGTTGGTATCAGAGCTCGAAAGAACCTGTTCGGGTTTCTTTTGAGTGCTGAAATTCAGCAAACCCTCATTTTCTTCGTTGCTGAATTTTGCATAGGGCATAATCTTGCGTGCTTGAAATCGCATCTAGCGTTAGGATTGCATTGTGTGAAACATTTGCACATCTCATAACCCATGGCTGATCGTACCCATCTGCACCGGGATGCCCGGAATCGGGGACGTTTTCCCCGATGACCACAACCTCGTGGTGCTTGGCAAGAAGCGACCCAAAATACTTTGGACCGACATGCAACCTTGTTGCAAGAGATCACGGACAGGCTAGGATTGCTGTTACAAGATAGAGGCGTCAACCCTCATACCCGACCGGTCGAAGAGGACCCGGAAGGGGCAGAAGCCAATCCACATGCCGAGGGTCATAGGGTCGAAGAGCAAGATCGAAACCAGGGCGTAAATCGAAATCCGATCCCAAACCCGCCTCAGAACCATAACCAAGCCTTACCTCAAAATCCCAACCGATATCAACCGCAAGAGCGAAATCAAGCTGACTATCTTGATTCACCCCCTGAGTCTGAAGCTGAGTCCGACGTAGACTTCGAGGTAAGCCCTCCTCATGAGGTTTGAGTCCTGCTTGAAGACTTCAATGATCTCATCCCAGAGGAACTACCTGAAGGACTTCCACCTCTTCGGGATATTCAACATTGCGTTGACCTAGTCCCAGGAGCGACGCTACCTCACCTTCCTCACTACCAAATGAGCCCGTCTGAATATGAGGAGATGCGTCGACAGGTTACTGAGTTACTGCAAAAGGGACTAATCCAAGAGAGCATGAGTCCATGCACAGTACCGGCACTCCTAACTCCCAAGAAGGATGGAACGTGGAGAATGTGCATAGATTGTCGTGCCATCAATCGAATAACTGTCAATGATAGATTTCCGATTCTCCGATTAGATGATATGCATGACATGCTACATGGCGCGAAAATCTTCTCAAAAATCGATCTTCGTAGCGGTTATCATCAAATCCGCGTACGACCCGATGACGAATGGAAGACTGCATTTAAAACCCGGGAAGGTCTGTATGAATGGCTAGTAATGCCATTTGGTCTGTCGAATGCACCAAGTACCTTTATGAGATTTATGAATCAGGTGTTCAGACCATTCATAGGGAAGTTCGTTGTCGTATACTTTGATGACATTCTTATCTATAGTACGACAGCCGAACATGTCGAGCACTTGCGAGAGGTTCTGAAAACGCTAAGGAGAGATAAGTTGTACATCCATCTGAAGAAGTGCACCTTTCTGACAGACAGCTTGACCTTTCTAGGCTATATCGTGTGCTCCGAGGGGATACGGGTCGATCCAGAGAAGGTCGAAGCCATCAAATCATGGCCCGTTCCAAAGAACGTTAGTGATGTGCGACGGTTCCATGGTCTAGCATCCTTTTATCGCAGATTCATTAAGAACTTTAGTTCCGTCATTGCACCTCTCACGAATTGTATGAAGAAGGGTGGTTTCCTTTGGACCCCCGAAGTTGAAGCGAGTTTCGACCTCATCAGACCAAGATGATGAGTGCTCCAGTTTTGGCACTCCCGAACTTTGAGAAGGTCTTTGAGGTCGATTGTGATGCCTCTCACGTCGGGATAGGAGCAGTCCTTAGTCAAGAGGGACGTCCCGTCGCATTCTTCAGCGAGAAGCTGAACGCCGCGCGTTTGAATTACTCGACATACGACATTGACTTTTACGCGGTTGTTCAAGCCCTCAAGCACTGGCGGCATTATTTGATCCAACGAGAATTCGTGCTCAATTCGGACCACGAAACGCTTCGCTATCTGAAGTCTCAGCGTAGCTTGAACCAACGACATGCTAAGTGGTCCAATTTCTTGCAAGAGTACACGTTCAACCTCAGATATAAGGCTGGAGTCCTGAATAGAGCTGCTGACGCTTTGAGTCGACGAGGCCTGATGCTAGTCACTTTACAGCCTGTCGTTGTTTCTTTTGACGCTCTGAAATCAATGTACGCGACTGATCCGTACTTCAGTCCCATCTGGAGATCCTGTCAGGAAACGGGCACTGATCCCACGACATCCTATATTATCCAAGAGGGATTCTTGTTCCGTGGAACCCGCCTGTGCATCCCTGAGTGTTCCCTTCGCGAGAGTCTTGTTCAGAACACCCATGAAGGGACCGTCTCTGAGAAAAATCCGAACGAGTCTTTTAGAGATACGTTAATCCATGAATTGCACGGAAGTAATTTGGGTGGTCACTTTGGCCAGACCAAAACAATTGAGTCAGTGGAGCGACGCTACTTTTGGCCTCACTTAAGGAAAGATGTCGTCAAATTTGTGCAACGATGTCGAACCTGTCAAATGTTAACACAGGTCTGTACATTCCTCTGCCAATCCCTGCTCGTCCTTAGGAGGATATCACCATGGATTTCATTGTAGGTCTACCTCGAACACTTCGGCGCGTCGATTCAATCTTTGTGGTTGTAGACCGATTTTCTAAAATGGCCCATTTCATACAATGTAGGAAAACTTCTGATGCATCTCATGTAGCTGAGTTATTCTTTAGGGAAGTTGTTCGTCTGCATGGCATTCCACGATCATTCACATCTGATAGGGACACTAGATTCTTAAGCCACTTTTGGCGTACTCTTTGGTCAAAACTAGGAACTAAACTTCAATACAGTAGCGCGTATCACCCTCAAACTGATGGACAAACGGAAGTTGTCAACCGTAGCCTAGGGGATATGCTTCGATGTCTAGCTGGTGAAAGACCAAAACAGTGGGATGTAGTTTTACCACAAGCTGAATTCGCATATAATAGTTCAATTAATCGCTCAGTAGGTAAAACCCCTTTTGAAATCGTCTATGGCCATGTTATTCCCCATTTCCTGGATAGAACTACCTTACCGCCTACAGGTCCTGCGAGTGTCGATGCTGATGAATTACTTGAACACATCAAGACCATACAGCGGGAGTCGCTTGAGAAACTGAGGGAAAGCAATGCCAGGTATAAGGCAAGCGCAAATTTACACAGGCGTGAGAGCACTTTTCAGCCAGGGGACTGGGTCCTCGTCTACTTTCGCAGAGAGCGGTTTCCCACAGGTTCTTATGGGAAGCTGAACCAGAGGAAGTTTGGGCCCTTCCGCGTTCTCCGAGCGTTGGGACCCAATGCTTACCTGCTAGACTTACCAGATGATATGCCGACATCGCCGATCTTCAACATCTCAGAGTTATTCCCTTTCCACGGGGACCGGCCGGATACGCCTTCAGCGCCACAGATTCCTTTTTCAGACGCACAGCGAGACGAGACAGAGCAGATACAGGAGATCGTTGACGTCAGAGAGCTTGCTACCCGCCGCGGTGTTTTCCAACGGTTCCTTGTTCGGTGGGTAGGCAGGTGGAGGAGCGACAGTTGCGAGCACAGCGGCCCGACCTCCTACAGCAGCTGGACGTCCACTCGACGGAGTCGAGTTCTTTCTAGTCCGGGGGAGTTGATGCAGCATGATCAGCATCATCAGATCATCGCCGCATCTTCAGATCATCGCCAGAGACCTTATTTACTATCGTTTTTATTTTTATGCTTGGAGGACATTATCCGTTTGGAACTTGTTAGCCGTTATTTCAGTTTTTGGCCATTTTTTCTATGTTTTTGGCCTAATTTCAGCACTTTGTATTATTTTTATTCTTGCCCAATTCATGGGGGATGTCCATGATCTCATCCGAGGGCTTTTCGGATTGAATCCGGGTCTTCTCGGGTGAGTTTCTGCATGATATTAATAAAATTCTGGGTGCGTGTGTTTGCGGGGTATCGACGGACGAGATTAGATCTCGAAACCGACGGTTAGATAGAAAAATAGCTCCATTTAGATGACGTGGCAAGTTATGGGCTTCAGTAAGGATTAAATGGGCTTATCTTAAGCCCAATAGGGCTTCTATTGTGATGCCGCCCCCCCTTCTTTCTTTTTCCCGTGAAACACCACCGGCCCCCCTCTTGTCCGTGTGGATCCCGAGGCCACCCGACCCCTCATCCGTTCCCTCTCTTCTCTCTCTCTTCTTTCCCTTGTTTTCCTCCCTTTTCCTTGCCTTTCTTAGCCCCTTACATCCACACCATCCACCCCTATTTCCTTTGATCTTAACCATCCAAGGAAAAACCCTAATGCTACAAAAAGATGAAGAAAGAATGAGATTTCAGTTTTTGATCATTTGCTGAAATTTGTGCCTTTTCGTGAGTGCTTTCGGGCGAGACTCGTGTCCCCGATCCTCGCCGCATCCGCGACTTCACCTCGCGAAGGCTTTGGTGTTGATTTTCCGAAGGTTCCGGCTTCTCCCGACGTCCGGCCTTGCTCCGTGTGCGGGATCATCGGCGCATCCTTGCAATCGGCCCACGGCGGGAAACCCCAGGCAGTATCTTTCCTTTTCTTTATTTTCCCCTCGCATCCGCATCGTTTTACTTTGTATCCCTTGCCTCCGCTCCGCATCGCAGTCGTCATCGTCCTTTTCCATTGCTAGTTGAAGCCCTAACTTATGCCTATTTACTAGATTCGCTATCAATAGTCTGTCGGTAACCCTAGCAAACATATTTAGCCTATTTTTAGTGAAAATTCTGATGCAAGCCTCTCTTTGAATTTCAATATCTATTGCTGCGATTTAACCTTTTATTTGCTGAAATTAGTTTTGTGATAATATTGCATCTTTATTTGTTTAAGTCTTAAATCTGCTATATGTTGATTGCATGGACTTTTAGTACTGCGTGAGATAATCTAAGTTGCTGTCCTTTTGAGTTATATGTTGCTATATTGATCAATAAACCTTAGCTATTGACTAAAGAGAACCCTAAAAGGGTTTAGGATTGTAGTGTACCTTATCGGTGCCTGCATCAATCTTGATGGGTAACAATCAGTTCAAAAACGTCCGACCAATAATCCTACACTAGGATGATGCTAGGAACCAAAAGATACACACCAAAAAAAAAAAAAAAGCAAAACTTTAGTAAGCTCAAAAGGATAATGCACAGGAGTACTCACGTAATGGATGAAATAAAAAAAAAGGTCAGTTCAACACAGCTAATAGTGCAGAAAGCTGAATTACTGTCTTAAAGCTAAAAGGAAAAGTGAAAATCATTTACTCCATTCCAACAAAACAAAATAAGACATTAAGAGCACCATGTTTGAAAAATTATACGATATTAGACTACCAGATTTAAGAAGCAAATTTTCAGAATGTATAAATACCATAAAAGATGTTACACATGCTTTTTCTGAGTAAATAGTAAAGATTCCGAAATGAATCTTCCCAGTCCTGCTGTCTTTTCAGTAAAAAGTCTGCTTCTGCGAATAAGAGCATTAATAAAGTTTTAGGAGCCATTCCAACTATGAAAGGTTACGAAACAAAAGAAACTGCAATGAAGGTTTTGACTAACCAACCTCCTCTTGACGATGACAAGGCCATTGCAGATATGATGGAAGCAGGTAGAGAAGATTGTGGATACATCCATGAATGTAAAGCCTTAGAAAACCGGTCTTCAGTGGGTGCATTAAGTCCAGGTTTGCAGTCAAAGTTTTGGTCATTGTTGCAAAATGACTGGGACGTGAACTGGTTTAAGTTTATTGTAGTAGGATTTGTACTTAGCCTATGACACCTACACATGGAAAAGCAGTGAATGCAGGTGTGATGCGTTGATTTCTTCAACCTCATGAAGATCAAGAATGAATGAAAACACTGCCAGAACAGCAGGAATCAATAACCAACGTAAAAAGGGGAAAATGCCTTTTATTGAAAGAATTTGTATATATGAGGTGATTATAATTATATGCAGAATATGATTGTCATTTTCCATTTTAAAATATAGCACTCTGGTGAATAAACCACATAAGTTGTCATCTAGACATATATTGAATAGAAGCGGGGCATAAAAGAAGTGCAAAATTAGTTTTTTAGAATATTAACACAGGTAAGCATGCTTTATATCGATGGTTGTATTATTAACCCTGAGCAACGTAAATTAAAAAAGATAACTTCAACTGAGAAAAAATGATTTATGATTTATACTTTCAAAAATTCCCGGAAAGAAATAAAGCAACGATTGACAAATCTCAAAGTAAGAAAAGTAGATAGACCATCAGCTGTACCAACGGCCAGTGCCAGAATTTTTTCATCTGATATTCAAAATCCCAATAGAGTAATAATGGTTTATCAACAACCAATACCCTGATCACATTAGAACAAGCTTGACTATCTATTCATACATATTACTCACTACCTACGTTGCTTTATCCTTGTTGACGAATAGTCCCACATCGGTGAGGGAGGCACCCATCACCCACTTAATATACGGTATATACCCCTGTGGACCTCCCCTTACAACCCGGGTTTTGGGGCGTGAGGGTATCTAACTTGGTATCAGAACTACTCCGTCTCCTGCTCCCGCTCCAAGTGCTCCCCACCAATCGTGCCTTGCCACGCGTGCTCCGTGTGGGAGGATCCTTGCCACACGTGCTCCGCGTGAAGGGGAGTGTTGACGAATAGTCCCACATCAGTGAGGGAGGCAACCATTACCCGCTTAATATACCCCAGTGGACCTCCCCTTACAACCCGGGGTTTGGGGTGTGAGGGTATGAGGGTATCTAACAATCCTATTCGATAAAACAATAAACACTAATACTATTTGCTTATAAGTTTATATTCCATTAAGTAGCAATATCCCTAGACCAAACTAACTCATTTTTATGTATAATATTTCATTTGCAAGTGAAACATATGTTCCACATATACATTTCCTACTATTTTGAGAACAAGTTTAACGTTGCTTTATCCTTGTTGACGAATAGTCCCACATCGGTGAGGGAGGCACCCATCACCCACTTAATATACGGTATATACCCCTGTGGACCTCCCCTTACAACCCGGGTTTTGGGGCGTGAGGGTATCTAACATGGTATCAGAACTACTCCGTCTCCTGCTCCCGCTCCAAGTGCTCCCCACCAATCGTGCCTTGCCACGCGTGCTCCGTGTGGGAGGATCCTTGCCACACGTGTTCCGCATGAAGGGGAGTGTTGACGAATAGTCCCACATCAGTGAGGGAGGCACCCATCACCCGCTTAATATACCCCAGTGGACCTCCCCTTACAACCCGGGGTTTGGGGTGTGAGGGTATGAGGGTATCTAACAATCCTATTCGATAAAACAATAAACACTAATACTATTTGCTTATAAGTTTATATTCCATTAAGTAGCAATATCCCTAGACCAAACTAACTCATTTTTATGTATAATATTTTATTTGCAAGTGAAACATATGTTCCACATATACATTTCCTACTATTTTGAGAACAAGTTTAACCCTGCAGCGTCCTGATTTGTTTCAATGTACTAAATTGTTACCTTGAAGAATATAGATTTTGCATGTACTAAAGTTGAATAAGAAAGAGCATTCAACGAGCTGAAGGGGAATCATCTGAAAAGAACTTGCACTGGACAAATTGTAAAAAGTCAGTCTGCAGTAAACTCATTTTCGCAGGTACAGACAACATGTCGTCTATGTAGATATTGATGAAGTAGCCAAGAGATGGTGATTCGTTATGTAAGGTTCATCGAAGCATTAACTGTTGTGAATCTAAGAAATGCATCTATCAAAGATATTTAACACTAGAAGGAATACAGTCGCTAAAGCAAAAACTGCAAATATGCACATTCATATGCATACATATAAACTTGAATTGAACAGTATGCAACACAGCATCATTCTTTCACTATCAGCAATACTGAACAATAAGTTTCAGATATAAGGAGTAAGACAATACAGCTATACTGTTGTTCTAATAGTTTTAAATGGAGGGGTGAATCAAAGTTATAATTGGGTTTTTCATATGTGGACGCCAGTATTAAGGATATAATGCTAGTGAAGATGATAGTTAAAAAAAAGGAATTAGATCGAAATCAATATCAAAACTATGTAATATTTATCTATTGTAATGCGAATAAGACGAACTTCCGAATTGACATTTCTGCATGGCCGTTTCATTTAAATGCTATTATAAGACTCGATGATAATAGTTCTATAGAGATTTAAACCATAATCCTATTATGATTATCTAAATTACTAATTTTGATATTTTACATAACTCAAATTTTAATGTTGATACTATTTTTATATAAATATTAATTTTGAGGCTATTAAGAAAAATATTATCCTTCTTAATGGATGTCCTTGACCACTGAAAGATAAAAACTATGAAATACTATAATAATATTAGCATAGCAGAATTTACATATGCCTGTAACGGCTCAAGGTAGGCACTCAATTAGAACTCAAAGGCCAACTTATACTTCTGGAGTCATGGTCCCTGCCTTGGCAACAGAAATCGGAGCACCTTGCTTCTAGGTGGGATCCAATAACAGTGACACAATGGTGATAGGTGTCCTTGGCTCTTTGTAGATGTCATCTTCTTGCTAATGTAAAGTCGTAGGATTTCTGGTCATTACACTATTATTCACATCCAATCAGTGATATCAAAACCACATATGTGGTCTATGCGATGAGGGATTCAATGAAAATTCCACACGAGACCTCATAAGCAATCATGTAGTTGCATGTGTGATTTTATTTTTAAAAACTAAAATAGAAAAACAAAATATCAAAATACAAAAAATATGCAGTCTTATTTGCAAAAGAAACAAAAAAATCATAGGTTTCATTGTAAACAATTAGTAACACAATACATGCAAAACGTTTCAAGTAATTGTCTGCTTTTGGGAGCGGTTTCCAGTTTCTTCTTTAAGATGGCTTACGATTAGGATCATATCCACTGGCATTGTATGAAATGGGTCAACCATTGGTTCTAATTCACACATGTCCCTTTCTAGCCTATTTTCATTACATGCATGCCATCAAACCCTTTTTGAATCTGTCTTCTAAAGTTTATTGCTTACTATCAGTTACAGATATGTGCACATGGTGAGACATTTCTTACACATCTTAGATATCACTCACTTTCTTCTTCATTGGACTGGCATCAGGATTCGGATTTCTCATTTTCGGGAGCAAGTTTTCCAGCTTCACCTTTGGTCTGGGCCATTTGGCTAAGAGACATCATATTCAGTAACATTGAATGAAGTGGATCAGTCATATGTTCCACTTTTTCACATGTCCCTTGATCCCATGCTTCCATTACATGCATGCCACAAACCCTTATTTGAGCATATCTTCTGGAGTTTATTACTTCCTATCATGTACACTTAAGTGCACATTATGAAACCCTTCTTGATGTTTTTGACATTTTGGATACCATGTAGGCCTTCTTGATCTTTGGTACCCTCATTTGTTAATAACAAACATTGACACCCTATCCAATATAAGAAAATAAGTCCAAAATAAATAAATAAAAACAAGAGTATAAGACTAGCAGGGCGGTTTAAAGAAGCAGAATGATCCACGTGTTTGTTTCTTTGGTGGTGTTACTAGCGTAGGTGGTAGTCTTCAATATCAACCAGACAGAGGCTTCGTCATCCTCACACTCCATGCAACCCCTCCCTAGTTGTTAAGGCTTTGTGGTATTTCTTTCTGGAAGTTTTCTCCATGTACTAATGAATCCTTTTGAATCTCGGGAGTTGCCTCAGGGCATGATCTTACACTGACCCAGGGAGCATGGCCAAGTGTTATTTGTGTCATGCAATGCCACCATTAGTGACATCGTCGCATAAATCATACGCTATAAGACTCATTTTCCTTTTAACTCTTATAGTGGTCAAACTTCCAACCGGGATCCTTAGACTAGTAGAGTTTAAAACGACAGCCACATAAGACATGGATTATTGTGTGTGAGCTCGAGAGCTTATGAAGAGTCTGAGAGGTTAGAGAGAGCTTGTGAAGAATTAGAAAGGGCCTAGAGAGTTATGGGATGAATAAGGGGCCTTAGGGTGTGTGGGAATATAAAGAAAAGAAAGGGTGATGCAGAAGCATATATAGGGCATTTGAAGTGCCCAAAAAGTGAGCATGAATGTTATTTAAAGACCCCTTAGGAGTCATTTGAATCTTTTTCCTCTTTTTATATGTTTTATGTATCGTTTTTTTATTGTTCTAGGTTTGTTCTTAATTTTTCAAATAATTGAGGGAATGGTTGTAATCTGAGTCAAAGAAGGGTGTTTTGACCTTTTGGAAAGGAGGGCTTTCAAGAAAAGAAATCTAGCTATGGAAGTATAAAGCTTATCAACTTATCCAATAATTAATCGATGCTTAATTGGTAGCTAAATACGAAAGAGGAGATTTGGCTCTTAACTCCAACGAGAAAGAGTGTTTAAACTCTATTTCCCCTAGGGCCCCACCTGTGCGTATGAGAAGCCACGAACTCCTTTCTTGCAGGAGAGAAGTTTATTCCTTCTTTTCCATGAATCGTTCTCTCTTTCCTTTTTAGATCTTCAAGGCCATGTTTGCTGATTCAACATGAGTCTCAATCATTATTCTTTTTTTTTCTTTGTATTTGCTTACAGTGTTATTAAAGGCGCGCCTAGGCTCAGGCACAACTAGGCACACCCCTGTGCCTCAAAAAGCACAAAGCGAGGCTCTGTTAGAAAGATTCAATAAGTTTCCTTCTCTTTCTACGCTACAGGCGCATAAAATGCGCGCCTAATCGAATACATGCATAATTATGTGATTGCACTTGATATTTTTGGCAATATGAATAAGGTATTAAGTAGATTTGATTCATGATTGCTATAGTCTTGAATATTGGCACATTGATTGGATATTATTTATATTTAAAATTATTTGTTATAGTTCTTAGGTAGGACCATATGAGCAATTGTGGGTTGGATTTGATGACTTTGATATTATTTCAACTATAACAAGATTCAATAAGTTTCCTTCTCTTTCTAGAACAGCACCTTTCATGCTGATTTAGAAGCATGTGCACAAGCACACAGATGAAATAATACATTCACTATTTATTTTTTATTTGCTATAATCACATTTGATAGTTTATAATTGGTTATTGAATTTGAACTATACATATTTGACGATTTAATATATTTTAAATAACCTATTTAGAACCGTAATACAAACCAACAAGGCTACAACATTTGTATCGTCGCAACAACGATCTATCTAATTTATCTAATGTTCTATGATTCATTTTCTTAGTCTAGTTATGCATGTTTTGAATATATATATATATATATATATATATATATATATATATATATATATATATATATATATATATATAGGGTCAGGATCGGATGACCCAGCAAATAACCCAGCACCCTTTGATGCACCTAGAGGTTTTAGAATGGGCTGATTTTTTGTAGGCATGTTGATCATCCTCACAAAAAATCAGCTCATTCTAAAACCTCTAAGTGCATCAAATGCGCTCTTCAAATCAACGGTTAAAATTGACAGTCGAAAACTGTTGATTTGAAGAGTGCATTTAATGCACCTAGAGGTTTTAGAATGGGCTGATTTTTTGTGAGGATGATCAACATACCATAGACAACATGCCTATAAAAAATCAGCCCATACTAAAACCTCTAGGTGCATCAAAAGGTGCTGCGTCAAAATTTGTTGGGTCAGCCGATCCCGACCCATATATATATATATATATATATATATATATATATATATATATATATATATATATATATATATATATATATATATATATATATATATATATATATATGCACCTTACTTCAATCAGGCGCGCGCCTTGAATTGCGCCTAGGCTCTAGAAGACCTTTGCGCGTTGAGCCTTTCATAACACTGTTTGCTTATAACCATCACTTATATGAACTGAAAATCCCCACAAAATCAGATGATAAGTAGCATGTCCGTAGCAGGATTGTTTCTAGATTACAGTCTAGAAGTGGTTCTATATCACTCTATATAAGGTGAGGGCTTCCATCAAATGAATGACTTCTCTTCTTAATAAAGTTTAATATTATATAGCTATTCAAGAAGCCCTCTAATTCTCTTGTTCTATTGTAAGATTCAAGTTTGTGCATGGGTTGGTTACTTCTCAAAAGTTTATAATTCAGAATAGCTGAAGTTTGTTTAGAAATTAGAAGGGCCTCAAGAAGCTCTCTAGTTCTCACTCTATTATGGGTTTAAACTTTCAAGTTTGTGTGTGGAATTGGTTACTTCTAAAACCCAATCGTTGGGTATTTAATAGTTTAACATGAAAATTTTCATGGATCGACGCAGGGCAAAATATTAGCATCTCAGGTCGCATGGGTTTGCAGAAATCATGGCAACACCTTATTTTGGCCTGATTGTGATTGGTCATCCATGATGATTTAGGACTCATGGGGATCCTTACTTTCAAGGATGTGTACCAGTAACGAGCTGAGGAGCGGATATGACATTTGGGATTGCAAAGGTCTACTACTCAAAGACTGACGACATCAACAATAGTGCAAACCAATACTTTGATCATGTTCCAAGCCCATCGTAGGCGATAAAAGAGAAATCACCATAAGGAGTGTTAGATACCCTCGCACCCCAAAACCCGGGTCGTAAGGGGAGGTGCACAGCGAGTATACTAAGCGGGTGATGGGTGCCTCCTTTACCGATTTAGGACTAACCGGTGGACTTCCTCAGCACCCCCCCTCCTCAAGCGGAGCACGCGGAGCGAGGCACAATCGGAAGGAGTCACACCCGGAGAGAGACCGTGAAGCCAGCTCTGATACCATGTTAAATACCCTCACGCCCCAAAACCCGAGTCTTAAGGCGAGGTCCACTGGGGGGATATTAAGTGGGTGATGGGTGCCTCCCTCACTGATGTGAGACTATTCGTCAACACTCCCCCGCATGCAGAGCACGCGTGGCAAGGATCCTCCCACGTGAAACACGTGTGGCAAGGCACGATCAGTGGGGAGCACCCGGAGCGGAAAAAAGAGCAGGAGACAACCCAGCTCTGAAACCATGTTGACGAATAGTCTCACATCGGTGAGGGAGGCACCCATCACCCTTTTCATATACCCCCTGTGGACCTCCCTTTATAACCCGGGTCTTGGGGCGTGAGGGTATGTAACATGGTATCAAAGCAGGGTTCACCGTCTCCTTCCGGGTGCAGCTCCTTTCGATTGTGCCTCACTCCACGTGCTCCTCTTGAGGGGGTGTTGAGGAAGTCCACCGGTTAGTCCCACATCGGTAAAGAGGGCACCCATCACCCACTTAATATGCCCCATGTTAAATACCTTCACGCCCCCAAAACCCGAGTCATAAAGGGAGGTCCATAGAGGGTATATTAAGTGGGTGATGGATGCCTCCCTCACCGATGTGGAACTATTCGTCAACACTCCCCCTAATCCAAAGCACGCGTGGCAAGGATCCTCCCACGCGGAGCACGCGTGGTAAGACACGGTCGATGAAGGAGCACCCAAAGCGAGAGCAGGAGCAGGAGGCGGGCCAGTTCTGATACCATGTTAGATACCCTCACGCCCCCAAAACCCGGGTCTTAATGGAAGGTCCATAGGGGGTATATTAAGCGGGTGATAGGTGACTCACTCACCGATGTGGGACTATTCGTCAACACTCCCCCTCACGCAGAGCACGCGTGGCAAGGATCCTCCCACGCGGAGCACGCGTGGCAAGGCACTATCGGTGGAGAGCACCCGGAGCGGGAGCATGAGCAGGAGACGGGCCAGCTCTTAACCATGTTAGATACCCTCACGCCCCAAAACCCGAGTCATAAGGGGAGGTACACATGGGGTATATTAAGCGGGTGATGGGTGCCTCCCTCACTAATGTGGGACTATTCGTCAACAAGGAGAAGACAACATCGAGCACAAAAGCAAGAGTGGCCAACAAGGTGTGTAATATCTCTCTTGAGGTGAGAACTATCATGTCTCCTATACATATCTGCTATAATAGGTGACCCTTGCAGTTGCAGAAGGCTACAATGATAAAGATAGAACAGGAAGAAGTTCCTGACGAGGATAGTGAACTTGTTCCTAGTTCCTACTGCATGGAGATCCCTATGATTCGACTTGTGATGACTTCTCTAACATTAAAACAAGGATATTCTAAAGGATGTGCATAACCCTCAAAATTGCCTGGAACTATGTCAAAAGAGTTATGAAAGACTAATACCACAACAATCAACTCAAGTTGTGATATAGTTCATCCACAATATAAGTATCCAACCTGCGAGTGAACAACGTCATTAAAGACAATGTCTAGAGATTTCGAAGCCCAAAGAAGGTTTAGTGGGCATAAGGATGAATCCAAGGAAAATGAATCCTTGTGTGGTGGCAATGTTATCTATAGTTGGCCGAGATGGATTACATGAAAGGTCAACGATGATGTATACATTACAAGAAGCTCCCATTACAAACGTAAAGTTGAAGTCAAATGCCACATGACTCTAGTCAAGAATGTCTTTTATGGAAACATGAAAAGGCATGTCAGTTTTAGATGAATTAATCAGCTCATAATCTGAAGGGAGAATCTTAAAAAGTGCCCGTGGAAGAAGCTAACATGATGTTCGTGGGAGAGACCATGGAGGAAAATGTGATGAAAGTCATCGATTTGTATTGGCCATGGAGGGTGTCCCATACGATGATGAGTTCTCAAAATTTGATTCAATAATTAAGGATTTGCACCTCATCAATAATTTTTAAATTCTGCATGATTGGAGGGATGAAAAGTCAGGCATACAAAATCATCCAAAAGAATATAGCATTCATAATGTGATGAAGTTGATCCTACATCAAGTTTGACTATCACTCTGAACGGTCCTAGCAACTTATCCTGAAGCAACTAACCCGGATGAAGTGGATGGCTATTCTACACCAGAAATAGCTGAATTCGAGTGACCCTTCAACATTAATGTACTCCATCAACTGATCCAGATTCGCAAGCTACATCTAGACCGTAAGACTTACTAATTGCTTCAAGGTTTTATTATTATTTATAGGTACTAATAGCCTTTTTAATTTTTTTAATTTTTCTGGGTTTTTCAAATCAATTTACAATATGTCGTAATTTGTGTCAAAGAGGGGACCACTTTTGGTCTCTTGGGGAGGGCTCTTAAGGAAAGAAGGATAAGGCATATCAATTAATACAACAGTTAATTGATGTTTAATTGGAAGTGAAATAGGGACGATAAGGGTTGAACACGGGAAGATAGTATGGACTCTCCCCACAAGCCCCACCCACAAATGAGAGTTGTAAACCCCTCTCTGTAAAGTCTTCACTCTCCCCCACTCCTTTTTTAGACCTCCAGAGCTGTTGATTACATGAGTCATACTTCTACTATTATTTTTCTATTCTCTTTTGTTAATGAAAACCACCATACAGAAGAATTACAAAAACAATTCCAAGGAAATGACATAGGAAGAGCGTAAGCAGTAGTGTAATTTTCATACTTTTTAGTCCAAAAGAGGATGATATCACTATATAAGGAGGGAGCCTCCATCCATGCAATGATTTTTCTCAATAAAGTTTGGAAGCTGAAGTTTGCTTAAATGAGATTCAAGAAGCCATCTAATTCTCTCTACAGTGTGCTTCTAGTTTGTGTTTAGTGTTAGTTACTGAAGGGCCTAATCGTTGCCACATCAAAGAAGTAGGAGGGATTTTGAAGAAAAAATCTCAGAAATCTGGACGTTGTTACAACAGGGTTGCACAGTGAGCATGTGACCTCATAGTGTACTATGTGGTCTCATGGTGTGGTCCCCAGGGATGTGGCTAAGCCGCTTGTGATGATATATGTGTATATGAGGCCACACATGATTAGATGCATCTTAAACCAACTAATGTGACTGCAAGATGACAGCAGAGCTTTATTTTAATCTTGACCTGAGCTTAAAATCTTTCCTTCCAAACCAAGAGCATGTCCTAAACAATCACAAAATGAAGAACAATTTGGATAAAAACTTCAGTACTAAAAAATATGGGTACAAACTGATCCGCTCATCCTGCTCAGCCTTAGTCGAAACAAATGATACAGAAAGAGAATTGCACACAAAGAGTTCATGAATCCCTTGATCCAGTGAACCTAACCTCCAATCCTTCACGAGCTAAAGCCAACCATTAATCAAGATCATTGTATGAGAATGCATGGGAAGACAAATATTCTGTACTCACCATTTCACTGAGGCCGAAGAAACCAACCGCAAGGAAGTTTTCAGAGTAAAATCCAGTGGAGGCCTATGTCCCGGTATATGAAGTTCAGAATAATTGTTTGGCGATATGGAAGGAAGATCAAGAAGTTTTCCAGAACAATCAGCCAATGAAGAAGAGGTGGCAGGGATATGACAAGCGACCAGTCCTTTTAGCGCTTTCTCCTATAAAAAGATAAATATTCGAGTAAAATAAATTCAAAAAGAGCATCGGAAGAAAAATTACAAATGCTGATTACTTTTTGAGGCTACCATATCAATTTTGGCAGAATCTGGCTTCTTCTTCCCCAAATGAAGCTCAGCAACATTATGCTGATTGTTCTTCTCATTCTTGAGGGAGTCTTGATCATCTATATCTTTGGCAAATGGGTTAGAACACTCTGAATTGTTAAGCTTTCCAGCTTCATCACTAAACCAAAGACAGGAAGTTAAATAAAAAAAAACATCAGTAGGATAACCAAAACTCGGTCACAATTATTACTAATACATGAAATCTAAGTCTTGCATAAATCAAAGAAATACCATGAGAGCGAAGATTTTCCCCTGCCAGGAAAGCCGCATGCAGTGAAAGGATTAACAAGGTTGTTTAAAATTTCAACATTAGTCAAATGGTCCTGCTTTCAGCAGGGAAGAAAGGAAAAAGTACATGTCAGAAGGAGTCTAATAGTTTCATTGGAATATGGCCTCTACAGGTTGCAAATGTCTGGTGGCAATACTAAGTCAATAGAAGATTGATACATCAATTTGGAAAATATTTTGTACCTTGGCCTTCTCTTTCCCATTAAGGACTCGACACCTCTCACTGGACTTCTTGACAGGATACACCTCATTAACACGCAGTGGTTCACCAATCCTTCGCTTCAATTGTTCCCCCTAACAAATGCACAAACATTTAAGGATATAAGTTAGTGCTTATCAGAATACCCAATCGGACATGTAGTTACTTTGCAGTTATAATATAAGAATTAAACTTCTGAATTTGTTCAAGCTCCACAATGAGAAGCATTTAACACTTTTTAAGTAGTCAATATATACTTGTATATAGAAACGCTATCAAAGATTATAAAAGGAAACTGTCACACACTTTATATGTTAGAATAATAGTCAACCATACAAGACTACACCCAGTAACAAAAACATAAAAGTATGGAGCTTCTAGTCATCTAACTTCTAAGAGGCAATGCCTTTAGTTGTGTCAGATACCCTCTCGCCTCAAAACCAGGGTCGTAAGGGGAGGTCCTCAGAGGGTATGTAAAGCGGGTGGTAGGTGACCCCTTTACCGATGTGGGACTAACCAGTGGACTTCCTCAACAAGTTGAAAGTAATGGGACCAATTCCAAGAATATAACAAATTTGAAGTCCAAGATCGCCAGAAAAAGAGGGGATGCACATAGGAACATGCGGGGAAAAAAAAAGCCAAGTGCATAAGCAGCTCTTAATTTTAGAAAGATGATATTTTCTCATTCAGTTCCTGAACACTATTAACATGTTAAAGAATTTTAAAATGTGTGGATAGTGGATACCGATATCACAAAGATGAACAATAGACTCAAGTATTATAAGAAATGAACAGCATCAAGGTCCAGAAAACGGTGTGTGATGCACTCCAATAAATAGTAACGCACACACACCCCCACACACATATATATATATATAGAGAGAGAGAGAGAGATAAATGCTATAATGCGGTAAGTGCGGCACCTCACCGATATATATATATATATATATATGGGGGCGGGGAGCCTGCACCCGAGGTGCAGCGTCAACGCTGCACCGCCCCCTTGTTTTACCTACCTAGAAGTTTTGGAATTGGATGAAATTTGGTGAGGGTGTTGTCTAGGGTAAGGTTATCATCCTCATAAATTTTCATCAAATTCCAAAACTTCTAGGGGGGTCAAATGGTCGAAGCAAAATCAGCCATCCGCAGTCACTGTTAAAATCTGCAGATTTTGCTTCGACCATTTGACCCCCCTAGAAGTTTTGGAATTTGATGAAAATTTGTGACGATGATCATCTTACCCTAGACAACACCCTCACCAAATTTCATCCAATTCCAAAACTTCTAGGTAGGTAAAACAAGAGGGAGGTGCAGCGTTGTTGTTGCACCTCGGGTGCAGGCTCCCCGCACTATATATGTATATATGTATATATGTATATATATATATATATATATATATATATATATATATATATATATATATAAATTTTAGACATACATTATAAAGTGACTTGATACCGAATAATTTCCACACACACACAAATATATATATATCGAGAGAGAGAGAGAGAGAGAGAGAGAGAGAGAAATGATATAATGCGACATGCGGCACCGTAGCCTTCTGATGCACTCGCTGCGTGCATCGCATGCACGCAACGGTGCATTAGACAGCTACGGTGCGGTGCCGCATGCCACATTATAGCATGCCCCTATATATATATATATATATATATATATATATATATATATACACACACACACACACACACACAAGGTTGTCATATCGTATATCGTATCGTTTTCCCTATTTTGTGTATCGTGTATCGCATCGTATCGTGTATCGTAAGATACGATTAAATTTAAATTATTTATATATATATATATTTATATATATAATAAATATAGAAAGTACATACTAGAATATTAAACATGAAAAAACAAGTAGAAGAATAAGACATTCCCTATAATTTCACATCAAACATAACATTGGCCTATACAAAAAATATGATGTATATATTTCTATAAAAAATAAATCATATATAAGTATTATCAATGATCTATCAATATATTGTTCTCAAAATATTCGAATGGTCAATGAACACAAAAAAAAATTCAAAAAGTAGGAAGGTCTTATTTTTCAATTTCCACCGCATCTACATCATCAATTTGATCATCACCAATAGATAATTTATCACCACTTGCTTCTTTATCTTCCTCTAATATCTTTTGCACCTCTTATTTATATTCATTCTCATCCTCATTGTCTTATTCAAAGTCATCCACTTCTTTCCTTTAGCCTTCCTTTATGAACATATATCCATTAGCCCTCTACTAAGAAGTACCATATAGGGGCATGCTATGCTGCGGCATGCGGCACTGCAGCCGTCTGATGCACGCGCTGTGTGCATCACATGCACGCAACAGTGCATCAGACGGCTGCGGTACAGTGCCGCACTTACCGCATGCCGCATTATAGCATTTATCTCTCTCTCTCTCTCTCTCTCTCTCTCTCTCTATATATATATATATATATATATATATATATATATACATATATATATATATATATATATGTAGAAATGGAATCCTATAACTATTGAAATTAGCGAAGTTGTCGATATTTGGTGCTCCAAGCTCTAGAAAATTTTTAAAAACAAATGGCATTGGGCTCCGACAACTCTAGAGAAAGATTTGTAAAACACCTATAAACTTCTAAAAAAAATTAGTACACTTCAATCTAGGTTAGAAAATATTCCTAAGTATTTTTTTAACTCTAAGAGACCTATATAGTCCTTTGGGAAATTAAGAGAAAAAAAATCATTTTAAAAGTTTCAAAAAAAATTTAAAAAACAAACAAAAAAAATATTTTCACCGTATCGGGTTGTATCGTAGCGTATCGTGTATCGTACGATACGTATCGTGTTTACACGATACGTGCGGCACTGCACCGCAGCCGTCTGATGTACGCGCTGTGTGCATCGCATGCTGATGTGAATGCGGATGCTTAAAAGTCTCAAGTGCTGAATTTAAAACATTTAAATACAGATTTCAGCATGTCTTTAATCAAATTTCAGCAAAGCCCAAGAACCCTATTCATCATTCAACCATGCCCAAACATATTTAATTCAACGAAGTAAATAAAACTGACAAGATAATAATTAATTTCAGATTTGATAAGCAAGTTCCAGCAATAACGACTAACATAACATCAAATACATAAGCCAAAGTATCAAAGAACAAGCATAGATCTAAACGGCAAATCCTAATGGATGAGATTCTCCAGAAAACCAAATATTTGGAACCCTAACATAAATTCAGCAATAAGGCCGGTTGGAAAAGAAGATTTATCACACGAAAGTATCGAAGGATGATTCAAAGCGTGCTTTGGTCAATGCCGGCCGCTATCAAAGACTTCGTTGTTGCAGATGAAAGGCGGAAGAGGAGGCGTGGTCCAGAAGAAAGGATGAAGAAGCCGAGACGATGTGATCTTTAAGGATGAATGATCTTCGCGTCGATCTCCCGCGAAGTCGTAGACGAAGGCGTGGTGACGAGGTAGAAGCTTGCGGGAGGAAGAAGACTAGATGCATGATGATTCTTCGGAAGATACTTCGAACAAGCGATCTCGTTTCTCCGTTCTAGGGTTTCAATTCAATTTCATCGTCCCTTTGCAATTAGGGTTTTTTAGGATTTATAGGGGATGAAACACAAAAGACACAAAAAGAAAGAAAGAGAGAGTCCGCGCGGGAGGAGAGAGGAAGGACGCTGGCAAGCTTCCCAAGGCGTGCCCGCGCGGGTGTGTCCGCGGGAAAGGGAGGCCGGCCGGGTGAGGGGTTCGGTTGGCTAGGGTTTAGGGTTTGATCTCCCTTTGAATCTCATCCATTGAGATTTAAGTCGTCTTACGATCCTACGGCTTAAAACCTAACATAGAAACGAGTCAGTTCGGCATCTGTGGCTCGAACCGGATGCGAACATGGCTCGCACCTACCCAAACCAGAAATAAAAAAACAAATAACTTAAGATCCGTTAGTCGGATCGAAAGAAAATAAAAACCAAAGTCATAGATCTTCGAACGAGCTTTCCACTGATGCAGACGGACTTGCGATCGGCTTCCTGGATCTCCGTAGGGAATGAAAATACGTCATCAGCTGTAAAAATCTGCATGTAGTAGGGCTCGTCTGCATCACATGCACGCAGCGGTGCATCAAATGATTGCGGTGCGGTGCCGCACTTACCGTATGCCGCATTACAGCATTTCTCTCTCTCTCTCTCTCTCTCTCTCTATATATATATATATATATATATATATATATATATATATATATATATATATATATATATATATAAATATAAAGAGAGATAGAGTCCCGATCGGGTGAGAAACCTCTTATATGCGAAAACTTCTACGAAACCTACTTAGAGGTTTTAGAATTTGATGAAACTTGGTGGGTGTTATACCTATGGTAAGTTGATCATCCTCACCAAAAATCATCAAATTCTATAAACCATTAGGTGTAAAAAATATGCTATTCAAATTAACGGTTTTATGGACGGTCAATAAATCTTCTAAGATTAAATGCCCCTAAGCGTTTTAGAATTTGATGATTTTTTGTGAGGATCAACTTACCATAGGTAGCACACATACCAAGTTTCATCAAATTCTGAAACCTCTAGGTTGGTTTCGCATATAAGACGTTTCTCACCCGATTGGGACCTTATATATATATATATATATATATATATATATATATATATATATATATATATATAGAGAGAGAGAGAGAGAGAGAGAATACGGGAAATAAGCTGACAGCCCATTTCTTAGTTTGGGCTGTCAGCACACAGCCGTCCGATTGCCCATCACAGCTGTAGATTAAAAAAAAAAAAAACACCTGTGTTTGTGTCTCTCGATCTCGAGCTCGAGCACCAGCACCAGCACCAGCCCGACCACCGCCGGCCCGGCTCCCCCTCCGGCACCGGCTCCCCCCGACGCCGACCGGCTCCTCCGTCCGGCAGCGGCTCCCTCCGGCAGCAGCCCCGACTCCCTCCGGCAACAACCCCGACCCCAAAAGCCTCCGGCGCCCCTTCTCCTCCCCCTCCGGCGCGGATCCGCGCCGGAGGGGGAGGAGAAGGGGCGCCGGAAGGTTTTGGAGTCGGGGCTGCTGCCGGAGGGAGCGGCTGCCGGACGGAGGAGCCGGATCTGCCACCGGAGGGGGAGCCGGTGCCGGAGGGGGGAGCCGCCGGCGTCGGGGATGATGGCTGCAGCTCGCCGGTGCCGAATGGGGGAGTCGGCCGGCGTCGGGGGGAGCCATTGCCGGAGGGGGGGAGCCGGGCCGGAGGTGGTCGGACTGGATCTCGAGCTCGAGATCGAGATCGAGATCGAGAGAGAGAGAGAGAGAGAGGCAGAAACACAGGTGTTTTTTTTTTTTTAATCTACGGCTGTGATGGGCAATCGGACGGCTGTGTGCTGACAGCCCAAACTAAGAAATGGGCTGTCAGCTTATTTCCCGTATTCTATATATATATATATATATATATATATATATATATATATATATATATATATGTATATATATATATGTATATATATATATATATACAAGGCCCGGGAAGCTGAACTCGAGTTCACCATCAAATGGTGAACTCGAAAGGAGAATCTGTCATGTGTTCTGAGAAAGTGTTCAACCCTCTTTAACTTTTTGCTTTATGTCTTTTCAGTGTTTAACCCTCTTAAATATATATCCCCTCTTGCTTGCTTTTATGTCTTTTCAATGGACACATGGTGCAATATAAACCATGTTTCACCATTCATTTGTGAACTCAAGCTCACCAAACCCTTTCTATATATATATATATATATATATATATATATATATATATATATATATATATATATATGGGGACGGTGAGACTGGACCTCAGGTGCAACGTGAACGCTGCACCTGAGGCTCTGCGCGCGTGCCAAGTGTCCGAAATCGGGAGATCGGAAGCCGCGCAGGGAGTAAAGACCGCAGGTAACAGTTGCAACCGTTTGATCCCGTGCAGCACACCCGATCGATTCAATCGATCGCCAACTCCCGTGCAGCCCAACTCCCATCCGTTCGATCAATTGGATCGAACGGATGGAAATCTTTTTCGCTGTTACTGTAGCGGCTACAGTAACAGCGAAAAAAATTCCATTCGTTCGATTCCAATCGATCGAACGGATGGGAATCGACCGGCCCATATGTGTATTAATTTGATTCCCATCCGTTCGATCGATTGGAATCGAACGGATGGAATTTTTTTTCGCTGTTACTGTAGCCGCTACAGTAACAGCGAAAAAGATATCCATCCGTTCGATCGATTGAATCGAACGGATGGGAGTTGGGCTGCACGAGAGTTGGCGATCGATTGAATCGATCGGGTGTGCTGCACGGGATCAAACGGTTGCAGCTGTTACCTGTGGTCTTTACTCCCCGCGCGGCTTCCGATCTCCTGATTTCGGACACTTGGCGCGCGCAGAGCGTCAGGTGCAGCGTTCACTAGGGGTGGCAATGGGTCGGGTCGGGTCGAGTTCGGGTCGGGTTGAGACATATGTATAAGGGCAAAACACCCAACCCGAACCCGACCCGTTTAATAAACGGGTCAAAAACTTAAACCCAAACCCGACCCGCCTAATAAACGGGTTGACCCGACCCGACCCGTTTAACCCGTTTACTAAACGGGTCGGGTCGTGTCGGGTCGGGTTGGCTCGGGTTGGGTCAACAGAACCCATGTAAACCTGTCGGGTTGGGTAAAGACCAGTCGAATTGGGCCGGGTTTGATCGGGTTGGGTCGGGTTGGATCGGGTCGGGTCGACACGACCCATTTGTTAAACGGGTCAAGTCGGGTTATAAGTACAAACCCGAACCCGACCCATTAAATAAACGGGTCAATCGGGTCGACCCGTTTATGACCCGAACCCGTTTAGGCCAAACCCAAACCCGCTAACTTCGGGTCGGGTTGGCGGGTCGGGTCAAGAATTGCCACCCCTAGCGTTCACGCTGCACCTGAGGTCCAGGCTCCCCGTCCCTAATATATATATATATATATATATATATATATATATATATATATATATATATAAGGGCATGCTATGCACCGCAGCCGTCTGATGCACGCAGCAGTGCATCAGACGGCTGCGGTACAGTACCACACTTACCGCATGCCGCACTATAGCATTTCTATATATATATATATATATATATATATATATATATATATATATATATATATATATATATATATATATGAATGTTACTGTGAGCTGTCGGTTTAGAAAGTGAGTTGCAGGTATTTTGACCCCCCTAGGAGTTTTGGAATTTGATGAAATTGGGTGAGGGTGTTGTCTAGGGTAAGATGATCATGCTCACCAATTTTCATCAAATTCCAAAACTTCTAAAGGGGTGAAACGGTCGAAGCAAAATCTGTCGTCCGCAGTCACCATTAAAATCTGCAAATTTTGCTTCAACCATTTGACCCCCCTAGAAGTTTTGGAATTTGATGAAAATTAGTGAGGATGATCATCTTACCCTAGACAACACCCTCACCAAATTTCATCAAATTCCAGAACTTCTAGGGGGGTCAAAATACCCGCATTTTATTCTCTCCTATCGCAACTCACAGCTCAACATAATAGCCCTCTCTCTCTCTCTCTCTATATATATATATATATATATATATATATATATAAAATGAATTTTAGACATATATTATAAAGTGACTTGATACCAAATAATTTCCACACACACAAATATATATATATATATAGATAGATAGATAGATAGAGAGAGAGAGGACCGCGACATGAGATCTCCGACTAGAATCAACATCAACAACCTCTTATCACCTCCACCGGTGATCTCTGCTGACACCACCTGTTGGCATCCACCAATAGAGAACTCCTGCGACTACTTTCATTGTGAACCGTCCATTCATCACCTCACCTTATCCGGCGACCTCCGCAGCTAGCAACCACCTCTGGTGACTTCTAGCACCTCCCGATTGTTAGTTCGGATGACATTTGTCATCGTTTATGGCTTTAATAGCCACCGGCGACCTGTCAAAGCAGCGAAGAACACTACTTTTGAAGGTAGCATCTTGTTTCCCATATATATATATATATATATATATATATATATATATATATATATATATATATATATATGTATATATATATATATATAAACATACATATATATATATATATATATATATGTATATATATATATATATGTTTATATATATGTATATGTATATATGTATGTATATATGTATATACATGTATATATGTATATATATATATATATGCATATATATATATATGTAGGTATATATATATATGTGTGTGTGTGTGAATTATTCCTTAATTCACTTGATAATGTATGTCTAAAATTCATCGCTACAATGTCTTGAAATAGATATGAAACAATGATAATCAATTCAAATACTTTATGTAGACTAAGCACTTACAATATAATCATTGACATATATTGGGAAATTTCTCAAGAAACCAAAAACAAGCAACTTAGGAGGTGTTTGGCATCATTCCGGAACTGCCATTTCTATTCCCAACGGATACTTTTTTTCCCGCTAGAATGAAGGAGTTGGGAACAATATTTTATCGTTCCCAGCGTTTCTACGCCAACCGGACCGTTGAGCCCTCAATTAACATTAGAAATGGTCATTGACGAGAATGCCCTCTTCCGAATGAGATTTAAGCAAAACAGCGGTTCCTCATGCCAAACACCCCTTTAGATAGAGGGTAGTGTTAGTCAATTTTAATAATATTCATTGGATCTAATTTTAGAATCAATGGATTGATGATGGAGATCGTATGAGGCCCATAGGAAGCACAATAGAAAGCCCAAAAGAGCTCAGTCTGCGCTCTTCTTTCTCTCTCTCTCTCGCTCCTAGCCATGCGGCTTGTCTCGCCCGCGGTTTTCACCGCACGTCTTCTCTTTCTCTCTCTTGTACGGTGTCCCCTCTCCCTTCTTTCCTTCTCTTCTTTCTTCTTTTATAAAAATCCATCCACAAAATCCTAATGATAGACTTGAATTGAATAAAACTTGAAACTCTAATTTTCAAGAACGAATCAAGTGGCTTGTTCGAGAGATCTTCGACTCTTCATCCATTATTCTCCGTCTTTTTTTCCACCACAAGCTTCTTCACCTACCGCCACAACTTCATCTACGACCTTTGCGAGCGATCGACTCGAGGTTTCTTTGTCCTCAAAGACCGTTCTTTCTAGGTTCTTCACCCCGTCTTCCGGAATATCCTTCCCTCCACCATCTCATCTATCGGACACTGGGAACACATCAGGTATTAACCAAGGTACAAATTAACAGTAATATCATTTTATAGTTGTAATCATCCCTCGCATTTACCATCGGCCTTCCTTTGTTATTTTGGGCTTAGATCATTACGTGGCTTCATAGGTTTCCATCACACGTTAGTTTGTTTATTATATCTATTTCTTTGAGACACTTGCCCATTTGTTTGCGATATAAATCTATTGTGTTTGTTGTGATTATTTGTTATAAACTGAAAACTACCTTCATAACTTCATTGCCATTGGGATATTGTTTGAAGCCATTGGTAGGCTTCTTCCAAGAACCCACATGCATCATATTAGAATGCATGGAAGGATCTCAAAGTAACACCCCCACCCCATCCCCCCAACAAACGCACAATGTGTCATATGATTAATCAAGAATGATTAGATCCGTGAGAGGCCATATATAAAATGCAAGCCTTGTCACAAGACATCATGGAATCTGCCTCTACCAATAATTATTGGTGAAACGATTGCATAGAAATGCATTAGATCAAAGTGTATCTACAGTGAATTGATGCATTCTGAGTTTTGAAGTTAATATTGTGCTTATGTTCAAAAAAAGATTAATATTGTACCTGGTAATCATATTAAAGTCTAGTGGTTATTGTCTTTTTTGATATTACAACTATATTGTTGCCACTTGCGAAGGATCCCTGATGATGTTTGGGATAGAGAAGACAATGAGAAGATTGTTGCCTTTTTTGCAATCTTCAGAGACTTCGAACATGATATGAGAAGGAGAGTTCCAACCTCCCATTTACAAGTCTTGCAACATCTCTACGATCTCAACAATTACCTAACGTCAATCATCTGCAAAATTGACAGATACTACTACAAGATCAAGATCGAAGTTGAGACGGAACACCATCAACCCCCCTACTTTATCCCTAGCAGGGTTTTAAATCTCGGCCGATACCGGTACGTACCGGTTTTGGCCGGTTCAAGACCGGTACTGCATCCGATCCCGATACCTGGCCCGTATCGGCCGGTACCGGTACGTACCGGTCCGTATCGGCCGGTTCAGGCCGGTACCGACCGGTACGGACAGGTTTTTTTTTTTTTTTGGGTTTTTTTCAGGTTTTTTTTCTCAACCGGTATCGGTCCGCACCAGCCGGTACCGGTACGTACCGGCCGGTACATACCGGTTCGGGGCCGACCGATACCGTGATTTTAAACCTTGATCCCTAGTGGAAACAATGATGTTTCGAGCTGGTCGACATGGCAGGAACCTAATCAGTCACCGCCACCGAACAACGGACCGCAACCGACCGATTGGGTCAACATGAGAATCCATGCAACACCCAGTGTTCTAAAAAGTGGCTCAGGCGACCTAGGCAGCGCTTAGGCGTTAGAAGGTCCCCCAGATCTAGCGAGGAAGAATTCTCATTAGGGCAAGAACCCAATATGTATACAAGAGGATATAGTAGTACGAGTCCCAAACACATACAAAGTAAAAGATATATTATCTAATGTATACGAGAGAGGGGGAGAGCGACAAAGTCAATTATTGGTATGTTAGAGAGAGAGAGAAAGAGATGTATTCTCTGAATTTTGGAGCTTTTTTATTTGTTTAGTACGTTATATATCATTTAGGTCTTTTCACCTATCCAGGTTGCATGTAAAATGCTTTAATGCATGTAGTACGGCATTCGAAAATTCTAATGTAATGGTTATAGAAAATCACATCATGCGCATGCATGTAAATAGTCTCTCTTTAAAAGTCTCGCAATGCCGTAAAGATATCTTTTAACAGTAGGTGCATCTGAAGTTCTACAAATCCGACGATTGTCACCACCTTGTTTAATAAGTTCTAAACCTTGATGCCGTACATGTTAAAACCTTTAGCTACTATATTTAGAATAGGCGTTGCCAATAAATGAGAAGGAAAAAAAAATTATACTCAACAAAAGAAACCCTTACTCTATGTTCCGAGGGAGTCTTCCTCTTCATTGTTACATCAGATTTGGGTCTCTTAAATGAGAAAGTATTGGCTGAAGATGATTCCAAAATAGCAGCTTTCGCCATGCCGCCCAACTTCTAATGTAGCATCTTTCCTCCTAAAACACGAACATGCTTTAATGAATGAAAAATGGAGCATAACTAAACGATCACCAGAAGTCATTCGCAAAATCGGAATTTAAAAAAAAAAATCATAACATTCCCGAAATCCAAGAAAACCATGACCTAGAGGTTCAAGAAAAAGAAAAAAAAAGGAATTGTGGAATCTGATCAAGAATTATTTGGGGATTGATGAACCCTAACTCGAGTCCAGCAGCCTGACACAGATCGGCATCCAGAAACCCTAGAAGAGATCGAAGTTACCTCAACAGAGCCTGGGATCTTTCTCGATCAAGGTGGGGACGGGGCGGAAAACCTAATCTCCGCGACCGAGAAGGAGGTCTCCGGTTGAGACCTCCTTCTCAAACTCACGGTGGATCATGAACCGAGAGTTTGCCTAGAAAATGCCGGAAGCGAGCAAACGTCAGGGGCTTCGTCAAAAAATCAACAGTCTGCTCCGATGAGGAAATGAAAGTCAAGGAGATGGTGTGGTCGAGAAATGCCTGGCGAACATAATGACAATCAACTTCAATATGTTTTGTTCGCTCATGGAAGATCGGGTTGCTAGCAATCTGAATAGCACTCCGGTTGTCACAGAAGAGAGGGGTGGGCCCGGATATCACCACTTCCAAGTCGAGCAGAAGGCGGCGAAGCCAGACAATCTCGGCGGTGGTGGAAGCCATAGCCCTGTATTCGGCTTCGGTGCTGGAGCGAGCAACAGACTCCTGCTTCTTGCTGCGCCACGAAATCAGTGAATCACCCAGAAACACACAGTATCCTGTAGTAGAGCGACGAGTGGCTGCATCTCCTGCCCAATCTGCATCGGAGTAGGCACGCAGCACCAACGGAGAGGTGGAGGGAAACAGTAGTGAACGGGTGATGGTGCCCCGGAGGTAGCGGATAATCCGAAGAACAGCTACATAGTGTACTGACCGTGGAGACTGAACAAACTGACTGACAATGCCAACAGAATGGGCAATGTCTGGCCGGGTCATAGTGAGAGAGACGAGCATCCCGACCAGCCTCTGGTAGCGGGAGACATCCTGGAGCGGCTCATCATCTGTAGCAAGAAGCTTCAAATTGAGTTCTATGGGTGTATCAGCAGTGCGTGTGTCAGTAAGAGCAGCATCAGCAAGGATGTCGGAGATATACTTCTGCTGGGAGACCAACAGACCACAAGCTGACCGGGCAATCTCAAGGCCCAAAAAGTAACGAAGAGAGCCCAGATCTTTCATCTCAAACTGACACTGGAGGTGTCGCTGGAGAGAGGCGATGGTGGCACTGTCATTCCTAGTGATGATCATATCATCCACATAGAGGAGAAGAACTGCAATGCCCTGACTGGAGAAGCGAGTGAACAAGGCATAGTCGGAGTGACGCTCAACAAACCTGGCGGCCAGAACTGCACTGCGAAATCACTCAAACCAGGCACGAAGGGCCTGCTTGAGCCCATAGATGGCTCGGCGCAAACGACACACGTGCCCTGGAGGAACTGAAATGCCTGGAGGAGGAGCCATGTAGACTTCCTCGGAGAGATCACCGTGGAGAAACGCATTGGTGACATCCATCTGATGGAGAGGCCACCCTCGAGCAGCTGTCACAGCTAAGAGGGTGCGCACAGTAGTCATCCGAGCAACTGGAGCAAACGTCTCCTCGTAGTCAATCACATACTCCTGGGAGAAGCCACGAGCAACGAGGCGAGCCTTGTGCCGCTCAATGGATCCGTCAGGTCGAGTCTTGACCTTGCATATCCACTTGCAGCTAATAGGCACCACCCCGGAGGGACAAGGCACCAAATCCCATGTCTGGGTCCGCTGAAAAGCCTCAAGCTTAACTGACATAGCCTGCCGCCACTCTGGATGTAACGCTGCCTCACGGTACGATTGGGGTTCCCGATGGGTGTGTATAGCAGTAAGAAAAGCCTGAAAAGATGGTGAATAGGAGGCACTGGCAGAGTAGCCAGAAGAGTCAGGAGAGTCAGAGGGAAAAGCAGAGTAGCCAAACCTGTCAGGAGAGTAATCATATCTGTCAGGAGGGTGATGTTCGCGCGCTGGGTAGCGCCGAACAGAAGCAGGATCCACGACCAGGGAGGAGGGGGCAGGAGCATCAGGGGAGGGAGTACCAGTGTGAACCGACTCTAGAGGAGCAGGCGAGGGAGTACCAGTGTGAACCGACTCTGGAGGAGGAGCTGCAGACCGACGAATATAAACACGAGTAACGGGTGGTGGTGGAGGTGGCGAGGGAGACTGAGGAGGTGGTGATGGTGGTGGAGGTGGCGGGGAAAATGGAGGTGGAGTAGGCGTGGGTGGGGCAACAGAAAACGGGGGTAGAACGGGGATGTGGAGAGGTGATGAAGACGAGGAGGGTGACGCAGGAGGCAAGGAAATATCCCGAGACTCAAGGGAAAAGCACGGGACATCTTCAACAAAGGAAACGTGACGGGAGACACGGATCCGGCGAGCCAAAGGATCGTAACAACGATACCCCTTGTGCTCCCGACTGAGCCCCAAGTGAACACACCTAACAGATCTCGAAGAGAGTTTGGTGCGCTCATGGGGAGGAAGAAGAACGAAGCACGTGCAGCCAAACGTGCGAAGAAGAGAGTAGTCAGGTGGGCTGGAGTGGAGGCGCTCATATGGGGTGGCACCAGACAGAGGAGATGACGGAGTGATATTGATGAGGTGGACAGCCGTCATGACAGCTTCAGCCCAGTAAGAGTGAGGAACAGACGCAGAGAGAAGCAAGGCTCGTGCGGTCTCAAAGACATGACGATGCTTGCGTTCGACAACACCGTTCTGCTCATGGGTGTGGGGACAAGACTGCTGGTGAAGAGTGCCGTGAGATTGAAGAATCTCACGCATCTTAGAGGAGAGATACTCCTTGGCACAGTCAGACCGAAAGGTCTTGATGCGCCGACCAAACTGAGTGTGTATCATAGTGGTGAATCTCCTATAGATGTGAGGGACTTCAGACCGATGACGCATAAGATAAACCCAGGTGCACCTAGAGTAGTCAGCGATAAAACACACATAGTACATGTAACCCGAAATGGAGGCAACAGGTGCAGGACCCCAAATGTTCGAATGAAGTAAATCAAATAAAGCATCAGATTGGGAAGCACTAGCAGAGAATGGAAGAGCTAGATGCTTTGCTAGTCTACAACCCGTACAAACAGAGAGAGGGGAGAAGGACGCTCGACCCAAAGGGCCCGAGCAGAATACGCTTTTGAGTCGATCACTCGATATATGACCTAACCTTCTGTGCCACAGGTCGGCATCGGAGGTAACAGACATGACAGACGCAACAGGAACGGAAGACACATAGAGATGGTCCAGCTGGTAAAGTCCTCCTGCTCTACGGCCCAGCCCAATCCTCTGACCCGTCCGCGAATCCTGCACAACACAAACAGAAGGGGTAAAGGTGACAGTCAGGCCAGAGTCGCAAAAAGAACTGATAGAGATCAGATTAATGTTAAGACGGGGGGCATGATGGACATGGAATAGGGTCAGGCGACCAGAAGGGTCAGAGGTAGTAGTGACGGATCCACATTGCGGAATAGGGACGAGAGTCCCATCCGCAGTGCGAACCTCCTGGTGGGTGGTAGTGGGAGAACAGTTAGTGAGGACAGTGGAGTCGAAGGTGAGGTGACATGAGGCACCCGAGTCGAAGATCCATGGAGCAGTAGTACCCGGAGTGGCAGAGAGACTGTGAGCTGTCGAAGAGCTGGTGGAGGCGAGGTACCGAAGTAGTAATTCCTTAAAGCGCTGGAGGCGGTCGGAGTAAGACCGAGCCTGAGCAGAAGTACCCGGAGTGCAGAGAGGCTGTGTGCTGTCGAAAAGCTGGTGGAGGCGAGATATCGCAACAGTAACTCCTCAAAGCGCTGGAGACGGTCGAAGTAAGACCGAGACGAAGCAGGAGTGGTGGCAGACGGTGCTGGAGTATGGAAATCAGCAGCAGCAGCAGTCGCGCTATCATGGCGGAGGAGACCCTGACGGCGTCCACAGTCGACTGATGTGGTGGAGGGACGTGGCCCGAGAATACCATCAAAACGAGGAGACAGAGGGACTCGACGATCAGCGACAGTGTGCAGGCAGTATGGGAGCCGAGAGATGCTGTAGGAAGCCATACTCCTGAAGTACGGGGGCGAGCCGGCGCCCGGCACAAGGAAGGTCTGTGGCAGTCCGTACAAAGAAGACGACAGTTCGGTACAAAGGAGAATGGAGGGCGGTGGGGCTTCAGGGGGTGCAGGAGGGGGCGGGCGTGCAGGGGAGGGGGCGGGTGGGCTAAGGTAAGGGGTGGGGGGGCCGGTCGGGTGGAGGAGGAGGGTCGGGGGGGTGGAGGAGGGGGGTCGAGGGGCTGTCGGGCGGAGGAGGGGGGGCCGGTGGGGGGCTGTAGGGCGGAGGAGGGGGGTGGGCGGGTGGAGTAGGGGGGCTGGCGGGGGGCTGTAGGGCGGAGGAGGGGGGCCGGGGGATGGGCGGGTGGAGAAGGGGGGCCGGCGGGGTGGTCGGGTGGAGGAGGGGAGCCGGCGGGGGGCTGTAGGGCGGAGGAGGGGGCCGGGGGGGTGGGCGGGTGGAGAAGGGGGGGCCGGCGGGGGGCTGTAGGGCGGAGGAGGGGCGGCCGGGGGGGTGGTCGGGCGACGAAAGGGGGGGCCGGTGGAGGAGAGAGAGGTCGGATAGGGAGTCGGGCGGCGGAAGGGGGCTGTCGGGCGGCTGTAGGGCTGTCGGTGGAGGAGGGAGGCCGGACAAGGTAGGCCGGTGGAGGAGGGAGGCCGAACGGGGTGGGCCGGTGGAGGAGGGAGGCCGGACGGGGAGGTGCTGCTGGAGTTTGGTGCCGTCGTCGCCGTCGCCGTCGCCGTCGCCGTCGCCGCGCAGGAGAACCCTAGAGCTCTGATACCATGTTAGAAGATGACAGCTAGGGTTTGGAGAGGAATAGAATGCATTCCATTGAGGGACTCAAGCCCAATATAGGTACATGTATCACTATACAACCCGACCCGACTGTACAGTAAACCCGACCCATCTATATATACATTAACATGGTCATTTCATATTTGGAATTTTTATAAACAAAAAAAACTCAAAATATCCTTTAATATAGGAAAATTTTAGAAAATTAATATATGTCGAAAACAAATTAAACACTTCTTTATAATCATACACACTATTTTTTTAGAAAATTTAGGCACGACAAATATTCAACCATATGTAAAATTGTAAATGTCATATGCAAATTCCGTATGCAAAATGTAAATGTCTCAAATCTCAATGGCATATGCATTATACAATAACATAACTAACAAACATACAATAGGTAACTCGGATTCAGGATCAAGGAATGAGCATTCAATAGCACATGTCGACACCATATGCATGTAGATTTACAACTTATGAATGTAGATCTACAACTTATATATGTAGATCCATCTTTCATAAAGTTTAATTTTCAATTTAAAAAAAATAAAACTTAAAAATCAAATGAAAGGAAACATATCTTGAATTTTGGTCAAATGATTCAAATTTTCAATGTATTTTGTAAATCTACAAGTAAGAATCATATTACTATGGAAAGAAAATAAAAGCATACCCAAACTGCTCGACTCCGGTGAGAATCTGACCAAAATAGCTCTGATCTGGCCTCCAAATGGAGTGATTTGAGTTAGCAAACTTTAAAGAAGTGTTCTCTCCACAAAACCCCATACCATGCTAAGAGGAATGCATAAATGACGCCCAAATGACCCAAAAAATGCAAAAGAACACACACCCAACTAGTTCGGTTTAATTTAAGTGGTTTGGACCGGTTCGGTCCGAATCGGCCGAATTTGTCCGATTTCGATTGATTCGGATTGAAACCCACCGAAATTGGCTATATGGGCGAAACCAGAGGGATCGGGAATGGTACTGACCGAAACTAATCCGAAACGGCCAAAACAGATCGATTTTGGTCGAAGCTTCAAACCATGGATTTTATCTCGATTGATTTTTATATGTATCCAAAGGATTCTCCCCATATCCTTTCTTAACTAAGGCTTATCCAGCTACTTGCACGCACCCATTGCACCCAAAAACTTAATCCATACACTAAAAAATATAAAAGCTGGAAATAGTCCAGAAAAAATCAAATAAAACTAAAACCATGACTTCTAACCAATCAACTTACAAAACTAATTCAAACCGACTATGACTTGACTCAACCAAGACCACTAATGGACTCGAATTAACCCAGATGATCCAAAATCGGACTAACATTAGTAATGAACTTGAGTTAATCCATTTAAGTCACAAATGATGAACCAATACGACTAATAGACTCTAGATCAATCGATAGACTATAAAACACCTAATTTTTTACTAAATTATGATCTTACCCTAAAAATTGGGAAAAAAATCCTAAAATTTTAGAAAAGGGCCAAGAACCCATTAAATCACTAAAACAACTTAAAATTAACTCATAATTGACATCTAATAACGCCTAATATCACCTGAGCGGACTTGAAAATTTTTGTACTTTGATTGACCCTGGGATGCACTTGTATCAATGCCCCAATATACAAGAGATTCATGTGAATCGTAAACATGTAGGATCAAAACAAGAAAATAAGAGCAATTTTCAACGATGCTTGAAACATAGTGAGGTCCTTACAAGGAATGAGTCGCTATAAATCTAATGGCAGGCTGAGGCAAAGGAGGGAAGCTAGTACTTCGACTTGTAAACTATACAGAAGGAACGGAAGGAAGAGTCCTCTTATGATAGACTTCAAACGTGTTGGGGATTCATTCCATCGTTGCGAATTTGTCACCTGACGTCACCATTGAGAGCGCCACTGGTATGAGTCGTCATCGCCAGCCCCTCCGCAACTGCACCCACCTAGTTTCCCCTTTCCTTCCCCTGTTCATAAACTCTTTGTCATTGATGTAAGCCCTAGCCTGTTTTCCATTTGACTCTACCAAATATTGAAACCCAAAGCCTGAGCACTTTAATGAATCCCCATCTCTACACCATAATCAACATAGTTGCCTCTCGTGCTCATTGTAACCCATCTTCAGTATCCCTCTCCGACACCAACTTCGGTAGCTTTCCAGCACCCGTCTCTGCTCGGGTCACAAGTGGCAAGCAAAGGCCCTTGTTATAAGAAAACCTCATGTAGCTTAACCCTCACAATCACCATAACTAGAAGATTAAGTAAGGTTTATTCCTGGGCGCATATTTCTTGCACCTTTGGGAGAGATTGTGGAATATACAGCAAATGCAAGCAGTCTTGAAGCTAGGCCTGCAACTTGGGTTGGCTAAACCCAACCCGACTCTAGGTCGGGTTTGGGCTCATTTGCAACCCTCAAACACTTATTCCAGTTAAATTATGCTTCCAGTACAGAGAAACCGAGCAGATCTCACACAATACAGCTTCATGGGAGAAACTGGCAACCAAGAAAATCAGCGAAATCAAACCCTATATTATAATAAATATCTATGCTCTTCATCTTGCAGATTACACTATAATTCGCCAAGATCTAGAATTAACACCCACCAAATCTTATGAATTCCAAACCAGCCATTGATTTGAATCCCTAATCCTGATAAATCTGGGTCATTACTTATCTTGACTGTGAGAAACAGGTGAGATACATGGAAAAAGCTCAGAAACCCTAGCAGGACAGGTTAGGAGTACAATAAAGCCCTAGAAAAACCAAATACCTCAGCTCGGAAGCACAAATAGGTATAAATATGAGGAATTAGGGCGCAGAAAAGGAAGCGAGAAATTAAAAACGGGGGAAAGAGGAGAAGGGATGCAAATCGGACCTGCTTCCTCCAGCCAGCGGGAGCCGGGAGCTCGACTGAGACGATCTCCGGCGCGTCCTGCCCCTTATCCGCCGGAGATTCCATCTCCGGCCTCGCGATTTCGTCCTTGTCTCCGGCGCTCGCCATCGCTTCTTTTCGAGTTTTCGCTCGCGCGGACGAGTTCCCGCTCTCGTTAGCGAAATGTTAAATGATACGAAAAACGGCAACGAGATTCGTTAATAAATAGTCTGAATATGAGTACTGTTTTGTAGAGCATATTCGATAAGGTGTTGCACCCATGGAATTAGTGATGGCACCCAAGAAAATTTAGTTTTTTTTTTTATTCCATGTTTACCCTTATCCCCAACCTCCTCTCGGTCGCCATTAATATTAGGGCTGGCAATTTCAGACCCGACACAAAGTTAGCAGGTCTGGGTCAGGTCTAAACGGGTTCGGGCCGTAAACGAGTCGACACGATAGACTCGTTTAATAAACGGGTCGGGTCCAGGTTTAGGGTCTGGACACGGTAGACCCGGGAAGACCCGTTTAAAATTCACCGGGTCGAGTCTACCCGCAATCTGATACTATAATATATAGTATCAGCGGGTCTATCGGGTAATGTCGGGTTGAGTCGGATCGGGTCAACTGAATAAACCCGTGTGGTAAACAGGTCTAACGGGTCTACCTGTTTACAGTGTTCTAAAAAGCGGCCTAGGCAGCCCCCCACCGCCCGGCCTAGCCCCTAGGCGGTGGAGAAAATCGGCCAGGCTCCTAAGTGGGGCTAGGCGGGCTGGGCAGGCCAGGCGAGCAAGGCGGGCTAGGCGGGCTGGGAGGGCTGGATGGTATAAGTTACAACCCAAATTGAATCACAACCGTTCGTTGCATACCATTTGGAGTAGGGCTGATTGGTGCAACAGACGGTTGTGATCAGTTTTGACTTAAACCGACTGATCCTCTTATCTAATATAAAATCAAAATGAGAAAATGAATCGCAGGCTTCGGGTTTTTTGGTGTCGGCTCCGAGTGGCGTCCCTCTCCAGCGCCAGGCTACCAGCCCGATCGCCGCCTCCAACGCCAGGCGGCACAGCCCCGACCACCTCCTTCTCCAGCGCCTGCCACCGATCGCCTCCTACTCCAACGCCAGCCCGATCACAACGACCTCGATGCCCTTTTTTTTTTTAATCCAGCCGACATCAGAGCTCAGCCCGATCACCGCTCAGCCCGATCTCAAACGCTCAGCCCTTTTTTTTTTATCCAGTCGACCTCAGTGGCGTCACTCGTCAGTGCTTAGCCCTATCGTCGCGATCTCGACGCTCAGCCCGACCTCAACGCTCAGCCCTATTGAGAGGGTTTACCCTCTTCTCCTTGGCCGACATCGCTCACAGAGTATTTTTTTTCCCGAACTCAGAATTGTGCCCCTCGCTGAATTGTGTTATTTGTGCAACCTATCAAAATAAAACAATCAAAGAGAGTATTAAGGCATCAAATTATTCTTTCATTTGTTTTTCATTTAAAGAAATCAATGAACATATATATGCATCCGATTATAACTTATAAGCACAACAACTCATGTGGTGTTTATTTTAAAATAGCTATTTACAAAAAAGAATGAAAAGTTTTGGTTTACTTTGATTGTTGTCTTGTCTTTAGCCTTTAGCTAGTAATTTTTGGTTTACTTTGATTGTCTTTGATTTTCTTTTCTATTATAAGTTTTACAGGTCGTTCAAAAGAATCAACACTTCAAACTTTATGGCAAATTCTTCTTCCGCGGCATCTAATACAATTACCGATGCTATTTCGGGAGATCAAACTATTTTGAAGCGCAGTTCGGGTGATGTAGGGTGGGATTATGGAGTGTTGGTTTATCCGAACAATTTAGATAAGGTGTAATGCTTGTTGTGCAACAAGATCTATAGCGGGGGTATTTACAGGGGGCTTAAGAAACACATTGCCAGCATTCCAAGAAGTGTTTCAGCATGCTCAAAATCTACCACAGCAGACAAAGCAAAGTGCAGGGGCGCAATAGAAGCAGTACAGAAGAAGAGGAAGGAAAAGCAAAAAGATCTAGAGGAAGTGAGGCAAGAGGTTCATGTTGTTGACGAAGATGAACTCGAAGAGATAGAGACCATTGGGATGAAGAGGCCTCGTGAGCTTGGACCTATAGATAGGTATGCATCCACTATCAATCCCGATGCATCAATGGATACAAGCAAAAGGACCCGGCAACAAAATATTAATGATTTGCTTTGGAAGAAAATAATACATGATGTCCATCAATTTATGGCACGTTGGGTGTATGAAGCCGGCATTCCATTTCATGCTATTGATAATGATAGCTTCAAAAGATTTGTTGAAGCCGTTGGTCAATTTGGCCCGGGTTACCAATCACCAAGCCAATACCAATTAAGAGAGTCACTATTGAAGGAAGAGGTTGAGAGGACTAAGCAATCACTTAAGAAGCAAGAAGAAGAGTGGGCAAAGAATGGTTGTTCTATTATGACCGATGCTTGGACCGACCGAAAAAGAAGGAGCATCATGAATTTCTATGTAAATTGCAAGGAAGGCACGTGTTTCCTTTCTTCTAAGGAAGACTCCGAGGAGGCCCACGCCAGGCAATATATATTTGATTATGTAGATAAGTTTATTGATGATGTAAGGTCAGAAAATGTCATTCAAGTGGTGATGGACAATGCTTCTAACAATATGGCGGCGGCGAATTTATTGAACAGTAAGAGACCAAACATCTTTTGGACTTCTTGTGCCACTCACACTTTGAACCTCATGCTTGAAGGAATTGGCAAGACACCTAGATTCAAAGGGGTGATTGAGAAGGCAAAGGCCTTAACTATCTTCATATATGCACATCACAAGACATTATATTTGATGAGGAAGTTTACAAGGAAAAGAGACATAGTGAGGCCGGGGGTTACTAGATTTGCAACTTCATTTCTAACTTTGCAAAGTTTGATGGATAAGAAAAAAGAGCTAAGGCTTATGTTTTCCTCCGATGAATGGGACACTTGTAAATGGCCCAAGCATGTGAAGGGAAAATCGGCGGCGGCTATAGTGTTAAGTTTGCCATTTTGGAATGGTGTAACATTATGCTTGAAAGTATTTGCTCCTTTAGTGAAGGTTCTCTGCCTCGTTGATGGGGATCGGAAGCCATCAATGGGATTTTTGTATGGAGGACTAAAAGATGCGACAGAAGATATTAAAGATGCTTACAAATTCAATGAGGCAAACTATAGGCCAATCTTAGATCTTATTGTTGCAAAGTCCCGAGAGCGGCTTGATGGTCCATTGCATTTGGCTGGCTACCTATTGAATCCTTATTACTTCTTCAAAGATGACAACATAGGAAGGGATCCGCTTGTCATGAATGGGGTGTTGACGTGCATTGAGAAGTTCTTCCCCGATGATTTTGATGTCCAAAATCAAGTCATAAATGTTGAGTTGTTGAAGTATAAGAATGGTAGCGGAATGTTCGGAAGAAAATTGGCCATGGCGGGATACAAAAACAATGATGAAAGTTATGATCCGGGTAAATATTTATCCATTTTTATTTTTGTTCTTGTATCGATGATTTCATAATATGTGATAACCTTTATATATAAATATATAATTCATTGTTACTCATAATTCATTATCTTGTCCTTCTTAAATGAGTAGTTGGTTAGTGGTCCAACTATGGTGTTGAAACATTGAACTTGCAAAAAATGGCGATGATGATCCTCTCCTTAACAACTAGTTCCTCCGGGTGTAAGCGGAATTGGAGCACTTTTGAGGGGGTAAGTATTAAGTAATTTACTAACTAGTACTATTAAGTAAAACTTTACATGATTGACATTTAACAATATTAACACTTTTGTTTTCTTTTCTACAGATTCGGTTACTCGGTAGGTTAATCAAAGGTACAATGTACGTAGTCAACCTAGAAGAAATCAAATCATATGAGCACTCAAGTCTGACGATATTTTCCACCGCTCGAGTCATGTCATGCCACCAAGTGGAGGGATAGCGGGTTTACCACTACTAAATGAAGAGCAGGGGTATGCAGGAGAACATAATAAATCCAGGGGAATTGGAGTACAGCCTGCGTCGCACTTTGGGTTGTTACGCAGGTTAACTTGGACTCAAACGATCGATGGTACACTGGAGTAGTGTGTCAATCTAGTTCAAGTTGGAAGTCATGAATCGTAATAACATTGATATGATATTATTGAGATGATAATCGTAAAAACTCTCTTCTATCTTCTCCCATGGATTATGTTTTCCCATGGATTGCTTAGGCCCTAAGTAAGCTTACCTTATAAATAATATACAACCCCTTTAGGGTGGGTCACTATGGGCATCGAAATTAGCCCACGGGTCGAACCCGATTTGTACACGAAAAATAGGCCCGCACCCAACGGCCTTCGGGTCAAACCCGACTCGCACATGCAACTTGGGCCCGCACACAATGGCCCACATGCGGAAATCCGGCCCATACACAACGGCCCACATGCAACTTGGGCCCGCACACAACGGCCCACATGCGGAAATCCGGCCCATACACAACGGCCCACATGCAACTTGGGCCCGCACACGACGGCCCGCATGCAAAATTGGGCCCGCACACAACGGCCCGCATGCAAAATTGGGCCCGCACGCAACGGCCCGCATGCAAAATTGGGCCCGCACACAAACGGCCCGCATATGCACTCGGCCCGCATGCAAATTCGGCTCGCGCGCCGCAGCCCAACTCAAAGCAAGCGGGTCCCACCAGACCCGCTACCCGAACACAAAGAGGGGGGGCCCACCGGCCCCCCTTCTAGAAAACCGTGCCCCCCTCCCCATGGGGAGGCCCATGGGGAGGTGGGGCCGGCCATAAAGAAAAAGAAAACAAAAAGGAAAAAGAAAAAGAAAAGAAAAAGAAAAGAAAGGAAAAAGAAATCAAAACCGCCTTGATGCAGGGGGAGGTGGCGTGGACGTCTACGTAGCCGTAGATCCGCGACGATCCCTCGATCCAACGGACAAGATGACGTTGCGTCGCCATCCGATCCAAAAGTGCAACAAGAATAACAACTCAATCTTTAAAAGATCGAGTCACATCTAGCCCGTAACCACCCCAACTAAAAAGGAGGGGATCGAGTTTGTTTCCCCGAATCAAGGAACAATATCTTGATGGTTATGGGGGGAGATATTGGATGAAACAAAAAAGATTTCAGCAATATCTCCCCCAACCACCCACCTTTGCCTATAAATAGAGGGGGTGGGGGAAGGCACAAAGGGTCCGAAAGCCGAAGACGAAAGAGCTCCGCAAGAGAAGCTCCAACGCTCGACGACCGAAGGCTTCACGAGGCACGGCAAGCATATCCTACGGGAGTCCTTGGCCCTTCAAGTCCTCATCAACGTGAAGACCTTGCACTCGAAGGTCAAAGCTTCGACTCCTCGCACGAAGAAGAAAGCGTGGAGAAGAAGACCCGGAGCCGTCATCACCCGATTGCTCCAACGATCTTCATCAGCTCCGAAGACGCCATAAGCAAAGGCCGGAGAAGAAGATCGAAGCCGACAACACCCGTCGTCTTCAATCAAGGCATCGACTCCTCGCACGAAGAAGAAAGCCGGGAGAAGAAGGCCTGAAGCCGGTGCTACCCCTACCGTCTTCGTCAACAAAAGCCGATGCTACAACCGTCGCACGGAAGCCGGTGCTACCCCTGCCATCTTCGTTAACAAAAGCCGACGCTACAACCGTCGTGCCGAAGCCGGTGCTACACCCGCCGTCTTCATCAACAAAAGCCGACGCTACAACCGTCGCACGAAGATCGGTGCTACCCCCGCCGAAAAGCCAATACCGATGCCACAACCATCGAGGAAGCCGGAAGAATAAAGAAGCCTTGAAGAAGTAACGCCAGTCGTTCGAGAAGAAGATCGAGTCAAAGCTAAAGTCAAAGCCGACGCAAGAAGCCAAAGCAAACGCACCGGTAAAGCCCGTGCTAAAGCAACGCACGTGCCAAAGCCAAGCAACTACGACGGTCACGAGCAAAGCACCGCACGTTCTAGCCGATACGACGCGAAGTCCGGAAGAACTAAAGCATCGCAAGTCTCTACCCGTCTACGTTCAAGCGCAAGCGCCAAAGCAAAGCAAACGCCAGAGCCACGCCAAATCTACGCCAAAGCCGAAAGCTAAAGCCAAACCCGAAGCCAAAAACACGATCGACGCCGCGAACCGACGATCAAGGACGCCAAGGTCTAGCAAGGATCGAGGAAGACACGAAGGTCGAGGAACGAAGCCCAAAACCTCCCTAGCCGAGAAAGCACGAAGCACGGACGGGACAAGATCAACGGCGGAACTCCTTAGCCTCTCAAAAACCCTCACCCTGTAAAGACCTCTGTCCTGGGCAACCCCTTCAGAGCTCTCGCACGAATACCACGTGGAGACGCGGATCAAAGGGACCCTCCAGAGGATCTCTCCCATAATCTCCTGATCAAAGAAAATTTGTAATCTCGTGTGATCCGCAATAAAGACGACCCGAATCTTTTTCCGCGACCACAGATTTCTGGCACGCCCGGTGGGATATCCTCTCCTTTCATCCGTACGTTTGAAGGAGTTGCTTCAAGTTCGCCATGGCCGGAACGAATGATGATACGTTTGCTCCAACAAGTCTCTCACCTATCGCCGAGTCTCCACTACTCCAACACGGTGATCCAGAAAACCCGGAGGATGCCATTCCCCCGGTAGTACGCGTCTACACTCGGCGTACTCAAACTCTTGCGGACTTCTTCACGCCAGAAACTACTGCCGAAGATGCCCGCCAAGGCGCCAATGAGGCCTTGGTGCATGAAGAAACGAGCCTCAATCCTGGAACATCTGTCCAGAAATTTGGGGAAGACCAGCCCCAACCCCGAACCCGTTCGGGTTCTCCAGCGGACTTTGCACCCCCCTTGCCAGGGGCAAACATTCGTTATCAAACAGAAACAAGTCAGCGTAACTACGTCTCTGACGACGATGGCGAGGGTGCGGGAGTACAACATCGAGACGTCCTGCGACATCATCCTCCGTCCGCTCTCCAGCTCCAAGTCATGCAAATGGGTGAACACATGGCTCAGCTCACCCGACTAATGGAAGAGAAAGATCGTCACATCAACACTTTGCTTCAGAGACTGAGTGCCAGGGATGTCGCAACATTCGGTCAACCTCCTGCTTCTCCAGTAGCTGCTCCAGCCCCGTCTCCAACAGAAGTTGGCCCGACAACACTAGCAACTACTCCTGCACTTTCCTCGGCTCCCGTGCCGGTCTCGGTGGCCGCGCAACCTTCAGTGGCAGCAACGATGAATGCCCAGCAAATACAAGCACTGGTGGCTGACATGATGCGTTCCCACGGCGGCAGCCTACCTCCGATTACGGCAGCATATTCAAAGCCTTACACTACAAGGATCCAGCAGCTGCGCTTCCCTACCGGGTTCCAGCCACCAAAATTCCAGCACTTCGACGGGAAGGGGAATCCAAGGCAACACATTGCCCACTTCGTCGAGACTTGCAACAACGCCGGCACATACGGCGATGAGATGGTGAAGCAGTTCGTTCGCACCCTCAAAGGTAATGCTTTTGACTGGTATGTTGACCTTCCTCCAGGATCCATTGACAGCTGGGATCAGATGGAAAGAGAATTCCTCAACCGCTTCTACAGCACTCGGCGCATCGTTAGCATGACCGAGCTTACTGCCGTCAAGCAAAGGAAGGACGAATCAGTCATCGACTACATCGATCGATGGAGGAATCTCGCCCTGAATTCACGAGATCGTTTGTCAGAAGACTCGGCTATTGAGATGTGCACCCAAGGCATGCACTGGGGCTTACTCTACATCCTCAAGGGGATCAAGCCTCGGTCCTTCGAAGAACTCGCAACTCGAGCCCACGACATGGAGCTCAGCTTAGCAAATCGCGGGGACTCAAAGACCAAAGACTTCCTGAAGGTGGAAAAGAAAGACAAACCACCGGCACCCAAATCAAAGCAAGTTAATGTCGCCGACATCGCCTCGGCCTCCAAGCCACTCAAAATCAGCGGTAAGCCGGATCAAGAAAAGGGAGCTGCCATACCACCGCCTCCACCCCAAAGACAGTCGAAGATGACTCTAGAAGAACTCGAGGCCAAAGAGTATCCCTTTCCAGACTCGAAAGTCTCCTCCATGTTCGATCAACTGCTACAAGAAAAGATGATCGAGCTTCCTCCTTCCAAAAGGCCCGAACAGATGCATCGTGTCAACGATCCGCTCTTCTGCAAATGCCATCGACTGGTTAGCCATCCTATTGAGAAGTGTTTCGTCTTCAAAGAAAAGATCATGGCGCTCGCAAAGCAAGGAAAAATTGAGATCGACTCCAGCGACGTCGCAACGGCAAACATGACGTCCATCACCTTCGGTTCGTTTCAACCAGTACTCGTTGCTGCCCACCAGAGAAGGCCCAAGTTGCGCATCAACCGCCAAAGACCGATTGCGAAGTTAGCCCCACGACGGAAAGTCTCAAGACGACAGCAGTACGCTCCTAAGCTCGCTGAGGAAGAAACGTCACTGCCCTGGGGGCAACCGTCGCCTATGTCGACATCTCTCTCAAACAAAGCTATGTCCCAACGGAATCTCCAGACAAGGTACGAGCAAGGAGACTCGGAGGTCGGTCTGTTAGGCCAGCCCTCAGGTAAATTCGACTACTACGTCCTCTATTCCAAACCTCCGCCTGTCTCAATATGAGAAATCAAGCCCACCGGTTGGGAGTCAGAAGGCGAACCACCAAGGTCCCCAGAGGAGCAGGTCTCCCCGACCCATGAAGAACCGACAGCTGCCATTCCAGACCTTCACCTTGGTAACGAAGAATCCACTGATGAAGATGCCTGGGTCATGTTGCCTCGCAGACGAAGGCCATGGACGCCAAGAAGTCGCAAGCTTGATCGGGTAACAAGAAAGCTTCCGGAACGAAGAACTTACAAAAAGAAAAGCAAAGCTCCAGGAAGGAAGGCATTCAAAGTACCGCCAGCAGATCCTGATGATCTCCTCCTGCAAAACCCTCCAGAACCGACAACCTTGCAAGAGTTCTTCCCCGATTATTTCCTTCCAGCTAATCAACAACACGAAGCCTCCTGTTGCATGGTTGAGATTTACGTGGCGCCGGAAGAAGAAGATAGGATCAAGCCTTCCAAAGAAAGCAACGCCGACAACGAGGAGGATGATTCCGACAAAGACATTATTGCTGCTTACGACGAGGCAATCCTGCACTTGCCACTCATAGAAGCACTACACCTTCCAAAGAAAGCTCGCCTAGCAATGGTCGAGGCTTTGATAGACCCAGACAGCTACAAAAGAAAGAAGAAAAATGCTGAGAAGGACGAAACTATTGTCTCGTGTCACGCAGCAATAACTTTCTCGGACGAAGATCTGCAGCTCAGAACACGACTGCACAATTGACCTATCTATGTCTCGGGATACATCAACGAGAAGCCAGTAAATCGAATCCTGTTGGACTGCGGCTCCGCCGTCAACATCATGCCTATCCAAATAATGCGCCAGCTCGGCATCACCACCGACCAGCTCTCGCAAAGCCAGCTGGTCATTCAAGGGTTCAACCAAGGAGGACAGTCCACCATAGGGATCATTCGTCTAAAACTCTCCATCAGTCAGCTTGACACGACGGTTCTTTTCCACGTCATTGACTGCCAAACATCATATCACCTTTTGCTGGGAAGACCGTGGCTGCACGAAAACGGTGTCGTAGTGTCTAACTGGCACCAATGCCTCAAGTACTACGAGGAAGGCCTGGAAAAGTGCATTGTTGTAGACGACAAGCCATTCAATGAGGCTGAAGCGCACCTCGCCGATGCCAAATTTTACCAAGCAAAGGACCTTATTGCAGAAGTCCTTCCAGCTAAAACTCCTCGAACTTAGAAAGCTAAAAGGATGGAGCAGGACGAAGCTCTGCCAACTCCAAATCCAGTACCACCATCTAAGGCGATACACGAAGTCAAAGAAGTGCTAGCGCCAAGACGAAGAATGCACATCAGCTCCAAGCCAAGATCCATGAAGCATACTCCATTACCTGTCAAAGCTATGACAGTCTTACGCCTCATGCCTCAGTGGCTTCGCAAAGATGAACCACCACCTTTTGCCTCGCCAAAAGGGATGGTCCAGCCGCTATCGGAAGCTAATGTCATCACTCTACAAGAGATGACACTGCCACTACCCAGCCTGGGGCAAGCTTCAAATTCGCCAAAACCCATCAATCCCTTCGAATCCAACCAACTCACATTCAAGCCAAAAGGGAGCTGGGGGCAAAATGCCGCCAAGCTGCTGTTCAAAGCTGGCTACGACAAAGACAGTACTGCACATATGAGTACGCTCCTGCCAGCTTCAATACCACACGGGATGACTAAGACTCAAGCCCATTTACTCCAGGGTGGCGAGCAGATCCCACCAAATCGGTGAGGCATCGGCTCTCGCCAAACCCCGATGGTCATCAAGATAACAGGAGAGAAGACCTTCACCTCTAACTACATTGAGGTGAAGTTGGTAGATGAAGCGGAAGAGGGATCGTCAGCCTCCGATGCACGCTCCACCAATGCCATTCATCCCGCTACAAAGGGCGCCAAAAGAAGACGATATCAAGCTTGGCGTCGAACCGTACCTCAAAAGCAAAAGAAGAGCGTCAAAAACCAGGCAAGTCAAAATCCCATATCAGTATTCAAAAGACTTGGGCCAATCGGACAAGCAAAGCGAAGGTCAGTATTCGACCGTTTGCGAAAGCCACCCACTGAGGTGAGAAAAATCATTCCCACCCACCCACCCATGTCATTCTTTCAAACTGCCGATGTTCCCGATATCATTCTGGTCTCTCTTAATCATATCACAATTGCGGACTACTCAATCGATGACACTTCTACTTTGGACGACGAGTTGCCAGATGCACCGCCAGTCCTCGAAGAAGGGGGGCAATCTACCGTCGACGATCTGAAAGAAATCAACTTGGGGACACAGGAGGATCCTCGACCCACATTCGTAAGTGCACTCCTGACTCCTGAAGAGGAGGCCGCATACATCAAGCTACTCCAAGAATACAGAGATGTCTTCGCATGGTCCTACAAGGAAATACCGGGACTTGACCCCAAGATTGCAGTACACCAGCTTGCTGTCAAACATGGAGCTAGCGCCATCAAGCAAGGACAAAGACGCTACCGGCCGGAACTGGTACCGCAAATAGAGGGCGAAGTCAACAAGCTCATTGAAGCCGGCTTTATCTGAGAAGTTAAGTATCCAACGTGGATCTCCAGTGTGGTCCCAGTCAAGAAGAAGAACGGCCAGATCAGAGTATGCGTGGACTTTAGGGACTTAAACAATGCATGCCCCAAAGATGATTTCCCACTGCCAATCACAGAACTAATGGTGGATGCAACAACAGGCCATGAGGCACTAACCTTCATGGATGGATCCTCAGGCTACAACCAGATCCGGATGGTGCCCAAAGACGAAGAGCTTACGGCATTCCGCACGCCAAAAGGGATCTACTGCTACAAAGTCATGCCTTTCGGCTTGAAGAACGCAGGAGCCACTTACCAACGAGCCATACAAAAAATTTTCGACGTTATCCTTCATCAGAATATAGAATGCTATGTCGACGATCTCGTGGTAAAATCAAGACAAAAGTCCACACATCTTCAAGACCTCGAGCTAATCTTCAAGCGACTTCGAAGGTACCAGCTCCGCATGAACCCGCTTAAATGCGCATTTGGGGTCTCCTCGGGAAAGTTTCTCGGCTTTGTCGTACGCCATCGAGGCATCGAGATAGATCAAACCAAGATAGATGCTATCCTAAATATGCCAATCCCGAAAACTGTGCGAGACCTTCGAGGTCTCCAGGGCCATCTAGCATATATCAGAAGGTTTATCGCCAACCTAGCTGGAAAATGCAGGCCCTTCAGTCGCCTCATGAGGAAAGGAGCAGCATTCAAGTGGGATGAAGCTTGTCAGGAAGCCCTCCAAAACATCAGGGATTACTTACTCAAGCCCCCGGTTCTGACAGCACCAGTTCAAGGGAAGCCATTGGTCCTTTACATCAGCGCCCAGGAGCAGTCCTTGGGGGCACTCCTGGCTCAAGACAACGAGCTAGGCAAAGAAACAGCATGCTACTATTTGAGCCGCATTCTCATCGGCGCGGAGCTAAACTACTCCCCGATTGAGAAGGTCTGTCTGGCGCTCATCTTCGCTACAAGAAAGCTGCGACACTATATGTTAGCTCACGCCATCAGGCTCATCTCAAAAGCTGACCCGCTCAAATACATCATGTCAAGACCAGTGCTTTCCGGACGTCTGGCCAAGTGGGCTTTGCTCCTCCTTGAGTTTGACATCACCTTTGTCCCTCGTAAAGCGGTCAAGGGTCAAGCTCTCGCAGACTTCCTAGCAGAATACCCCCTCCCAGCAGAATGGGAACTATCGGAAAATCTCCCAGATGAAGAAGTATTCTGCATCGACATCGCCCCTTCTTGGAAGATGTTCTTCGACGGTGCGGCTAGGCAAGACATAGCAGGAGCGGGAGTTATCTTCGTCACACCAAACGACGAAGTACTTCCCTTCTCGTTTCTACTATCAGAGCCATGCTCCAACAACAGGGCGGAATATCAAGCTCTGATCATTGGCCTCGAACTCGCCAATGATATGAAACTTCAAGGGCTCACAATTTTCGGCGACTCTCAACTCGTCATTCAGCAAATATTGGGGGCATACGAGGTCAACAAAGAAGATCTCGTGCCATTGCACCTACGAGCCCTGAAACTCCTTAGTACACTCAAAGATGCTTCAATCCAGCATGTTCCCAGAAACCTCAATTAGCAGGCTGATGCGCTTGCAAATTTAGCGGCTACACTTCCGTTCCCAGAAAAAAGCCAACTCATCATCCCTATCTGTAAGAGGATGGTGATCACCGAGGAGGACCTCCCTATGGGAATCCCGGACCAAGTCAATACAGTACACATTTTCGTGACCGACGAGCTAGACTGGAGACAACCATTCATAGACTTTCTTGTCCACGGGAAGCTCCCTGAAGATCCGAAGCGTAAAGTCGACATTCGTCGGCGATCTCTGAAATTCTTCCACTTCAACAACTAGTTGTACCGTCGAAGCTACGATGGTGCGCTCCTAAGGTGTCTTGCAAAAGAAGAAGCGGAAACAGCACTAGAAGAAGTTCATGCCGGGATCTGTGGCTCACATCAGTCCGGTCCAAAGCTGCACTTTCGCATCAAGCGAATGGGATACTACTGGCCCACTATGATCAAGGACTCCCTCGAGTTTGCAAGAAAATGCCACACTTGCCAGCTGCATGGCGACTACATCCGTCAGTCTCCGGAACCTTTGCATCCAACCATCGCATCATGGCCCTTCGATGGATGGGGACTCGACATTGTCGGTCCGCTGCCCAAGTCATCCAAGCAGCATCTTTATATCCTGGCGGCAACAGATTACTTCTCCAAGTGGGCTGAGGCAGTACCATTGCGAGAAGTTACCAGGCACTATGTCATCAACTTCATCCAGAACGACATCATCTTCCGGTACGGCATCCCTCGCTATATCGTTACTGACAACGGGAAGCAATTCAAGAACGCCGCTGTCAGCCAATTTTGCACCAAGTTCGATATCAAGCAAAGGTGTTCAACCATGTACAACGCCTCTGCCAACGGCCTAGCTGAAGCTTTTAACAAAACACTCTGCAAACTTTTGGAGAAAGTCGTCTCAAAATCGAAGAAAGACTGGCATGAACGCATGAGTGAAGCGCTATGGGCATATCGCACCTCGTTTCGCACGCCAACACAGGCGACTCCGTACTCGCTGGTATACGGAGTAGAAGCTGTCCTCCCGCTTGAACTTCAGATCCCATCACTCAGGATAGCCGTCCAGGAAGGCCTCGTCGACGGCGACAATGCTCAACTTCGCCTAGCAGAATTGGAAGCCCTGGATGAGAAGCGCCTCGAAGCCCAGCAACGCCTGGAATGCTACCAGGCCAGGCTGACCCGAGCCTTCAACAAAAGGATTCGCCCTCGATCCTTCCAAAAAGGAGAATTGGTGCTCGCAGTCAAACGCCCCATCATCCTTTCGCATCGAGGAGGAAAGAAGTTCGACGCCAAGTGGGATGGACCGCACGTTGTCAAAGAGGTCTACTCCAACGGCGCATATCTTCTCACCACGCCAGAAGGGCTTACACTCGGCCCCATCAATGGCAAGTACCTCAAAAGGTACTATGCCTAAAAGCAAGGCTACTTTACTGACCAAAAAAAAAAGGAACTACGTGTGACTTGATCCCTCTCAGTAGGGTACGTAGGCAGCCTGTAAAGGTTCAGTTCAAACAAAAAAAACACAACCAAACTCTGCCATTCCAAAAGACAAGTCAAAAAATAGATACATGATATTAAGTTATCACCAGATAAAGAAAAACAGAACTACAAGTCTGTTCAGCAAAAATGACAAGAAAGAAAAGGAAATGCGACATTGCTAGTAAAGCGAATTAAGTTCTTTGAGACGATGGAGCAGCTCGCCGTCAGTAACCTCCATGCGCTCCAACTCTGAAGACCAAGAAGCTACCCGCTCCCGATGCGTCGCCAGCTCGATACGCTGCTTCGCCAAGTCTGCTCCAGAAGACTTCTCGATCATCTCAGCTTTCTCGAAAGATGCACGAGCAGCCTCTAGCTTCTTTCGCGCCCGAACAAGGCTCGCAGTGGCAAGTGCATGCTGCGCCTCTAGGCGACGCTCCTCGTCCTCGGCCTTCGCTAGTATCAGGGGAAGGTCATCTTCCATCAAAGCCCGTTTCGAGCAATGAGCTTCACTATCCGCCAAGAGAACACGCATCTGTGCCTCGAACAAAGAGCCATCTACTTGGAAGGCCGCCAGGTTCTTGCAAAACTCAGTCCCCTCAAGAACCCACCAGCTGCTCAAAGCGTCAAAGCCCTCTTCCTGGAAGGGTGCGAGCATCGTCTGGATATACTTCCGACAGCTCTCCAAAAGTAGCACAGAAAGAAGGTCTCGCGAACTGCACTTTCTCCTGTCAGCCTCTGAGTGCACAGGCAAGGTGGGCTCCGGTCCTGAAGACTCAAGTGTAGGAACCGCCTCCTGGACCATTGCCGTGATAACAGTCAGCGGAACCACCGGAGCCGAAGGAGGAGACACAGGCAAACCTTCCGACAAAACGACTACGGGAGTAGCCTCTACCGGAGTACCGGACCTAGCTGGAGGAGTCTGTTCTCTCCCTACACTGGAGACCTCATCCTCCTCCCCAAAGCCCAACTGCTCCACGTCAATATCATCCAGGTTGACAGCACTGCCGGCAAAATCTGCTCCACACGCTCCCAAAAGCTCCAAGTTATCCCAGGGAACATCCAGCCCGCCACCTTCAATCAACGTTGCTCTGAGGGGAGAGCACTCCTGCCCAACTCCCTTCGGGGCAGACTCGCAGTCCGGTCCAGCAGACCCTGCCAAAATGAGAGCTGGACAACTCAGCCAACGAAGTAAGAATACAAGCACAGAAATTCATGAAACACTAGAAACAAGACATACCTGCAGCATCCGAAGAAGATACCCCAGAAGGAGGGATTACCTCATCGGCAAAAAGCCCTGGCTCTGCCTCCAACGCGCCGGATAGCTCTCTCATCCAGTCCCGGAAACCTCCCAGATACGTGACATCTCCACGCGATTGAATCCCCACACCCCATCGCGTACGGCGGGAGCATATCTTCAAAGCAACAACAGAGACCGGAACTGACTCCTCACTAGTGTGGTGGAACGGCAACCCCAAGCTCGGCCGGACAATTTGCCGGGAAGATCCTTCGTCAGTAAGGATGCGCTCGCCAAGTTTCAACACTCGACAAGAGCCGTCAGTCACGCCATCCTCGCAAACTCGCTCGTGCGTCAAAAGCTGAAGTACCGACAGTCCGGTCTCCTGTCTCGAAGCACGGTGGTGGAAGACTTGTGCGAAAGGGAAGCGAAGATGCGTACTCCCGTGGGAGACCGCATCAACGATCCAGCTGGAACTCGGAAAGCTCTCGTAACAACGAGACCTGAAGAAGAAAGAAGACAAAGCCCAGGTCAGATAGATTCCGAAACGAAGAAGTCGGGGGGGGCCTTGAGCAAATAAAAAAGAAGAGAGGGGGGTCACAGCAAAAAGCCACGACCCTCTCCTCCTCTCTCCTGTCAAAACATGCGGGGGGGCGCCCCGTCCTTCGAACAAATAAAGATAAAAAGGAGGGGGGTCACAGCAAAGAAAGCCACGACCCTCTCCTCCTCTCTCCTGTTAAAATTAGCAGGGGGGGCCTTGAGCAAATAAAAAGAAGAGAGGGGGGTCACGACAAAAAGCCGCGACCCTCTCCTTCTCTCCTGTTAAAATTAGCGGGGGGGGGGGGGGCCTTGAGCGAATAAAGAAAATAGAGGGGGGTCATGGCAAAAAGCCATGACCCCCTCTCTCTATCTCTTCTATTTAACATGCAGGGGGGGGGTGAGTCGTCCCCGACCAACACCGGTCGCGCCGCACCCCGCCGGCCCCGGCCGCCTACGCCGTCGGCCTCCGCGCGCCCGCCCGCGCCCTCCTACGCGCCCGCAGCCCCGGCCGCGCCGTACCCCGCCGGCCTCCGCGCGCCCGCCCGCGCCCTCCTCCGCGCCCGCAGCCCCGGCCGCGCCGCACCCCGCCTCCAGCCCACGCGCCCGCCCGCGCCCGCCCATGCTGCTGTTGCACCGACCGCAGCCCCGCGCACCGCGCCTCCGGCCCGCAGCCCCGGCCTCCAGCTCTCCAGTGCGCCGGCCGCCACAACAGCCCCCGGCCGCGCCCCGAGCCTCCGGCCCGCAGCCCCGGCCACCAGTCCTCCCGCGCGCCGGCCGCCACAGCAGCCCCCGGCCGCGCCTCGCACCCTCCGACCCGCGCCGGCCGCCACAGCAGCCCCCGGCCGCGCCCCGCGCCTCGCGCCTCGCGCCACCGGCCACCGCACCGGCCCACGCCCACCATGCGAAGAAGAAGAAGAAGGAGGAGGAGGAAGAAGACGCGCCTTGCTTGCGACCCTCCGGCGTCCACGGGCCGGCGGTCTTCCCTCCTCCGCGAACCCCATGGCGTCACCATCTTCATCCTCCGCGGCATCGTTGCGAAGCAAGAAACCCTAGCAGAGCTCTCGACTCCAAGCCGCCGGGAATCGCTGATAATGAAGAGAAACGAAAAACAGGGATCCTTTTAAAGACCTAATCCCACACGAATACGCGACTCAAGTCCAATCGCTACGCGTTTCCCGCGGGCGCACTCGAACTTGAGGGGGCACTTGTGGGCATCGAAATTAGCCCACGGGTCGAACCCGATTTGTACACGAAAAATAGGCCCGCACCCAACGGCCTTCGGGTCAAACCCGACTCGCACATGCAACTTGGGCCCGCACACAACGGCCCACATGCGGAAATCCGACCCATACACAACGGCCCACATGCAACTTGGGCCCGCACACAACGGCCCACATGCGAAAATCCGGCCCATACACAACGGCCCACATGCAACTTGGGCCCGCACACGACGGCCCGCATGCAAAATTGGGCCCGCACACAATGGCCCGCATGCAAAATTGGGCCCGCACGCAACGGCCCGCACACAAACGGCCCGCATATGCACTCGGCCCGCATGCAAATTCGGCTCGCGCGCCGCAGCCCAACTCAAAGCAAGCGGGTCCCACCAGACCCGCTACCCGAACACAAAGAGGGGGGCGGGCCCACCGGCCCCCCTTCTAGAAAATCGTGCCCCCCTCCCCATGGGGAGGTGGGGCCGGCCATAAAGAAAAAGAAAACAAAAAGGAAAAAGAAAAAGAAAAGAAAAAGAAAAGAAAAAGAAAAGAAAGGAAAAAGAAATCAAAACCGCCTCGATGCGGGGGGAGGTGGCGTGGACGTCTACGTAGCCGTAGATCCGCGATGATCCCTCGATCCAACGGACAAGATGACATTGCGTCGCCATCCGATCCAAAAGTGCAACAAGAATAACAACTCAATCTTTAAAAGATCGAGTCACATCTAGCCCGTAACCACCCCAACTAAAAAGGAGGGGATCGAGTTTGTTTCCCCGAATCAAGGAACAATATCTTGATGGTTATGGGGGGAGATATTGGATGAAACAAAAAAGATTTCAGCAATATCTCCCCCAACCACCCACCTTTGCCTATAAATAGAGGGGGTGGGGGAAGGCACAAAGGGTCCGAAAGCCGAAGACGAAAGAGCTCCGCAAGAGAAGCTCCAACGCTCGACGACCGAAGGCTTCACGAGGCACGGCAAGCATATCCTACGGGAGTCCTTGGCCCTTCAAGTCCTCATCAACGTGAAGACCTTGCACTCGAAGGTCAAAGCTTCGACTCCTCGCACGAAGAAGAAAGCGTGGAGAAGAAGACCCGGAGCCGTCATCACCCGATTGCTCCAACGATCTTCATCAGCTCCGAAGACGCCATAAGCAAAGGCCGGAGAAGAAGATCGAAGCCGACAACACCCGTCGTCTTCAATCAAGGCATCGACTCCTCGCACGAAGAAGAAAGCCGGGAGAAGAAGGCCTGAAGCCGGTGCTACCCCTACCGTCTTCGTCAACAAAAGCCGACGCTACAACCGTCGCACGGAAGCCGGTGCTACCCCTGCCGTCTTCGTCAACAAAAGCCGACGCTACAACCGTCGTGCCGAAGCCGGTGCTACACCCGCCGTCTTCATCAACAAAAGCCGACGCTACAACCGTCGCACGAAGATCGGTGCTACCCCCGCCGAAAAGCCAATACCGACGCCACAACCGTCGAGGAAGCCGGAAGAATAAAGAAGCCTTGAAGAAGTAACGCCAGTCATTCGAGAAGAAGATCGAGTCAAAGCTAAAGTCAAAGTCGACGCAAGAAGCCAAAGCAAACGCACCGGTAAAGCTCACGCTAAAGCAACGCACGTGCCAAAGCCAAGCAACTACGACGGTCACGAGCAAAGCACCGCACGTTCTAGCCGATACGACGCGAAGTCCGGAAGAACTAAAGCATCGCAAGTCTCTACCCGTCTACGTTCAAGCGCAAGCGCCAAAGCAAAGCAAACGCCAGAGCCACGCCAAAGCTACGCCAAAGCCGAAAGCTAAAGCCAAACCCGAAGCCAAAAACACGATCGACGCCGCGAACCGATGATCAAGGACGCCAAGGTCTAGCAAGGATCGAGGAAGACACGAAGGTCGAGGAACGAAGCCCAAAACCTCCTTAGCCGAGAAAGCGCGAAGCACGGACGGGACAAGATCAACGGCGGAACTCCTTAGCCTCTCAAAAACCCTCACCCTGTAAAGACCTCTGTCCTGGGCAACCCCTTCAGAGCTCTCGCACGAATACCACGTGGAGACGCGGATCAAAGGGACCCTCCAGAGGATCTCTCCCACAATCTCCTGATCAAAGAAAATTTGTAATCTCGTGTGATCCGCAATAAAGACGACCCGAATCTTTTTCCGCGACCACAGTCACGTTTGACGGCTCTTTCTTTCTCCTATCTCATAACACATTATCAGTACGAACATGTTAAGCGCGCCCGACCCATCATAAAAAAATGGACAGAAAAACGAAGACAGAAGTAGAGTTTTATAATTTAGATTCCCTCTTACTTTACACCTATACCCATGGCCAATTGACTGGAGCAGGACTTCCTCTCTCTTCTCTTTTCATTTATCTCTCTATTTTATTCTCTCTTCTTCTCTCTTTTCTATCTTCGTTAAACTCCACTTCTTTTCTCAATAAATGAAGAGAGACACGAAGACAGAAGAGAGAGAAGAAGAGAAGAGAATGGATAGATAAACGAGGAGAAAAGAGAGAAGAAGTCCTGCTCCAGTCCATTCGCCATGGGTATAGGTGTGAAGTTCTCTCTTATATCATCGTTTATCTCTCCGTTCTCTTCTCTCTTCTTTCGCCTTCATTTGTTTCTCTATTTTTCTTACGACTGGTCGATTGGGCTTGACATGTTCGTGCTGATAACGTATTATGAGATGGGAGAATGAGAGAGCCGTTAAATGTGCCTCACCCTAAAGGGGTCGTATATTATTTATAGGGTTACTTAGGGCCTATGTAATCTATGAGAAACCCTAATCCATGGGAGAAGAGAGAAGAGAACGGAGAGATTTAATTATATTATTGAGAAGTGGAGTTTTAGATTTCTTCTTACTTAACACTTATACCTGAGGATAAAGGACTGGAGTAGAACTTCTTCTCTCTTTTTCTTCATTTATCTCTCCATTCTCTTCTCTCTTCTTCTCTTTACTCGCAACACGTTATCAGCATGAACATATCAAGCCCAGCCAACCACTATTTAGAATTTAACTAAATTATTTAAATCTCTCATTCTCCCATCTCACAACACTTACCATATAAATAATCTACGACCCCTTTAGGGTGGGGCATGTTAGACGGCTCTCTCTTTCTCCCATCTCACAATATGTTATCAGCACGAATATATCGAGCCCAACCGACCAGTCATAAGAAACGGAGAGAGAAATGAAGACAGAAAAGAGAGAAGAAGAGAAAGAAGAGAATAGAGAGATAAACGAAGAGAGAAGAGAGATGAAATCCTGCTCCAGTCCATTAACCACGGGTATAGATGTGAAGTAAGAAGGAATCTAAATTCCAAAACTCCATTTCTGTCTTCGTTTCTCTTTTGATTTTCTTGCGACTGGTCGGCTGGGCTCAATAGGTTCATGCTGATAACGTGTTATGAGAAGGGAGAAAGAGAGAGCCATCAAACGAGCCCCACCCTAAAGGGCTCGTATAAATATTAAGTAGAGTTTTGGAATTTAGATTCCTTCATACTTCACACCTATACCCATGGTCAATGGACTGGAGTGGGACTTCTTCTCTCTTCTCCCTTCATTTATCTCTACGTTCTCTTCTATCTTCTTCTGTCTTCTCTCTTCGTTTATCTCTCCGTTCCCTTCTCTCCTCTTTTCTCTCTTTTATCTTCGTTTCTCTTTCCATTTTCTTGTGACTGGTCGGTTGGGCTCGATATGTTCATGCTGATAACGTGTTTTGAGATAGGAGAGGGTTTCTCTTGTTCTTGGGGAGAGGGGGCTGCGGTATCTCTTCTTGTTCCTTGGGAGGTTATCTCTTTGTGGGTTGGGTTCCTAAAATAATTATTTCACCCCAAATAACCAAAGTGTTTTACCTATTGTGTGTAGGATGGCTTTATTTGAAGATGAATTTTCCATATTAATATTTAACTTACCAACTTAGCCATGTAGAAGGTTTAATTTTTTTTTTTTTTTTGAAATTTTAAATTTGGGGGTTTGGCCATATTTGTGGTTTCCCTCCATGCACTTTGGATGAACCTTTTTGGTCACTCCCTTCCTTTTTAGATGATAAGCTCTAATGCATCCTCTCGTTCTTTAGTCCCACATTGCAAGAGGATGAAGTTGAGAGGGTTGTGTACATGTGAGATGATTTAGAGGGATTTTTATGTTCCACACACACACACACGCACACGCACACACACACACACACACACAGAGAGAGAGAGAGAGAGAGAGAGAGAGAGAGAGAGAGAGAGAGAGAGAGAGAGAGAGAGCATTCTGTCAATATAAATAATTCGGATGCACCAATATAAAGGGTTTTGGAACCTCCATCCATCCACACACGCGCGCGCGCGCCCACACACACACACAGAGAGATTTACCCAAAAAACAAGTGTTACAAAGATTTTGCACGTGCAAGTTTGGCAAGTGCATACTTTCTGAATTTACAGTGTTATTAACAAGTATCTTTGATAATGATGTCCTTGGGCTGATTATTCATTATTACTACATGATAACAACCATGCAAAAGCTGAATCACCGAGGAAGCAATGACATGCAAACATTATGGCTGATTATTCATTAAAACCCACAACCATTCAATGTGGAGAGAACAGAACTTAAAATCGTAGCAAGAAAGTACGGATTTCCATTGGTCCCAACTCGACGATAAGAGCGTCATTGCTGACGGGACCGCCTCTCTGCTGACGGGACCGCCTCTCACTGGTGAACTTCCACCACTATCCCCTTCGACTCTCCAGTTCATCTTCTTCATCTCTGATTTCACCTGATTTGCTGACAAGCTTGTTTCAGTCAGTTCTTTTATCTGCAGGCCAAACAAAACCCAAATTGTAAAATCTACCTTTCTGTGGGTCAGCATGACAGCCTTCACAATTACTAACTTGACCTTTGCTTAAGAGTGTAAGCATTTTATCCTTTGTTTAAGAGTAAAAACTCAAAACAGTTCACAAAGACTAACCGCTTTGGATGATTTTTTGAGGACTATGACTATCTAACTAGTCTTAATAGCATAATTAAAAATTAAATGCTAAGAAAATATGAAAAGAATAAATACTTCACAGTTATATCACCATAATATGGGTAAGTGTACCATAAACAAACAATTGAAGAGAGAAACAAATTTTAGCTTTCAGCTGATAACACTATGTATTTATTAAATTATTATCTCCCCGACATTAGAAAATAATCGATACCACTACTGTGGGACTATTTAGCCGAGTCTTGGCCCAGGTAAAGTAAACACAAGGTGTAAACTTAGTAGTGTATGTGATAGTCCATAGACACCATACAGGACAGAAAAGATGATTTACACTAAAGCTGGTTTTTTTTCTTTTTTATTTCCATTTTGTATGTTTTAAGCAGTAAGAATTGGATTATATGCTGTAGCATGACTGAGAGATCTTACTCTTCTGTCATCCAGTATGAGAACTGTTAACGGATAGTCCCACATCGTTAAGGGAGGCACCCATCACCCGCTTAATATACCCGTTGTGGACCTCCCCTTACAACCCGGGTTTTGAGGTGTGAGGGTATCTAACATGGTATCAGAGCTCTAGGGTTTCCCGCGCGACGGCAGCACCTCCGGCATCTCCTCCACCCCTCCGGCCTTCTCCTCTGCTCCGGCCGCCCACCCGACCCCCCTCCGGCCCTCTCCCCTGCTCCGGCAGCCCACCCGCCCCCTTCCGTAGCCCCCTCCTCTGCTTCGGCAGCCCTCCCGCCCACCCGATCCCCCCTCCAGCCGTCTCCCCTGCTCCGGCAGCCCACCCGGCCCCTTCCGCAGCCCCCTCCTCTGCTCCGGCAGCCCTCCCGCCCACCCGACCCCCCCCTCCAGCCCTCTCCCCTGCTCCGGCAGCCCACCCGCCCCTTCCGCAGCCCCCTCCTCTGCTCCGGCAGCCCTCCCGCCCACCCGACCCCCCCTCCAGCCCTCTCCCCTGCTCCGGCAGCCCACCCACCCCCTTCCGCAGCCCCCTCCTCTGCTCCGGCAGCCCTCCCGCTCAACCGCCCCACCTCCGGCCCTTCTCCCCTGCTCCGGCAGCCCTCCCGAACCCCCTTACAGCCCCTTCCGACCCCCCTACAGCCCCCCCGATACCCCCTGACACCCTACAGCCTCCTCCATGGCCTCTCCAGCCGTTCCGTCCGTCGTTGCGATATCTCCACCGCTGAAGGCGGTCGCCTTTCAGCTGTCATCGGCCGGCGACTGGCCTGACTGGTCCCTCACCGTCGAGGCCGATCTCTCCAGTCGTGATCTGTGGGGTCACATCACCGGCGAGGATACTCCTCCCACCGACTACTCCGGTTCCTCATCTGTCTCCAGCAGTGCAGCATCTTCTGCTGCGACTGCTACCACGGCCACCACCGTTGCTGCTCTTACGTGGCGCCGCCACGATCAGGCCATCCGGGTGTACCTTCTGGCCTCTGTTGCTCGTCCACTCCTTGCTCCCATCGGCCGCCTTCCGACAGCGCGCGCAATGTGGGAGTATCTCCGGGACCGCTTTCTCCCGCGCGGAGGCGCCCGCCGGCATCAGCTCATCTGTGACTCACAGTCGGCCCGTCAGGGGGAGCGCACCGTTCAGGATTTCTTTAGTCAGATGAGTGCCTATTGGCATGAGCTGAACTCACTGATCCCGGAGCGGTGTGCCTGCCCTCGCTCCCGGGATTTCCAGCGCTTCCTTGACGAGGGCCACCTGCACCAGTTCCTGGCCGCGCTTCGGCCGGAATTTGCTCTCATAGCTGCCCAGCTCCTGCACCGTGAGCCACTCCCTCGGCTAGAGGATGCTCTACTCGCTTTGGTCGACGAGGAGACCCGACTTCAGACTCAGGGCGCTCGTCCTCCTCCACTTGCTCCCAGCTCCGACACTGTCCTGGCAGCCGGGTTCTCCGATGAGGCTGTTTTTTGTCACTACTGCAAGGAGCCCGGCCACATGAAGCGCGAGTGCCCTACACGTCCTCCACGCAACTCCCGCTGGGGTCCGGATGAGAGATCCCCCCGCTGGTCTTCGACCTCTCGCGACGATCGACGTGGCGGTCGAGGTGGACGGGGCAGAGGACGTGGTTCGTCCTCCTTCCGCCACTTTGGTGGTGCAGCGGCTACTGTAGAGGCCTCGACGCTCCCCACTGCTACCACAGCACCTTCTCCGTCTGAGCCGGACCGCCTTCAGCGCCTCGAGGAGCTCCTTCTTCGCCATCTAGCCTCCACCGGCTCCACGACTGCGCACGGCTTGCTGCCACCTCTGGTACTACTGCCCCATGGATCTTCGACTCGGGTGCCTCCTGTCACCTCACTTTTGACTCTACTGTCCTCACGGACTGCTCTCCCACTACCACCCACCAGGAGGTTCGCACTGCGGATGTGACTCTCGTCCCTATTCCGCAATGTGGCTCCATCACCACCACCTCTGACCCTTCTGGTCGCCTAACCCTATCTCATGTCTATCATGCCCCTCGTCTTAATATTAATTTGATTTCTATCAGTTCTCTTTGCGACTCTGGCCTGACTGTCACCTTCACCCCTTCTGTTTGTGTTGTGCAGGATTCGCGGACGGGTCAGAGGATTGGGCTGGGCCGTAGGGCAGGAGGACTCTACCAGTTGGACCATCTCCATGTGTCTTCAGTTGCGTCTGTCATGTCTGTCACCTCTGATGCCGACCTGTGGCACAGAAGGTTAGGTCATATATCGAGTGATCGACTCAAAAGCGTATTCCGGTCGGGCGCTTTGGGTCGAGCGTCTTTCTCCCCCCTCTCCGTTTGTACGGGTTGTCGACTGGCAAAGCATCTAGCTCTTCTTTTTTCTACTAGTACTTCCCAGTCTGTTGCTTTATTTGATTTAGTTCATTCGGATATTTGGGATCCTGCTCCTGTTGCATCTCTATCGGGTTATATGTATTATGTGTGTTTTATTGATGACTATTCTAGATACACCTGGGTCTATCTTATGCGTCATCGATCTGAAATACCTGACATCTATAGGAGATTTACTGCTATGATCCACACTCAGTTTGGTCGGCGCATCAAGACCTTTCGGTCTGATTGTGCCAAGGAGTATCTCTCCTCTGAGATGCGTGAGATTCTTCAGTCTCACGGCACTCTTCACCAGCAGTCCTGTCCCCACACCCATGAGCAGAATGGCGTTGCCGAACGCAAGCATCGTCGTGTCCTTGAGACTGCACGAGCCTTGCTTCTCTCTGCGTCTGTTCCTCACTCCTACTGGGCTGAAGCTGTCATGACGGCTGTCCACCTCATCAATATCACTCCGTCGTCTGCTCTGTCCGGTGCCACCCCTCACGAGCGCCTTCACTCCAGTCCACCTGACTACTCTCTTCTTCGCACGTTTGGCTGCACGTGCTTCGTTCTTCTTCCTCCCCATGAGCGCACCAAACTTTCTGCGAGGTCTATGAGGTGTGTTCACTTGGGACTCAGTCGTGAGCACAAGGGGTATCGCTGCTATGATCCCTTAGCTCGTCGGATCCGTGTCTCCCGTCATGTCTCCTTTGTTGAGGATGTCCCGTATTTTGCACCTGAGTCTCGGGATCTTTCCTTGCCTACTTCGTCATCCTCCTCGCCCTCCTCACATCTCCACATCCCTGTTCTACCTCCGGTTTCTGTTGCCACATCCACGCCTACTCCACCACCACCACCACCTCCTCAGTCTCCATCGCCACCTCCACCACCACCACCACCTCCTCAGTCCCCCACGCCACCTCCACCTCCACCCATTACTCGTGTCTATGTACGTCGGTCTGCAGCTCCCCCTCCAGAGTCGGTTCTCACTGGTACTCCCTCGCCTGATGCTGTTGCTCCCTCCTCCCCGGTCGTGGATCCTGCTCCTGTTCGGCGCTACCCAGCGCGCGACCATCACCCTCCTACCAGATACGACTACTCTCCTGACAGGTTTGGCTACTCTGTTTCTCCCTCTGACTCTCCTGACTCTTCTGGCTACTCTGCCAGTGTCTCCTATTCACCATCCTTTCAGGCCTTCCTTACTGCTATTCACACCCATCGGGAGCCCTGATCGTACCGTGAGGCAGCGTTACATCCAGAGTGGCGGCAGGCCATGTCAGTTGAGCTTGAGGCTTTTCAGCGGACCCAGACCTGGGAGTTGGTGCCTTGTCCCTCCGGGGTGGTGCCTGTTAGCTGCAAGTGGATATTCAAGGTCAAGACTCGGCCTGACGGATCCATTGAGCGGCACAAGGCTCGCCTCGTTGCTCGTGGCTTCTCCCAGGAGTATGGGATTGACTACGAGGAGACGTTTGCTCCGGTTGCTCGGATGACTACTGTGCGCACCCTCTTAGCTGTGGCAGCTGCTCGAGGGTGGCCTCTCCATCAGATGGATGTCACCAATGCGTTTCTCCACGGTGATCTCTCCGAGGAAGTCTACATGGCTCCTCCTCCGGGCACTTCAGTTCCTCCAGGGCACGTGTGTCGGTTGCGCCGAGCCATCTATGGGCTCAAGCAGGCCCCTCGTGCCTAGTTTGATCGATTTCGCAGTGCAGTTCTGGCCGCCGGGTTTGTTGAGCGTCACTCCGACTATGCCTTGTTCACTCGCTCCTCCAGTCAGGGCATTGCAGTTCTTCTCCTCTATGTGGATGATATGATCATCACTGGGGATGACAGTGCCACCATCGCCTCTCTCCAGCGGCACCTCCAGAGTCAGTTTGAGATGAAAGATCTGGGCTCTCTTCGCTACTTTCTGGGCCTTGAGATTGCCAGGTCATCTCGTGGTCTTTTGGTCTTACAGCAGAAGTATATCTCCGACATCCTTGCTGATGCTGCGCTTACTGACACACGTACTGCTGATACACCCATGGAGCTCAATTTGAAGCTTCTCGCTACAGATGGTGAGCCGCTCCAGGACGTCTCCCGCTACCAGAGGTTGGTTGGGATGCTTGTCTATCTCACCATGACCCGGCCAGACATTGCCCATGCTGTTGGCATTGTCAGTCAGTTTGTTCAGGCTCCACGGTCAGTACACCATGCAGCTGTTCTCCGGATTATCCGCTACCTCCGGGGCACCATCACCCGTTCACTACTGTTTCCTTCCACCTCTCCGTTGGTGCTGCGTGCCTACTCAGATGCAGATTGGGCAGGAGATGCAGACACTCGTCGATCTACTACAGGATACTGTGTGTTTCTGGGTGACTCACTGATTTCGTGGTGCAGCAAGAAGCAGGAGTCTGTTGCTCGCTCCAGCACCGAAGCCGAATACAGGGCTATGGCGTCCACCACCGCCGAGATTGTCTGGCTTCGCCGTCTTCTGCTTGACTTGGGAGTGGTGATATCCGGGCCCACCCCTCTCTTCTGTGACAACCGGAGTGCTATTCAGATTGCTAGCAATCCGGTCTTCCATGAGCGAACAAAGCATATTGAAGTTGATTGTCACTATGTTCGCCAGGCGTTTATCGATCACACCATCTCTCTGCCTTTCATTTCCTCATCGGAGCAGACTGCTGATTTTCTGACGAAGCCACTGACGACTGCTCGCTTCAGGCATTTTCTAGGCAAACTCTCGGTTCATGATCCACCGTGAGTTTGAGGGGGAGTGTTAATGTAAATGTAATGGGTCGGGTTTACTGTATAGTCGGGTCGGGTTTACTGTACATATATTGGGCTTGAGTCCCTCAATGGAATGATTCTGTTCCTCTCCAAACCCTAGCCGTCGTCTCCTAACAGAAAAAAACTTGTATAAAACACATATCACTCTAAACTTGTAGCATATGGGAATAAAACTCGTATTTTTGAAAAAAACATCAATATGCGTTTTATACACGTTTAAAACGCATAATACGCGAAGTACACGTTTTATACGGTCAGTTTGGTTTTTCACTTGGGTTCGGGTTCGGGTTCGGGTTATTTTATAATTTATTGGCTCAGCAGACATGGGATAAAGGGTTTGGAGACTCCCGATCTTAGCTCAGAAGACACGGGATTAGGGTTTTATCCCTCCTCTGCATTGCTACGATCGGTTTCCGTGAAAGACTGAGAGGATAGAGAGAGGATCACTGCGATAGAGAGAGAGGAAGATAGGGTCTCTGCGAGTGATATATTGTGGGCGTGGCATGCATCGGCTAGCTCGGTAATGCACTGACCATTGGGTAGTGCTATATTTTTTTTATTAGTTAATGTTGGAAAATGACATATATACTTGATATAATTTTTAAGGTTTTTTTTGTTATTTCCCCGATGTTTTCTCGTTTTTTCCCTATTTTCGTTGTTTCTTTCCGATTTTTTCCCTTGCCTTTTTTTCTCGTTTTCTGACTTGGTAACTATGGGTATACATGATTTTATGTATTCACATTTTAGTGATTTAGCATGACAATGATAACATGAATATTCCTTTTGGATAAGAATGTTTAATTTCGGTTGTTTGATTAATTTCATATGAAATTTTTGATGGTATTATGTTTATTATTTATTCAAATCCAAATATTATCCATATATATAAACTATAATATTAAAAAAATTATCGCCTTGGCCTTGCCTAGGCGCTGCCTAGGCCACGCCTCGCCTAGGCATCACTTGGCTGCCTTGACAACACTGTTTTAAAGACTTTGATAGACAAATTCTTTAATAGAAATTTTATTTTTGAATGTGAAGTATGATGTCCTTGTTTTTTGATACCCTTTGATGGTCAATATCCTTGAGACAATGTTCAAGTAAGAAAACCTTATCACCTTAGTCAGATGAAAAGTTGCGATTTGACGGACCTTTGGGGTTCCTAGCGTCTTCCTTGGGGGAGTTTGAGATTTATGCTCAGATCCCCCAAGTGGTTAGAATATGCTGATTTTATGACTTTATCGTTTGAGTTGGAATTTTTGCAGAATCACTATATTTACGATAAATTCCCACTAGCAGTAGCTGACTAGAAACATTCTAGAAATCTTGTTTTGGATCTTGGTTCTATTCTTATTGGCCATAAGCACCATCCTAAGTTCTTTTACAGACCCATCTCTCCTCACTTTGGCTAAATGCTTTATCCACTTCATTAGTCAATCGCTTAAGGTGCATCAAATTTTCGTTGAATCCCTTCCCATCTTTAAATATCAAAGGTCATTTCCTTGTTCCTTTATAGTTGCTTTCCATCAAAGTATGGCTAGGCTTCATGTTACATTTTTTTTTGGAAATCGGAGGTGTCCCGAAACCCTTTGGATGCACTTCAGGCTCTGACTAGTCCCTCTGGAAATGCGCACTGACCCACCAGGCTTCATGTTACTCAGTAACTATGATCTGGACTGTTTCTAGGTATCCACATATTATACCTTTTGGATGATAAGGATCTAGATTAGGGCTTGACATGAATTTATTAGGTCAGTTAAACCACTTGTATTTGCCGGAAATCACAACTACCCGAGGTTTTATCCAATATCTAGTATTGAGGTTATATTTTTAATCCGTCATACAAGAGTATCACCATATTTAAAAGTGAAGGGAGGATGGATACATGCAAATAAGGATGAAGAGAATAAATCAGTGTTTCCTTGGTTGGTTTTTATGCATCTTTCTAATAAAAAATTTACACACGTCCTCTTTGTTAGATACCCTCACACCCCAAAACCCGGGTCATAAGGGGAGGTCCAAAGAGGGTATATAAAGTAGGTGTTAGGTGCCCCCTTTATCGATGTGGTACTAACCGGTGGACTTCCTCAACACCCCACCTCAAGCGGAGCATGCAAAGCAAGCGAGGTACAATCGGAAGGGGCCGCACCCGGAGGGAGATGGTGAATCCAACTCTGATACCATGTTAGATACCCTCACATCTCAAAGTCCACCGGTTAGTACCACATCGGCAAAGGGGGTACCTAACACCTGCTTTATATACCCTCTCTGGACCTCCCCTTATGACCCGGGTTTTGGGTCGTGAGGGTATCTAACATGGTATTAGAGCTGGGTTCACCGTGTTCCTCCGGGTGCGGCCCCTTCAGAATGTGCCTCGCTCCACGTGCTCCGCTTGAGGGGGCATTTTGAGGAAGTCCACCGGTTAGTCCCACATCAGTAAAGGGGGACACCTAACGGCCGCTTAATATACCCTCTGTGGACCTCCCCTTACTACCCGGGTTTTGGGGCGTGAGGGTATCAAACACTCTCCATATACTTATTTCTTCTTTAGACATACCCACCTTAACTCTAATAAACTACATGAAATTATTGATTTTTGTGTATGGACATACTGCCTTAATAATTTTGTCAAGTTCTCTATGGCTTTAACTTCGCTTTTAGTGAAGGCAATGTCATCCCCTGACTTTATAATACTAATGGGATCAGAAGTAGTGTATTTAATGAAAACTAAGCCATCAGCAAAACTTGTTCAAAATCTACATATGGCAGATTGTTTAGGACCATAGATATAAATTTTCACATGCGTAGCTTATTTTATTTCCCGATTTAACAACATAGGTTGCTTCACATAAGTGACAACAATCTTTATGTTGTGTTCTGTACATCTAGACAATGCAATTGCTAGTTACAATTACCCTTAGTCGATACAATCACTGGTCGAGGACATAATTGAGTCTCACAATTTTGAAGGTTTCAGATTATCAATTTAATAAGTCTGAACATACCCCCTGTCAATTAAACTTGCATTCAAGCTTTCTACAAATCCATAAAGAGTATTTTATTAGAACATATATCGAACTACACATTATTATAGGTTTCCTTTTAGAGGTGATGATGCAGTAAATAAGGAGTAGGCCACATCTAGGAGCAAATTGTAAGCTGTGGGATAAGTTTAAAAAATCCAAAGTGATTTCAGATCTTAGTTAGATCTGTAATTTAACTATGATAGTGGCTGAAAGATTCAGGTGGGATCTTAATAGAATTGTTGGAAAATGTGTTTGCCAGAATTTATTTGTACTTCTGGACTTTTGGAATCTTGAAGGTTATGGAATTTAGATCCAGATGGGATCTTAATAGAATTTAGTTAGCTAAGATGCATAAGTTCAAATAATACTAGCAGAAATCCAATTGTCGATATAGTTGGAACAATGTACAAGTAAGGCAACCTGATCACCTTAGTCACATGAAAAGTTGCGATTTGACGGACCTTAGGGATTCCTAGCATCTTCCTTGGGGGAGTTTGAGATTTATGCTCAGATCCCCCAAGTGATGTTAAGGTAGGACGTTAATAAAGTAACCCAATTTCAATCAGATTCAGAGGCATAGGAGTATGAGTCTTAATTTTAAAGGGTCAGGTTTTTTGGTTTGGGTAAAACTATAGTTTGAGTTGTGATTTACTTGGACTTTATATTTGTTAATGGATATGTGGGGGGGTTTTTAATTGAACCGGGCGGTTCGGGTGGCGAGCACAATCTAACACGCCAAAGAGAAGAAAAACCAGGAATTACGTGGAAAAACCTCTTCTCAACGTCGAAGGGGAAAAAACCACGGGTGGGCCGAGAATGCACTAAAACACTTGGAACGGTTACAATCTCTCACCTTAACCCCAATTACACCCAGAGGACCGGTCACCCAAGATACCGACCTCTGCAGTTTCACTCAATCTACCGACCTCCATAGACAGCAGCTAACTACCGACCGCTGCAGACAGCGTCTAACTACCGACCGCTGCAGACAGCGTCAAACTACTGACCGACCTCCGCAGCTCCGCAAATTCCGGGACGAAATGGGCAGCGTCTCCTCCAGAATTCCTCCTCCCTTTGCTAAAGGGGTAGGTTCCCTTTTATAGTGATGGGATGACGGTTGGGGCGCTCCGCGCGGAGCGGGTAGATGACGTGTCCCCGCAAAGAGCTCAACCGCCACGGTAGTGATGACGTGGCGCGCGGTCGACGCTCGATCGCTGTAGCCGGAAATCTCAGGAGTGTAGTCAGCACTCCGTAATCTCCATGCGCCCGAGATTTTCGGGTTCAACCGTCGCCATTCTCTTCACCTTGTTGTGCGGCCAACCGAGATAAAGAGGGGGAGGGGCTGTTGCGCGGTCGACCGACACCCCCCCCCTTCCTTGTCGCCTGTTGCGTAGCCGACCGAGAGAGAGGAAAAGGGGGGGGGGGGGGGGCTGTTGCGCGGCCAACCCCCCCCCCCTCCTTGTCTGTTGCGCGGCCGACCGAGAGAGAGAAGGGGGGGCTGTTGCGCGGCCGACCCCCTCCCTTCCTCGTCTGTTGCGCAGCCGACCGAAAGAGAGAGAAGGGAGGAGGGGCTGTTGCGCGGCCAACCCCCCCTCTTCCTTGTCTGTTGCGCGGCCGACCGGAAAGAGAGAAAAAGGGGGGGGGGGGGGGCTGTTGCGCGGCCGACCCCCCCTCTCTCGTCTGTTGCATGGCCGACCGAAAGATAGCGAAGGGAGGGGGGCTGTTGCGCGGCCGACCCCCCCTTCCTTGTCTGTTGCGCGGCCGACCGGGAGGGTACACACAATACCCCCTCCTGACCGGACGATCTTCAGTCCCGCCCGGTCAGGATCGCTTTGCCTCGATTTGCGTGCCAGTCTTGCTTCGGTGCTGTTGGAACTCCGAATAGCTGTCTGGACTTTTCCCAGTTTTTCGCCACATGGCGTCACCTAGCGTCGCCACCCCGCCTTCTTTTTTCTCGAAATCCGAACCAACTCCCACAGCTTCGACTTTTTTCTATAAATAGGACCCCGAGGGTTCATTTTCTTCCTCTGCTTCAGATTTCTCTTCTGTGGCTGAAGACTCGCTCGGGTTGACGGGTTGCTGCACGAGGCGGTAGCTATACTGAAGTTTAGCTTAGATACACGCCGAGGAGTTGCGTGTTGGAGATAGCTCTCTTTGGATACACGCCGAGGGGTCGCGTGTTGGAAGGAGTTTCGTTTGGATACACGCCGAGAGCCAACACTGAAGATGTCTTTCACCTGGTTCACCGTGGCAAAGAAGTTCCCACTGTTGGAGGACGTCCGGGCAGCTTACGGCATCCCTGATGCCATCTCACTCTCTTTCGCTACCGGTCCCTTGGACCCTGACGATGGCGACCGTACTGTCATCACCCTCGGACAGCTGCGTTGCGGTCTGAGGCTTCCTCTCACGAGCTTCTCAGGTCGCCTACTGGAGTATATGAAGGTGTCTCCAGGGCAGATAGCTGGCAACGGCTGGAGGATACTCCGCTGTATAGAAACAATAGAAGAACTGGCGGGGCAGCAGCTCTGCGTCGCATATCTCTTGAAAAAGTACTTTGTCAAAGACTACAAGACGACGCCAAGCAGCGTGTACTCCTACTTCAGCCTGCAGGCGCGCGCAGGCAGTCGCCCCCCCATTGGAAGCTTATCTGACTCCGTGAGGGGTTGGAAGGAGTGCCCGATAGTGGTTGGAGTACCCTGAAGGGGTCATTTCAAAGTCCCCGGGCCAGTCTCCCACCTCGCCGCTACTATCGAAGACTTCTACCTCTCGAGGCACCTCCAGTGCCCTGAGGGTGTTGAGAAGGACTTGGACAAGCTGATTAAGAGGATAACTCACAATGACGACGACTGGCGGCAGTTGTTTCCGAAGCTCCCCGTCGTCAGGTCTTGCGGCACTCCCAAGAAGGGTAAGCAGCCGGCGGCGACCGGTAGTGAAGAAGAGCCCTCTGCTTACTCTTCGGAGCTTCTTGATAGGTACGTCAGCTCCGTTAGACGTTTCAACCCCAATGCGGTGTCATCTAAGCTTTGCGTGATCTTCAGGCGTCACACCAGGTCGACTGCAGCTGCAAGCGACAGCAGACAACCCGCTGCTCGCAACGTAGCAGCACCCGTGGGGAAGGCAAAGAGGCGTGTCTTTCTGAGCGAGTCTTCCAGCGACGATGATGAAGGTCGCTCTCCCCCCATTCATGTCACGCGATGAGCTGCTTGCCAAGATCTACGTTCCCTCCCCGACGACTGGACAGAAGACGTGCCGTCGACTGGTTGACCCTACGTGGAGGTAGAGGAATCCGAGAAGTCTACCGACTACAATCCCTCTCTTTCCTACGGGAGGGGTAAGCAAGCCGTGTCGTCCGGCTCTGCGGTGTCGCGTGGGCGAGTTTCACCCCGCGCTCCTACTGCTGTACCTACTGCTGCACCCACTGCTGTACCTACTGCTGCACCCTTTGAACACCTGAATGTTCGGCGCTTCATGGCTTCGCCTTCCTCCTCTGCTTCAGGAGGCGTCGCCGGGCCACCTCCCGGTTCTCCCCTCGGAGCTACCGAAGCTACCTCCCACCACCGCTCCAGTCGGCTCTCTGCCCATCAGGTGGAAGAAGAGGATGCAGGGGTGGATGGTTCTACTTGGCAGAGCCAGCTTGACGAGCTTCACGAGGTAAGTCCTCGAGTCGTTGAAGAGTTGATTGCAGTAGTAACTCCTCCTAACTCTTTGGTACATGTCGTTTCCACTTTTGTCAGATGAGCGGCAGCGTTACTACAATGGCTGGCCGAGTTGCCGAGAGGGGTGCTCGAAGGATGGCTCAGCTCGAGGCCTCATTGAGGACTGCTCAGCGGGACTTGATAGAGACTCGCGCTCAATAAGTGGAAGCTCGAAGGGTTCATGCGGAGGAGTTAGCTGCAGTCAGGGCTCAGCTCGAACTCGCGCAGGCGAATGCTGCTGACCCTTTCGAGCTTCAAGAAGCACTGGAGGCTGCTCAGGCAGAGATTGACACGATGGAGGGTCGATTCTGGCGCCAGGCCTCTATGATCAGGAGGCAGCGAACAGATGTCGAGGCCGTACAGGCAGCTCACGAGGCCGAGCTAGCAGTGCTGAAGGCCTCCCTTGACCAGGCAGCCGAGTCGGAGAGGGCAGCTCTTGCTCGGCTGCACGATACCCTCAACCGAGAGTGTCAGGCGGCTCTCGAAGAGCAAGCGGAGGGGTGGCGCAAGAAGGTTGCAAGGTTGCGCAGTAAGCTCCCGCCAGGGGAGTGGAAGGCTCGTGCAGATGACTGATCCCTCTCGCTTGCTATCATATGATGTAATAAAACCGCATTCTCGCTTGTATTGGGACCTTTAATGTGATTCATCTGCATGCTATGGTTGTAATCTTTCTCTTATCGATCTTGCATCTTAAGTACACGTCGACGACGTGTCGTTAAAATTTGGCTTTCACGTTTTAACTACACGTCGGCGATGTGCAATCACAATTTGACCTTTGTACTTTAATTACATGTCGACGACGTGCGACCAAAATCTGGCCCTCCTGTTAGCCTGGTGATAGCACTCGCGGGGGGTGATATACCCTACCTTGCTTGCGTTGGTCGATCGGTCGTACCCCCACGGGGTCTGTCGACCAAATCGTCCCAGGTGTTCACCGGCCGGTCACGCCCTTCGCAGGTACCTGTCGACCGGTTGGCCAAGTGGTAGAACTCGCTCGGAGTGTTATATACCACTTGGTTTAGGTCGGCCAACTGGTCGTACCCCAGCGGGGTTTGTCGACTGATCTTCCCAAGTGTTCACCGGCCGGTCACGCCCTTCGTAGGGACCTGTTGACCGGTCGGCCAAGTGGTAGAACTCGCTCGGAGTGTTATGTACCACTTGGTTTAGGTTGGTCGACTGGTCGTACCCCAACGGGGTCTGTCGACCGATCTACCAGGTATTCACTGGCCAGTCACGCCCTTCGCAGGGATCTGTTGACCGGTCGGCCAAGTGTTAGAACTCGCTCGGAGTGTTATGTACCACTTGGTTTAAGTTGCGTTAGTTAGTCATTATCCCCAAGCATGAACAAGACTACTGAGCAAACGCATCTTTATTGAATAGATCCGGAATTACAAAACGATTACAAGCGTCTCTCTCATTTAGCTACCCTGGTAGAACTTGCGCAGATTGGTTGCATTCCATGGCCTTGCTAGTGCATTGCCGTCTTGAGTCTTCAGGCGGTAGGCTCCATTCTTTCCCATACCATCGATGATGTATGGTCCTTCCCAGGTAGCTCCCAGCTTGCCACTTCCCAGCTCCTTGGTATTGTCGAAGACCTTTCGCATGACTAGGTCCCCTTGTTTGAAGATCCGCTTTCTAACTTTGCGGTCATACGCCCTCTTGATGGCCTGATGATAATTGGCTAGGCGCGCTCTTGCTCTTTCCCTCTTCTCTTCCAGCAGGTCTAGGCCATCAAGCAGGAGTTCGTCATTCAGCTCCGGGTCGGCAGCTACGACTGTTCGCTGTGTTGGGACCAGGGTTTCCATTGGCAGGACTGCTTCGGAGCCGTAGGTAAGGCTGAACGGGGACTCTCCCGTCGGTCGCTTCGGTGTCGTCCGATAGGCCCATAGAACTCCGGGTAAAGCCTCTTCCCACAATCCCTTCTTCTGCTCCAGCTTCTTCTTCAGTATGTCCAGAATAGCGTGATTCGTCGACTTTGCTTCCCCGTTGCTCTGAGGGTACCGCGGTGTAGAGAAGAATAGCTTGATGTTGTTACTGGCACATAACTTCTTAATTGACTCCGCGTCGAATTGTCGCCCGTTGTCTGCAACAAAAGCCCGCGGCAGTCCGAATCAACAGATGATGTTGCTCCATAGGAACTTTCCTACTTGGACTTCTCCAATCTTTAGCAACGGAATTGCCTCCACCCACTTGGTGATATAGTCGGTGGCGACGAGGAGAAACTTCCTTCGGTTGGGCGACGTCGGGAAGGGGTCCAAAATATCCAACCCCCACTGTTGGAAGGGCCAAGGGCTGGATACTGGGTGCAGCTCTTCTGCCGGTTGGTGTATGGAGGGAGCATGTTTTTGGCATTGCAGGCACCTCTTCACATACTCCCCCGCATCTGCTTCCATGGTGGGCCAGTAGTAGCCTTGTAGCTTCATCTTCCGCAGCAGGGATCTTCCTTCGGAGTGATTCCCGCATCCTCCTTCATGTATCTCCCTCATGATTTTCGCTGCTTGCTCATTCGTGAGGCATTTGAGGTACGGTCCGCCGAACGAACGCTTGTATAGCTCGTCGTCGATGAGGGTGTATCTTGGTGCATGCGCTTTGGTTCTCCGGGCATCGTCGACGTCCTCCAGTAGTATCCCATCAAGTAGGTACTTCTTCATGTTGGCTACCCAATCAGCACCGGCCGCAATAGTATAGGCTGCTTCAATGGCTTGATTCCTCCCAGCCAGGTGACTATCTTCTACGCGACCGGCTGTTCGGGGGTCAACTTGCACCTCGATGAAGACCCTTTTTTCTTTGTCTTCTCCAAGTACCGATGCTAGATTAGCAAGGGCATCCGCCTGCTTGTTCTCTGTTCTGGGGAACTGGTGAAAGCTTATGTTCTCGAACTTGGCGATCAACTCCCGGGCCAGCTTTAGGTAAGCTTGCATTGTTGCGTCGCGAGCTTCGTATCTACCGGTAAGCTGATTGATCACCAGTTGGGAGTCGCCGTAGACCTGTAAGCTGGTCACCTCCAGTGCTGTCGCCATTTCCAGCCCGGTCAGTATCGCCTCGTACTCAGCTTCGTTGTTCGTCGTCGGGAACAGTAGCCGCACTGACTTTTTGAGCTTCGTGTGATCGGGGGTTACTAGGACTTCCCCCACACCACTCCCGATCGCGCATGAAGAGCCGTCCACGAATAATCTCCAACCTTCTTCCTCGTTCTTCTCCTGTTCTGTTGCCGCATCAACTCCCACGGGTCGACCGGCAGCTACCGACAGGTCTTCTAACGTCTCTGGCACCGGTGCAGTGTCTTCCGCCGGGAAATCACTGAGGAAGCCTGCAAGTGCCTGGCCCTTGATTGCTTTCCGAGGTACATACCGAGGGCCGAACTCCTACAGTTCTGCAGCCCATTTGCTCAACCCGAATGTTATCATCTTGTAGCAGTAGAGCCCTCAACCCGTGACGAAGGTCGCGTGCTCCTGGTCCTCTGGATTCATGGGGATCTGGTGATAGCCCGAGTACCCGTCCATGAACGAGAGCCTCTCGTGTCCCGCCGTGGAATCTACCAGGGTATCGATGCGTGGTAGCGGGTAGCTGTCCTTCGGGCATGCCTGATTGAGGTTTGTGAAATCGATACAGACCCGTATGGCTCCGGACTTCTTGGGGACGGCGACCACATTAGCGATCCACTTCGGGTAACGAGCCTCTCGGATGATGCCCGCTCGTAACAACTTTTCAACCTCCATGTTGACAGCCACTTGCAGACTTCCTTGAGTTTCTTTCTCCGGCGCCAGCGACCGGGGCTTCTAGCGTATAGGTGCAGCTCCTTCTCAAATGTTGAGGTGGTGGCAGGCTACTTCGGGGTGGATGCCCGGTATATCTTCGACTGACCATGCGAACACATCCTGGTTTGCCTTGGGGAATATCGTCATAGCTTCGGCATGATGCTTTGGCAGCTGCGACCCGAGAAAGGTTATCTTCGGGTGTCCCGCTTCTCCTAAGTCCACGGGCAGGATCGGCTCGATGGCAGGTGACTCCTCACACTCTGTGCTCAGGTCTGTCATTGACTTCTTCGACTCGTCCAGTTCTTTAGATTCAACCGGTCGGTCGGTCTTTTGCGGGCACGCCGACCCGTTCAGCTTGTTACCTTCAGCTGACAGGTCAGTCTCCATCGGGTCGCTCGAATCAGTTAGCTCTTTAAGTTCAGCTAACTGATCGGCCTTCTTCAAGTTCTTCGACGCAGTCAGTTCTTTACGTTCAACTGGCTGGTCGGTCTTCTTTGAGTTTCCCGACACCGTCAGTTCTGTGCATTCAACTGACAGGTCGGTCTCCAGCAGGTCCCCCGACACTGTCAGTTCTTTACGTTCAACTGACAGGTCGATCTCCAGCAGGTTCCCCGACACTGTCAGTTTTTTACGTTCAACTGACAGGTCGGTCTTCAGCAGGTCCCCCGACACTATCAGTTCTTTACATTCAACTGACAGGTCGGTCTTCAGCAGGTCCCCCGATACTGTCAGTTCTTTAAGTTCAACTGGCAGGTCGGTCTTCTGAAGGGCTTTGCCTTCTCGTGCTCCTACGCTTGATCGGGCGAGGTGCTGGGGCGTTGGAGCTTCTTGACTCCGCTTCGTAGTCCAGAGGTTGAGGATGCCCAACTCAGCTCCGCCTTCACCTGGTTCTCCCTCGATTTGGCATGTTGTCTTCAGATGGATGGCGCTAAGCTCGCACTTGGTCGCCGAGGACTAGTCACCTCGAATGCTCATCACGCCCTTGTCGGTCCAAAACTTCACTACCTGGTGGGCCGACGAGGGGACCGCATCCAAGTGGCGGAGCCACGGTCTTCCAAGGATGATGTTGTACGCCGAGTAGGCTTCAATCACAATGAACCGGGTAAGATTGGTGAGATGCCCTGTTATGATCGGGAGGGTGATCTCACCAACCACCCTTGCAGCCTTTCCCGTGAAGCCCATTATCGTCGACGACGATTCAGTCATATGCCCGCGATCTAGCTGCATGGCGTCGAAGGCGCTGAGAAAGAGCACATCTACCGAACTCCCAGCGTCGACCAGAATTCTCTTCACCAGGCAATTTGCTATCTGCAGCCGTATAACCAGAGGATGGTTGTGAGGCCTCTCTATTCCAACCAGATCAGCCGTCGAAAACTGTACTGCAGCTTCCACTCTTGGCTCGGGGCGAATGACAGGTCGAGCACCACATGGTGAACTTGCCTTGCTTGCTCTATACGCCGCACCTGACGGTCGACAGAGTTTGATGATGGCACAGGGCCATGGTACCCGTAGACAGCGTCTATCTCCCGGAGCTGGCGTCCTTCTGGCGGAGGACCCGGTAAGCGCGGTGTCGTCGCTCCTCGCTGGACTTCCCCTACAGCCTTAGTCTCCTTACATTGAGGGAGGTCAATGAAGCAGCCAAGGTGGCCAGCCTCAATGAGATCCTCAATGTGATGCTTGAGTGCCCGACACTGCAGGGTTGTGTGACCTTGACCTTGGTGGTACTCGCAGTACCTCGATGCATCTCTGGCTCCCCTCTTTTCGGGCTCAAGTGGTTGCGCCCACTTGAGGTACAGCTCACCCTTGATAGCTTCCAAGATCTGATCTATGGGGGCGTTCAGTACCGTGAACTCCCTATTCCACTGTGGCCTCGCTAGCCTGTCTTGCCTCTGCCGCTTCGCGTCGTGCCGTGTCGCCTCTCCCTGCTGCTTGTTGACGTTCTTCACGGTAGCTGGCTTGGCGTAGTTTTGGTGCGGGACCCTGGTTTCCACTGCCTTCCTCTTGCGGTCCGCGTCTTCTATCTTGATGTACTTCTCAACACGTCGCGACAGCTCGTCGATCGTCTCCGGGGTTCGCTTGATGAGTGGCGCGTTGACAAGCTGGCTGGGCTGAATAGCGTTCTTGAAGGCTGCAATCACCATGCGATCCTGCCCGTCTGCGTCCGCCAAGCTCAGGTATTCGGACCTGAACCTATGGTAGAATTGCCTTAGCGTCTCCTTCTGGGTCATACTCATCCCGAAGAGTGACTCCAGAGTCTTCAGCTCCCGACGATTGCATCGATATTGGTCTATGAACCGCGTGCTCAGCTCCGAGAAAGAGGAGATGGATGAGGGCCTGAGCTTGTGGAACCATTCGAGGGGGGTTCCCGACAAGCTGTTGGCAAAGGTCCGGCAGAGGATATGATCATCCTCGTGGGGGACCAGAGCATCCCGGAAAGCCAGTACGTGCTCCACCGGGTCTTTCGATCCGTCAAACTTGGAAAGGCGTGGAGGATTCCATCCCCGAGGGAATGGCTCCCGAAGTAACTTCTCGACAAGCGGCGACCGTGCGGCTCCTCGGATGGCGACTTCCTCCAGTCGATCGGGAGCTCGGATCCCCGGTCGGTCTCGCTGGATTCCTTCTTGATCCCCGAGTCGCTCCGACGCATGTTCTCGAATACGCTCATGTACACTCCTCCAATCAGCAGTGTGGGCCGGCTGCCGACTGGCTGGCGTCATCCGAGTGTGATGGCTATCACTCGGTTGACGATGATGTTCACCGTCTCGCTTCGGGCGATGCACTTGTGCCGAGTCCGTCTTCGAGTGATGCTTGGAGGCAGGCGGCTGTCGAGGGTGTGCCACTGTGCCCCGAGCCGGGACCAGACATCCGAGCGTGCCGACGCCGCTTGAGCGTGCTTGTTTCTCTCCGCAGGTTCCGGGCTACTCGAGTCTCGCCCGTCGGGATTTGCACTTTGGACCTCCACCGAGCGATTAACCCTGACCTCTACCTGAGGCAGTGGTTGCGGCTGCACTTGCCCTGGTGGGGCAGCTTGAGTAGGAAGGCTCTGTCCCGCTTGGGCCAACATGCCCTGGTTGAGTAGACCACCCGTCGGTGCGGCCCGCACGAAGTCACGCAACTCCTCGTAGTTTCGCTGCATTGTTTGGAGCTGGGCGGTAAAAGCTTGCTAGGTCATCATCATGGTAGCCAGAAAAGCTTCCGATAGACCCCCTGTTAGAGGAGCCAGGGTTGCTACCGGAGCTTGACTGGACTCCCCGACCCCCAGTATAGGATTCACCAGCGGGACTATGCGCTCCGTGTCCGTTGGTGGTTGAACAAGACGCCCGACATCATTAGCATCTCCGAGTGGTGCAACTTCGGATGGGAGCTGCGACATCGAGCGGGTACGATACGGTCCACCGGCCATCGTTCTTCAACCGTGTGGTCGTGGATTGCTGGTTGCAGGTAGCCTCGGACTGGTCGACACCCACGGGTCAACAGTCGAAAGCTCTAGTAGGAAGTCTCGAAGACTATCCCACAGACGGCGCCAAGATTGTGGGGGGGGTTTTAATTGAACCGGGCGGTTCGGGTGGCGAGCACAATCTAACACGCCAAAGAGAAGAAAATCCAGGAATTACGTGGAAAAACCCCTTCTCAACGTCGAAAGGGAAAAAACCACGGGTGGGGCGAGAATGCACTAAAACACTTGGAACGGTTACAATCTCTCACCTTAACCCCAATTACACCCTGAGGACCGGTCACCCAAGATACCGACCTCTGCAGTTTCACTCAATCTACCGACCTCCGCAGACAGCAGCTAACTACCGACCGCTGCAGACAGCGTCTAACTACCGACCGCTGCAGACAGCGTCAAACTACCGACCGACCTCCGCAGCTCTGCAAATTCCGGGACAAAACGGGCAGCGTCTCCTCCAGAATTCCTCCTCCCTTTGCTGAAAGGGTAGGTCCCCTTTTATAGTGATGGGATGACGGTTGGGGCGCTCCGCGCGGAGCGGGTAGACGACGTGTCCCCGCAAAGAGCTCAACCGCCATGGTAGTGATGACGTGGCGCGCGGTCGACGCCCGATCGCTGTAGCCGGAAATCTCGGGAGCGTAGTCAGCACTCCGTAATCTCCACGCGCACGAGATTTCCAGGTTCAACCGTCGTCATTCTCTTCACCTTGTTGCGCGGCCAACCGAGATAAAGAGGGGGAGGGGCTGTTGCGCGGCCGACCGACACCCCCCCCTTCCTTGTCACCTGTTGCGTGGCCGACCGAGAGAGAGGAAAAGGGGGGGGGGGGCTGTTGCGCGGCCGACCCCCCCCCCCCCTCCTTGTCTGTTGCACGCCCGACCGAGAGAGAGAAGGGGGGGCTGTTGCGCGGCCGACCCCCTCCCTTCCTCGTCTGTTGCGCGGCCGACCGAAAGAGAGAGAAGGGAGGGGGGGCTGTTGCGCGGCCGACCGGAAAGAGAGAAAAAGGGGGGGGGGGGGCTATTGCGCGGCCGACCCCCCCCCCCCCCCCCCCTTCCTCATCTGTTGCATGGCCGACCGAAAGAGAGAGAAGGGAGGGGGGGGGCTGTTGCGCGGCCGACTCCCCCTTCCTTGTCTGTTGTGCGGCCGACCGGGAGGGTACACACAGGATAGTCCCACATCGGTAAGGGAGGCACCCATCACCCGCTTTATATACCCTCTGTGGACCTCCCTTTACAATTCGGGTTTTGTGGCGTGAGTGTATCTTACATGGTATCAGAGCTAGTCCATCTCCTGCTCCTGCTCTTGTTCCGGGTGCTCCCCGTCGATCGTGCCTTGCCACTCATGCTCCGCGTGGGAGGATCCCTGCCACACGTGCTCCGCGTGAGGGGGAGTGCTAATAGATAGTCCTACATTGGTGAGGGAGGCACCCATCACCCGCTTTATATACCCTCTGTGGATCTCCCCTTACAACCGGGTTTTGAGGTGTGAGGGTATCTAACATGGTATTAGAGCTAGCCCGTCTTCTGCTCCTGCTCCTGCTCCCGCTCCGGGTGCTCCCCACCGATCGTGCCTTGCCACACGTGCTCCGCGTGGGAGGATCCTTGCCACGCGTGCTGCGCGTGAGGGGGAGTGTTAATGGATAGTCCCACATCGGTAAGGGAGGCACCCATCACCCACTTTATATACCATCTGTGGACCTCCCCTTACGACCCGGGTTTTGGGGTGTGAGGGTATCTAACAATAGTATTATATAAAGGGGTGAATTGGGTATGCTGTATAACGTGAAAAGCAGAGCCATCAAGTTTTAAAATAAACTTTCTTTTGTTTCAGTATTTTTTCATCTTCCTCATGTCAAGTGTCCTCCATTACCTCTCTCTCTCTCTTGTGAAGCTTTAGCATGCTGTGTGCCATAGTATTGGTGTTTTCAACTCAAGGTAAGAATATTCAGGGCACATAACAGATAAAACAAAGGGTTGGTCCTCTTGTCAGATCCAATGATGGCTGGTAGTTCCTTTCGTGAGGTAGGCCTCTTTTCTTCGTACTTACATCTCGTCCCTCATGCTCCTTCTTGGTTGAACCTTTTCTTTTAACTGCAATGATCCTCAGTTAAAATAAACCATGTGCTATTTCTATAGAGAGCTTTTACCTCTTGGATGCTATTCCTCCATCGTTCATGGAATCAACTTCCAAAAAAGATTTGGGATTAGATACTATCTACTATTTAGAATAAGTGAATTGATGATAACTGAAGTTCAATTTATTGACTAAAGTTGTCCTGGAAGGCGTTCACTTGTTCTCTCCTTCCATTATCCCCTCATGTGCTGACTAGAGTTATTCCAAAAGTCTTTAGTATTTCTCTCATGTGCATGTATAGGAGACTTTATCGAGAATGACAGCGTCCCTCCTTCACATTGTAAGCATCCTTCCTCATCTCTTTTCCTTGGTTGATACCTTTCTACCCTTCTTAATGATATCTAATTACATCTCCTACCCTTGTTTTGACTTAACCTAACGTTCCATTCCCTGTTAGTTCAGTTTTGTTCCTTTGTATCTCTTGGCACCTTTCATCCTTTTATAATCCAAGTGAAGTGCATTTGTAAACTGTATTGAGTTGTAAATCTGATGGTTTTGCCTAAATTCTGGTGCAATTGCTAGTTTAATAGGTGGAACTGGATTGCAATGTTCTTGTTAGATACCCTCACACCTCAAAACCCGGGTTGTAAGGGGAGGTCCACAACGGGTATATTAAGCGGGTGATGGGTGCCTCCCTTAACGATGTGGGACTATCCGTTAACATCCCCCCTCACGCGGAGCACGCGTGGCAAGGCATGATCGGTGGGGAGCACCCGGAGCGGGAGCAGGAGCAAAAAAAAAAAACGTCTGATTTGGTAACTATGTGTATACCATGCATCATCAACATATAACAATCAATGAATCAAATTATGTTACTATTAAGAAGTTATAATCTAGAAGTTAGAACGTTAAAACCCTAGATCCCTAACATTCATTATGAAACAAATCAAGCATAATAAACAAACACTAAAAATTTAGCACAACCCTAAAATTGGAAAAATAGAAACATTAGAGAGGATAAATCACATGTATATAGAAAGATAATTCAAATAAAAAAATTTCTATAAGTAAACAATAACATTAACCTTAACCTTAGTAAAAAGAACATGAAATAAACTCTAACTTAGTAGATATAAATAAATAGCTAAGAAGACATATAAAATGGTATTTAAGTATATGGGTCATACATACATTGGAAAAAGAAACAATAAGAAGAGAGAAAAACAAAAAAAAAATCAAAAAAATCCCTTATTATTTAGGCCGCCCGCCTAGGTTGTGGCCTACGCGACCAGGCCCGAAAAGGCCTAGGCGGTCGCCTAGGCATGGCCTAGGTGACGCCTTCACAACACTGCTTCAAAATGACAAGAACAATGTGTCTAACTGTCTATCAAAGTCTCCAATATCATGTAACTTGAGGAGGAAGAGTAGAAAGGCTGCAAATATGCAAAGGATTCAATAAACAAGGGGAATAGACCAATATCTTCAATAACAATAGTTCATATCCTTCCACATACTGTATGCACATCCGATACACAACTTAAAATGTAAGGAACACTATATTTAACCTTAAAAAAATGCTTAGTAAAACGATAACCACTTTCTACAAGTATTTTGATAATAATATAAGGGATTACTAGTCTAGCCATACACCATTAGGAACAGATCATTGTACCGTTTTGTTCGTGAAGATCCTTTTCAGTTCCACCTTGGTCAGCGTAGAATACCGAGCATCCTCATGAGCCTATAGATAATAAGAGTGTTTAAATATAAGACCTGGAACAATTCTATAATGAACTTGTTTATTCATTTTCATACCTCGTATAGATGTGCTAACCGAAAGAGCACGGTTCCATCACCTAGATCCTATAAATATCAACCAAATACTTCAGTAGTACTCCTCATATTATAATCAGAATTCCCTAAAAATTCATTCAATACCTGAAGTGTGATAATGGCAACATTAGGAGGTAAACTATAACTAGGATCCATCACTGATGCTTTTGTGACATGTGAAGACTTCCAAATTGCTTCATCCTGTATGGTTAAAATATATGAACTGAATTAACAACAAAAACTCCTAACCATATATTAATTAAAATACATCATACCTCAGAAGCGAATGCTAAAAGAAGTGGTGAGTAAATTTGTTGGCCACTTGTTCGACGCCAACGTGCTCCACTCCCTAATTGGTTGATGTTCATATAATAGTTTGACCTAGCCTAAGGAAATCAATATAGCAAATTTAAAGTTATGGAAAAGGATTTAATAGATCAGATTAATATAACAAAAACACAGGTTAATATGGATAAATGGTTCTGGAAAGTGATGGCATAAATGAACTGCAGATGTATAAAACAGAAGATAACTTAATCAGGAAATTGGCAGCACTTAAAATGTTAAAACCTCTCTCTATGAAATGAACCAAATAGAATTTAGATGATAAGTGGGGACAACCAAAGTGATGTGATCCGACTTGGGCCCAAGCCCGTTGGCCCACCCGAAGGCCCATCCTAGCCTGCCATGGATGGATTAAGCAGGATATCTCTTATGATATCTTTTAGAATCTTTTTTTATTTGAGATCTTTATTTTAGGCAAGTAGTTAGGATACTTAATGTCTTTTAAATTTGTTGCCATTTTTATCTTTTCTTTAGCCTATTTAAAGGCCCCCATTGTAACCATTGAAGGGAGATTATTATGAATGAAAATTGATGGCGGATGCCTTCGTTGGCTCATGAATTTGAGTCCCCACCTTGTACCCTGATGGATTTCAGGCCCCCTCTCGTCTAAGCTTCTAGTCTTTTCTTCTCTGTCACAGTTCTTACCCCCTCCGCCACTTCCTCTCGGTGATTCCGTATCACTAGTTATCTTTTACAAAGAAAATACCAAAAATATTACATCGCCTTCATCAACCGCCCTTCGACGACGCGCGCCTGCATCAAGTTGGTATCAGAGCTTCGGCTTCGTGGCGTTGCCGCACCACGAACGATCTTTGCTTCGATCGCCGTCGTCCATCGTCATCGTCATCGTCGCCGTTCCATCGTCACCATCCTCGCCGAGTCATCTTCTTCTGGTACGTCGCCCTACAATCCCAACAAAAAAAAAAAGGAAGAAGAAGAGAGATCAGATCTTGAGAAAAAAAAAAAAAGAAGAGAAAGAGCATACCTCCATCCGCTACCCACTTCCTTTGCTAGCTTGTGCAACCACCGCAAGCCACCCGCAAACCCTCTCCTTTGCCGCTGCACCCTTCCTCTCGCTCCACCCGCTAAACCGCCACCTCTTTCCGTGCTCCCACGCACCCCGCAGCCATCAAAAAAAAAACAAACATCAGATCTGTGATCGCAGCAGAAAAAGGAAAAGAAAAAAAAAAAAGAAAAGAAAGAAGAAAAGGGAAGAAAAAGAAAAAGGAAAGAAAGAGAAAAAAGGAAAGAAAAGAAGAAGGAAAGAAGAGAGAAAGGAAAGAGGAAACATACCTTTGCCGGCCCCTTTGCTCCCAGCTGCAGCCACCTCTTTTGCTGCTTGCTGCCATTGCTGCCGCCCCTTTGGCCTTTTCCCCTTCCATATTTGCAAACAAGTGCCCCCTAAATAAACCCTAAACCGAAACCCCCTTTTTGCCCCTTTCTATTTTCCCAATTCACCCCCCACCACAGCCCTTAGATCCTCATCCTACAGTCCTCAAATCCCCACCCTTTTTAGTTACTATTTTGCACTTAAGTGCTGAACCCGAGTTGAATTCGGATCCAACCCGTTCACAAAACAGACCCGCCAACTTCAATTAGACATATCTCTTTCATTTCTGGTCCGTTTTTGGCGTGCGACCTATCAAATCGAAGGGTTTTTCGAGCTCTACGCATCTATACCATCAGCAAAAATTTTCAGTGAACCAGTAATTACAGATTTCCAGATTTACCCCTGGACCACATTTCCACCATTGTGACATGGATGCCAAGACGCAAGGGCTGATTCGTTGTCATCAAGGGAACACATCCGTCTATGAGTATACTTCAGCATTCTATCGGCGCATGATCCGCTATGGTTTTTCAGAGAAAGATTTCTTGGCAGTGGTACTGTACATTAGAGGATTCCGCTCCGACATAAAGGGCAAGTTTTCAGCTGGATCTTGGAGGGATCTGGACGAAGCCTATGAGATAGCTTGTGGGATTGAATGGGAGCTACAACAAATGGACTCACCTCTAGCGGCCACCACAGATGAGTCTCCACCTCCAACACTTTCAGTAGAGCCTCCACCACCGACAGAGCTTCCTCCAGTTGTATCTTTGGTGGATCCATCACCTCCAGTACCACCACCAGCAGACGAGCTTCCCCTTCCAGAGGATCTTCTGCTGCCAGCCATGCTACCATCTACTGCGGATTCTTTCGAGGATGTCTCTCTAGCCGAGCTTCAGCAGATTGATTTTCTTGGGCTAGACCGACTATTGGTGCCTACAGTGTTTGTTCCGCTCTACCTCCGTTCAGGCGAGCCGATGTTCGAGCTATCGCAGCGGTCTGATATTACTATCCGACTCGATCGTCTACCCCAGCATCGCTTTGATGTGCGTTTTCCGATCGACGGCAGTGATACCTTCTCATGGGACCCCGGTGGTGACTTCGGTATAGTGAGACATCATTTGGTGGGCCTCCACCATCAGCTCCTGACGACAGATACTACATCGGCGACAACCTCGATGATGATTGCGCTTTACCGTATGAACTCGAGGGCGAGTTCTTCGCAGCGGAAGCGAATGATGTGATCCGACTTGGGCCCAAGCCCGTTGGCCCACCCGAAGGCCCATCCTAGCCTGCCATGGATGGATTAAGCAGGATATCTCTTATGATATCTTTTAGAATCTTTTTTTATTTGAGATCTTTATTTTAGGTAAGTAGTTAGGATACTTAATGTCTTTTAAATTTGTTGCCATTTTTATCTTTTCTTTAGCCTATTTAAAGGCCCCCATTGTAACCATTGAAGGGAGATTATTATGAATGAAAATTGATGGCGGATGCCTTCGTTGGCTCATGGATTTGAGTCCCCACCTTGTACCCTGATGGATTTCAGGCCCCCTCTCGTCTAAGCTTCTAGTCTTTTCTTCTCTGTCACAGTTCTTACCCCCTCCGCCACTTCCTCTCGGTGATTCCGTATCACTAGTTATCTTTTACAAAGAAAATACCAAAAATATTACATCGCCTTCATCAACCGCCATTCGACGACGCGCGTCTGCATCACAAAGTGAATACCAGTCGTGTTAATATTCAAGATGGTAGGAAATTTTATTTTTAGCTATCAAATACTTATGTTAATAACTAAATGTAATAGGACAGTACATTTAACAACCATCCACAATGCACTTCTCAAGTAGTAAGTGTAAAACGAATGAAAAAAAATGAGGATGTGCTTATATGCTTAAACTTGAAGTCATTTATCCAATATCACTAGAGTAATGCATATATATGGAGTATACAATGTTTGAAACCCAGATTGGAATCTTCAATATTTGGTAAAAAAATGCTTCAATTCGGATGTCCTTCAATTTCATGGAATCAAAAACCAAAGTTCACTGATTTGTTCAGTTCTTGCTATGTACAAGGCAGAGATAATTCATGATATTAAAACCCATTGACATTATTAAATTTCAACACAAGTTTATTGGCTACTACAACTGTGCACATCTAAGATATTAGCTATCAAAAGACATTGATTCAAGACACATACTACTCTTTCAGTGTTCTTTTTGTTATTGTGACAAACCCTAGAAGAGAAAGAAGAAGAGAGAGAGATGGCTAAGGTTTGAGGAGAGAATGGGATCATACTCACATTAGGCCAATAGGCCAATATAAAGGTAAAATACATGTGAGTCCTCTATACACTAAGTATGTGTATATACATGAATACATCTTAGCACCCCCCCAGAAACTCAAGGTGGATCATATACCAAGAGTTTGCTGATCAACGACAGAAAAAGTGGCGTAGGATGTGACTTCGTGAAGAAGTCAGCTATCTGCTCTGCTAAGGGAATGAAGGGGAGTGAGATCGTCTTGGCCTCATACTTCTGTCGAACGAAGTGATAGTCAATCTCGATATGCTTTGTCCTCTCACGAAAAACCGGATTGCTAGCAATCTGAATAGCACTTCGGTTATCACAGTGAAGTGGAGTAGGCGTGGAGAAAGCAACACCGAGATCACTGAGGAGAAGCCGGAGATGGACTATCTCCTTGGTCGTGGGGACCATGGCCCTGTACTCAGCCTCAGTACCGGAAAGAGACACCACTATTTGCTTCTTGTTGTGCCAGGATATCAGAGAATCGCCCAGAAACAAGCAGTAACCAGTGGTGGAGCGGCGTGTAGTCGGATCTCCAGACCAGTCTGCATCCGAGTAGGCTCAAAGACTGAGAGAGGAAGACGACAACAGAAACAAGAAGCGAGTAACTGTCCCTCTAAGGTACCAGAGGATCCAAAGAAGAGCACCGTAGTGAACTGATCGGGGAGCTACGACAAACTAACTGATAATGTTGACAGTATATGCAATGACAGGATGAGTGATGCAGAGGTAGACGAGTTATCACACAATCTGCCTATACTGAGTGGGATCTGAAAGAGGGATACCATCTGTAGGACGTAGCTTCAAGTAAACCTCAAGAGGGGTATTGACTGTGCGGGTATCTGAGAGGGCAGCACGGCTAAGGATGTCTGAAAGGTACTTCTGCTGAGAGAGCATAATGCCGCCTGCACTGTATGCAACCTCAAGACCGAGAAAGTAGCGAAGAGTACCCAAGTCCTTCATCGGAAACTGACTCCTCAAGTACTGCTGAAGACAAGCAATTACAACAGAGACATCCCCAATGATGATCATATCGTCCACGTACAATAGTAGGATCGCCTGGCCCTGCGGGGACGACCTCACAAACAAAGAGTGGTCCTGATTGTACTCCGAGTAACCAAGTTCCCTGACAGCACGGCGGAACCACTCAAACTAGGTGCGAGAAGCCTGCTTGAGCCCATAAATGGCCCGACGAAGACGACAAACGTGTTGAGGAGGAACGCAGATACCGAGAGGAGGATCCATATAAGCGATCTCAAACAGATCCTCGTGAAAAAAAACATTCTTCACATCCATCTGAAGAAGGGGCCAGCGACGAACGGCTGTGACCATCAAAAGAGCTCTAAGGTGGTCATCTGAGCCACCGGAGCAAAAGTCTTCTCGTAGTCAACGTCGTACTCCTGAGTAAAACCACGAGCCACCACCTAAGCCTTGTATCGCTCAATGGATCCATCAGGCCGGTGTTTGACCTTATAGATCCACTGGCAACTGACAGGCTCAACACCAGAGGGCAATGGGACAACATCTCAGGTCTGAGGCTTCTGAAAGGCCTGGAATTCCTCATCCATAGCCTGACGCCATTGAGGAAACTGAACTGCCTCAGAGTAGGACCGAGGCTCCCGATCGGGGTGCACAGCAATAAGAAAAGCAGTAAAATGAGGCGAGTAGCTGCAGACAGAGGCAAAGCCAAAGCGGTCAGGAGGCCTAGTGGCGTGACTAAAATGAGCAGGTGAGTGGTGCTCGCGCTGGGGTAGCGGGGCGGGCACGAATCCACAACCGACAGTGATGGAGTAGACACAGTTGGCGAAGTACCCAGAGCAAGCTCAACAGCAGCAGAGTCTACATCCTCTGAAAAGGAGGAAGGAAACAGAGACACAGGGATAGTCCGGCGAGAGTAAAACTGAGGAAAAGGAGAGACAAATCGGGAAAGAAAGAGAGACGCTGACGTAGAGCAGGAAGCCTCGGATGAGTCCCCGGGAGAAGCTGGGGAGACAACCGGCAAGGGATCCTCTGGTACAAGAGGAGCCGGTGGTGAGGAAGGAGGTGGTGGAGCCGAGGGGACAAGAGAAGCCAACGGTGGAGGCGCAGGTGTCAAGAATAGAGGAGAAGAAACCTTGAGGAAGGTGAGATCCTGAGCCTCAGGAGAGTAGTAGGGCGTATCCTCGATGAAAGAGACATGTCGAGAGATACGCAAGCGACGAGCAACAGGGTCATAGCAGCGGTATCCCTTGTGCTCAATGCTGATCCCAAGGAGGATGCACTTAGCTACCTGAGCAGATCACTTTGTGCGCTCATGGGGAGGAAGAAGAATAAAGCAGGTGCACCCAAACGTGCGAAAAGGGCTATAGTCGGGAGTGATCGAAAGTAGACTCTTGTGAGAAGACAAGTCATTTGGAAGAACTGACGAAGGAGTGATGTTAATAAGCTGGACTGAGGTCAGAAGAGCCTCAACCAAGAAGCACCGAGGGACAGAACCGGAAAGGAGGAGAGCACGAGTAGTCGCAAGAATATGACGATGCTTGTGCTCAGCCATTCTGCTCGTGGATGTGAGGATACGAGTGCTGAAAAATAGTTCCACGTGACTGAATAAGACTGCGCATAGCGGTAGATAGATACTCAAAAGCACAATCAGATCGAAAGATCTTGATGCGCTAGCTAAACTGTGTATGAATCATAGAGGTGATATCCTGATAGGTTTGGAGGATATCTGAGCGGCGACGAAGAAGGTAGACCCACGTGTAGTGACTGTAATCATCCACAAAAGAGACTTAATATAAATAGTCATTCATAGAGGGGAGAGGAAAAGGGCCCCAGATATTAGAGTGAACAAGATCAAACGGAGCAGAGCTCTGAGAAGTACTAGACAAAAAAGGAAGGGCTGCAGCTTTTGCAAGCTTGCAGCCAGTACACATAGACAAAGACAAAAAAGGACCACGACCTAAAGCTCCAGAATAGAGTAATCTCTTAAGTCATGGTTCCGACACATGACCAAGTCTCCTGTACCACAGGTCGGTATCAGGAGAGACAACACAACAAAAACCAGAGAAAGACGGAGTCGAAGAGTGGAGAAACCCCATCTGGTAGAGCCCGTCAGTCCTATGATCTGCTCCAATCAGTCAGCCAGTACATAGATCTTGCACAGAACATGAAGAAGAGGTAAACGTCATAGAACAACCAGAGTCACACAAAAGCACTAACAGAAACAAGGTGCACATGGAGAGTGGGATCGTGAAGCACAGAAGGCAATGAGAGGTGGCTAGCAGGAGCAGAGGCTGTAGTGATGGACCCACACTACGAGATGGCTAAACAAGAACCATCTGCATTATGAATTGGTGGGAAGTGAGTCGCAGGTTGGCAAGCAGTGAGGCATCCGGAGTTATATGATGCGGGCACCGGAATCGAGAATCCAAACAGTAGAACTACCAGGAGAGGCAGAGAAGGCGGAAGCACTGGAAGGGCCAGGAGGACTGGCAGACTACTGAAAGAGTCTAAGCTGAGCCATCTCCTCACGGATGGACTATAGCTCTCCAGCCGAGACGGAAAGGGTAGCAGCAGTAGCAGTAGGAGTCGATCGATCACGACCACGACCTCGTCCTCGACCTTTGTAGGTAGGACGCTTCTCTGGATGAAGTGAGAAGCAGGTGTCCACGAAGTGACCTAACATCTGATAGTGGCTGCAGAACGGTCTACCATGAGAGGTGGTAGCAGCAAAAGAGGGCACAGGAGCAGCTGGTTGGCCTGAGACTGGTGGTGGAGCAATAGCAAGCACACCCTGGAGGCTGGGTGGAAGAGGTGAGGCTTTGGAGACGAGAGTACGCTGATGAGTCTCCTCAGCTACCAGCTCAGCAATAGCCTCATCAAGACATGCAAGATTGTCCCAGTGAAGAAATTGACCAGCCAAAGCATTGAACTCTGGTCATAGGGCAACGAATAACTGATAGAGCTGAAGGCGCTCTCGGTAGAGCTGATACTTTAGAGCACGTGACGGGTCAGGAACAGGAGCAAGATCCTGAAGATCCTGCTAGTAGGATCGCATCTGACAGTAGAACTGCTAAACAGACAACTGGTCCTGCTGTGCCGACTGAGCCTGCGTAAGAAGCTGATACTTACGTGCTCCGCTCTTCTCAACAAAGCGAGCAGTGAGATGTCCTCAGATCGTAGTAGCAGTGGCAAGCCCAACCATGTCCCGGCAAAGAGAGCGGTCTACGGATGCAATGAGATAGGCTTTGATGCGCTGATCACGAAGCCGCCATGGGCTGTACTCAGCATCAGAGGGAGAAGTGGCGATAGAGCCATCGAGATGCCCTTGAAGATTCAGGTCCTCCAGTGTAGATTCCACAGTGGCTGACCATGCCGGCCAGTCGGAAACCTCTTGAAGAAAAAAGTCTGTCGCAAGAGGGAGAAAATCCCGTGCGATTTCAATTTCATAGAAAGTCGTAGTCGGTGGAGTTGTCATTGATGAAGACGAAGACATGTACGTTGGCTCGCAAGGCATCCCGGAACGGCTACTCGAACCGGATCAAATGCTCGGATGGACAGCTGATAGGGCCTGCGGATGAGGAGGCTCAGAGATCTCAGAGATGAGATGCACCGGACGGGCAGCTGATGAGGCGCGGACGAGGAGAGATAGTGTGAGGAGGCTCAGAGATCTCTGCACCGAACGGGCAACTAATGAGGCCGAGATCGCACGAGGAGAGGAGAGATCGCGCGGATCGGATCGCGAGGATCTAGGCTGGCGATCGAGCAGGCCTCACGGTGAGATCGCGCAGGGCTGAACCGCGCGAGACTCGCGATTGCTCGAAGGGAGCTGACGGTCGCGCAGGGCTCGCGATCACGCAGGGCTGACGGTCGCGCGGGACTGACGGTCGCGCAAGAACCACGGTGAGATCGCACAGGGACTCGTGGGAACCACGGTGAGATAGGGGCTCGCGCAGGTCTGACGGTCACCGCATGAACCACGGTGAGATCGCACAGGATGACGATCGCGCGGGGCTCGCGGTGAGATCTAATCTCACGCAGGGTTCAGCTCTGATACCATGTGACGAACCCAAAGCCTTGGATACCTGCCTCCTCACAAAATCGGCTTGTAAGGGGAGGTCCAAGGCAGGTATATAAGCAGCTCATCATTCGCTCCCATTACCGATGTGGGACTAACCCGTATGAGGCATGACCATCTCAATTGTGACGAACCTAGAGCCTTGGATACCCGCCTCCTCACAAAACCGGCTTGTAAGGGGAGGTCCAATGCGGGTATATAAGCAACTCATCATCCACTCCCATTACCGATGTGGGACTAACCCGTGTGAGGCATGACCATCTCAACACACCCCCTCACGCGGGACACACGTGGAAAGGACACTATCGGGAGGAGCTCCCATAGCGGGTTTGGCTCTGATACCATGTGACAAACCCTAGAAGAGAACGAGGAAGAGAGAGAGATGGCTAGGGTTTGAGGAGAGAATGGGATCATATTCTCATTAGGCCAATAGGCCAATATTAAGGTAAAATACATGTGAGTCCTCTATACACAAAGTAAGTGTATATACATGAATACATCTTAACAGTTATAATATGTGTTAAGGATGTTCTCAGCATGGTATACCTATTCAGATGTACCTACACTTCAGATAGTGGAAAAGTTCAAATTAAGAGAGTTTTCAGATGCATATGTTATGAACAAAGAGATTATATCTGGTGGAAAGGGGATGGTTAGTAATGTAAGACTGCATGTTTATACAGATTATTGAAAATAACAAGGAGATGTACATACCGTGAGCCCCTCACAATGATTGTCTATGCAAACTTTTTCATCAAGTGACTCTCCCACACCTCTACCGTCATCATTGATCAGACGCCTTATATCAAACAATAGTTAGTTAGATGACAACATATATAAGAAACATAAAATTGCAAGATAATAATGACACTTATCCAATTAGTATAACAAGAAAATAAAACCTATGAAGCATGATCTCTAATTGACCATCATGTATGCTAGAACCTCCAACAGCATGATCTACAAGAACTGAGAGCTCAGACTTTCCATCCTCTATGTACATACCAAGGTTGAGCTGAAATTTTTAATCAGTAAACTAATTAGTAAACATGAATTCTCCTAAAAAGACGTAAGAAAATATTGACTTATTTCACTAGTAACCAACTATAATCAATTGTAGCTAGAATGACATAAAACTTGGTGAAGAAGGGGTACGTGAGTCAAAGATCAAGTAGGTGACAAGTCATTTAAATCACAGCCCCATTGGATGACCAGGGCACTCACAAACATGCTTCCTATCCAAGCATCTGATCTTGTAATCTTAAATATGCTAGGTTAAAGATTCAAGATGTGACAAACTGGTAGTTCGGTAATCAAGAACAGATAGATGGACTAGGGCGTGTTCGGTTGCCTAAAGGGCAGCCCGAAGTGGTGGAAGTTGGCGAAGTGGGCAAGTTCTTGTGTTTGGTTGCACGGAAGTCAAATCCGAAGTCAGAACTGACTTCTGATGCCCCTCCACTTCCTCCAAATACACAAGTGTTTGACTTCGGTCTAAAAAGCTCCGAAGCTGCACTTCCCGGTGTTTCATTGATGAACCACTAAAACTCTTGGAATCAAGATGAACTATTTACTTTGGTTAAATTTGCTATAGATTATAATTGAAGCTTCATATATAAATGCCCGTCCCTAAGAATTAAATATTTATTTTGAGTAGGTAAAGTCATGTTCTACAATGTATGCCTTCACAATTAACTTTCATTAGACTCTGGATGAACTTACATCAACGAACTATGTTTTACAAACAATATACATTATTGCTCAAAAAAAAACAAACAATATACATTAATAGGACTCTAAGTACACTAAGTTCAATCTGTAATGTGGGAACATAAGGGCTTAACCAGTCTCTCCTCAATTATAGGTATATATATATAAGGTCAAACACTAGCAAGCACAAATACTTTCCTATATGTGCCTGTAGACATCAAAAATTGCCCGCACAAAGGCCCGACACACACTCGGAAAAGGGGACCCAAACCCGACCCGATGAGTCCCAAGTGGGCCCACACTCATGCAACTGGGACCCACCGACCCCCTCCCCCTAGGGAGGTGCGGTTGGTTCAAAAAAATAGAAAGAAAAGGAAAAGAAAAGAAAAGAAAGAAGAAAAAGATAAGAAAACCACCATGCGCAAGGGAGGTTGTGCGGATGTCTAAGCAAGCATGGATCTGCGTCGATCCCACGATCCAACGATCAAGACAAAAGAGGATTAAGGGACAAATCAAGTCCATAACTACTAAAGACGAAAAATGAAAGAAATCTCATGGTTATGGGGGGATTGAATCACAAAAGATATGACCCAATCAAGGCAATAACTACCTGAGATAAAGAAGGAAATAAATCTTGGGAGTTACAAAAGATCAAGCCATGAATAGGATAAATCCCAAGTAAATGCGATAACCATTTGAAGCAAATAGAAGGAAAGAAATCACATGGTTATGAGGAGATTGAATCACAAAAGATATAGCTCAATCAAGGCTATAACTACCCAAGATAAAGAAGGAAATAAATCTTGGGAGTTACAAAAGATCAAGTCATGAATGGGATAAATCCCAAGTAATTGTCATAACCATTCAAAGCAAATAACGGGATAAATCCTAGTAGTTATGGGGAGAGATATTCAAGGAAACATAAAGATCCTTCCATATCTCTCCCATTCCTCCCCTTCACCTATAAATAGAGGGGCAGGGGGGTGGAACAAGAGGTCGAAGGCCAGAGACGAGGAGGCTCTGCAAAGAAGAAGAAGGCTCTAACGCTTGAAGACTAAAAGCTCCACGAGGCATGGGCAAGTAGGGATGGCAACGATGCGGTTTAAAATCGAAAACCGTGGTAAACTGCACCGCATAGTGCTGTTTTGGTTTGCCAAAATATAAAACCGTCGCGGTGCGGTGTGGTTTCGGTGTAGCGGTGCAGTTTCGGTTTTGACCAAAACCGTATAAAACCGCATCGTTTAGGCCATTCTAGCGATAAACCGCAGTGCATTGCACCATACCGCATGGTGTGGTTTCGGTTTTACATAATGGTACACCGTCGCGGTGCGGTGTGGTGCGGTTACGGTTTTGCCCAAAACCGCACCGTTGCCATCCCTATGGCCAAGGCTATCCTACGGGAATGTCATAGTCCTCAAAAGTCCTTATCAATGAGAAAACCTCGCCCAAGAAGATCAAAACTTCGACTCTGTGCACGAAGAAGAAAGCTAGGAAAAGAAGACCTGAAACCGGCGCTACACCGTTGTCTTCAGGAGGCCGGTTAAGCATATCCCTCGAGGGATCCTTGCTTGAGTCCTAAGCCCAACGCACTTGAAGATTGAAAGGCTCTGCTCCATCCACGAAGAAGAAAGCTTGAAGGAGACACGAAGCTGACGCCACACCCGTCATTTTCAAAGAAAGCTTCAACATCGCTTCGCTCCATCCATGAAGAAGAAAGCTTGGAGAAGGAGACACGAAGCCAGCGCCACGCCCATCGTCTTCAAAGAAAGCATCAACTCTGCCTACGCAAAAGAAAGCTTGGAGAAGAAGATCAAAGCCGACGCTACAATCGTTGCCATCAAAACCAAAGGAATTTCTGCTCTGTCCATAAAGAAGAAAGTCGGGAGAAGGAAGCAAAAGACGATGATACACTCGCTGTCATCAAAGGCAACGCACACCCGTCGCCATCATAAAGGTTCACAAATCAAGAACCAAAGGTCAATCGGAAGCCGAAGACGAAGACAAAGGAACGTGAAGGCTTTGCAAAGAAAGAGACTCGCGCTCGATGATCCAAGGTTTCACGAGGTTCGGGCAAGCTAATTCTATGGTAACGGCTTACTCCATAGAATGTCCTCATCAACGTGAAGACCATTGCACAAGAAGATTGACCTTCAACTCCGTGTACGAAGAAGAAAGCTCAGAAAAGAAGCCTTCAACTCCGACTATACCAAAGTAGCCTGGAGAAGAAGATCGAAGCGGCGCTACTTTCGTCACCTTCAAAAGAAGTCTTCAACTCCAACCACGCCAAAGAAGCCCAAAAAAGAAGATTGGAGTCGACGCTACACCTGTCCTCTCCAAAAAGCCTTCAACTCCAACCACGTCAAAGAAGCTCGGAGAAGAAGGTTAAAGCCGACATCACAACCGTCATTGCCAAAGCTTTATCCTCAATAGGAGGCCAAAGAAACAAAAGAATTTGGAGACGTCGCCATCGTCGTTCGAAGTGAAGATCAAGCCGAAGCCAAAAGCAAAATCCGACACCCAAGCGAAAGCAATGAACATGCCAAAGCCGACGAACTATGACGAATCTCGAACAAAACAAGCCTCCCTGTCTACGTTCAAGCGCAAGCGCCAATGCCAAGCCAAATCCAGAGCCATGCCAAAGCAAAGCCGAAGCAAAAGCCAAAGGCAAAGCCTACGCCAAAAGCAAGATCGACGCCACGAACCGAAGATCAAGGACGTCGAGGTCTAGCAAGAGGCAAGAGAGGCACGAAGGTCGAGGAAAGGCGCCAAAAGCCCTCTAGCCGACGAAAGCTCGAAGCACGGAAGGGATAAAAGCAACGATGAAGACTTCTTAGCCTCTCAAGAAACCCGAACTCCTGTAAAGACCTTTGTCCTGGCCAACCCCTCCAGAGCTCTCGCACGAAGTAACGTGGAGACACGGATCAAAGAGACTATCCAGAGAATCACTCCCACAATCTCTTGATCACATCTTCACTGCACCCAGCTCACCACCCCTGAGCACCAGGAAGCGGCTTATAATCTAGTGAGAAGCAATAAAGACGAATCATCTTTGTTGTGCATGTTGTTAACCATTTTATTTTTGCTCTCTGCACAACTCATTATTTGTCAGTTTTTTGCATTATATTCGCATTATTCTGTCTTAAGGCACCATGTCTCATGCTTTATTTCCTTTCCACCTCTTCATTTTAGAGGCACCAGGTCTCATGCTATATTTCCCCTCTACCTCCTCATTTATCTTTGTAACTCTGTTCTTTACATGAATGGGACATGATGTCATCAATTGTCATCCATTCACCAACTATTGCACATTTCACAGTCCATCTCTCATCCATAGCCTTCCCAGATAAATCCGCACTTTTGGGTCCTTACATCCTTCCATCCTTTTGCATGAGTTCCCATTTTACCCTTCACCTTATATATTAATCCACACCCAGTATTTTGAATCCTATGTCATGAAAACAGAAAGGACCATAATATGTCATTTTTGCCCTTCCTGTGCTACCCTTACACAAATCACAAATACCATCAAAGAATATTACCCTTTTTCCACTAATCAATTAAGTCTTATTTATCCATTTAAAAAACTAGGGCTATTATGGGAATAAATCCCACTAGCCTTCCTTCCATCCTACTTTTTGATTACCATTTTACCCTTCTCTTCTTTGCCACTAATCAACTGAATCTTATTTATCCATTAAAAAATCAAGGGCCATGATGGGAAGGGCAATCCCACTAACCCATTCTTCCTTCCATCCTACATTTTGTTCCCCATTTTACCCTTCTCAATCCTATGTCTTAAAACAACATCAAGGAAATGTTTGGGTAGGGTATGGGCATTGGAACTCTACCCGATTAACTTTCGGGTATGGGTATGAATACCCCAATACCCGTACCTGAAACCCAATTGCCCCTCTAACTTGTGACTCAACCCTGACCCAAAACATCTGGTACGAGTATGGGTACAAATGAATTTGCAGGTATGGGTATGGGTATGGGGCCCATATCAATCCTATGTCTTAAAACAACATCAAAGAAATGTTTGGGTAGGGTATGGGCATTGGAACTCAACCCGATTAACGGTATGAATACCCCAATACCCATACCCGAAACCCAATTGCCTCTCTAACTTGTGACTCAACCCCCGAAATGAAACATCTGGTACGAGTATGGGTACAAATATACTTTTAGGTATGGGAATGCGTATGGGTATCGGTATGGGTATGGGTATGGGTTGTACAAGGTTTGGGTATGGGTTGTACAAGGTCTGGGTAGGGTATGGGTATAGGAACTCTACCCTATTAACTTTTGGGTATGGGTATGGGTATGAGTATGGGTACCTAAATACTTTTTACAAGACTTGGGTAAAATATGGGTATAGGAACTCTACCCGATTAACTGTTAGGTATGGGTACCTTAATAGTCAATACCTATATTTGACGAGAAATTCTATTCAGCCCGAAGGTTTTTTCGATTCCGCTCAGCCCGATTGACGTGGCATCGTACAAGTGGTGGGAGTAGAGATTTAAATGTGTTAGTGAGATTCAACCACCACTCGGATGTTGCCACATCAATCGGGCTGAGCGAAATCGGGAAAACTTTCGGGTTGAATAGCATTTCATATTTGACACCCGAAACCCGATTGTCTCTCTAACTTGTGTAGATAATAAAGTTTGACATATATATAGTGTACATATACCCCATATTTGGATCCTATGTCATTAAGACAAAAGCAAGGAAGGAAGTGTTGCATTCCTGCACTTCCCATTGTGGTCCTACAAAAATTACCACTATGCCCTTGTGTCCCTATCATTATTTCATGTGTCCATACTTAATATTAAAATGACTTTTTAATTTGTGTACATGTAAAAGGGTCCATAGATCATCAATTGTTGCACGTGCAACGCACGTGCCCAATGCACTAGTCACATAGAAAGTCAAGAAGCTGGATTTTGGTATATAGCCCACATGACACATGAGATACTTTAGCTACAATAGTTGTTTCGTTTTCTCGTTTTCTCATTCTCCAATCGACCCTTAAACATTGCGAATCTGCGACAACTAGAGTTCTACTGAGATAACCAAAAAATCCGGGTTTCCATAATGCTATTTGGCCCCTTATCAAAATATTGCTTAATAATTTTATTGCCATGTACTCCTACCAAACACTAGCTTGCAGACTAAATTACAAACACATACTTCTAACACTTGTGCACACCTCATACCTTTTGGAGTATGACCCACCTTGAATTTGGTTGTGCCCTAATACTCAGTTTGTCTTCAGTAAAGCAAGACTCTATAGCCAACCAGCAACAATTATATTTGCCCATCTTGCAAGTTATTGGAGAGAACATAACTTGAAACCCAAGCATATCAGAGAGAATAATACAAGGTAGATGACATCCTGATTTTTGGGACTAATATATATCTCTCATGGTCATCATAAATAACATTCTTGGTTGATTTGCTAGTCCTTCAAATGAGTCAAACTTTTGGTTGACAAGCTAAAACGTGCCCATTCATCCCTAAATAAAAAAGACAAACCTAATTATAAAGTACATAGAGTTTTATCGTGTATATCTTTATATTTTTGTATATTTGTGGACAACACTAATACATAACAATTATGGTGTATGCCATTATTTAGCATTGTATAACACAATATAAAATGCTTGTTAGATCCTGAGCAATACTAGGATGGTACACAAGACATTAAGGGTTAGTAACATTGTAGACACACAAATTTCGTCTGACCCGGACCCGACTTGCGTGTGCCAACGCGGATGCGAACCCGACGCGTGTTTCGACTCGGACCCGACTTGCACGCACCAGTGCGGACTCGGACCCGATTCGCACCCAGCAAAAGAGGAGTGGACCCCTCGCTTAAAGGGGGGGTCGGCCCCTACTAGGGTCCGAACCCCATGGGGGCCGGCCCTACTAGGACTCGAACCCCATGGGGGCCGGCCCTACTAGGACCCGAACTCCATGACGGGCCGGCCGGCCCTGCAAGGAAAAAGAAGAAAAAGGAAAGGAAAGAAAAGGAACGAAAAGAAAAGAAAACAAAGAAAAGAAAAGGAAAGAAAAGAAAGAAAAGGAAATAAATACCGCCATGCGCGGGGGGGAGGTTGCGTATGACGTCTGCACACACGCGGATCTGCGCCGATCCCTCGATCCGACGCACAAGAAGAAGCGCCTGATCGCCATCGATTTCGAGCGCAAAATCCATCCATAATTGCCCCGCCAGGAAAGGAAAGCGAATGAAGACTTATTCCCCTCATCAATGGATGAATAAATCTTGGGTAATTATGAGGGAGATATTAAAGGGATTTTAAATTAAAACTTCCCATATCTCTCCCCTCCCCTTTGCCTATAAATAGAGGGGGTGGGGGAAGGTTCAAGGGGTGGTTGAAGACTGAAGACGAAGCGCGGGAGCTCTGCAGAAGAGGAGACGCTTCTTCACTGACCCAAGGCTTCACGAGGCACGGGCAAGCCTGTCCCGCCGGGATAGGCTTAGTCCATTGAAAGCCCTCATCAACGTGAAGACCCTTGCACACGAAGATCAAGACTTCGACTCCGTGCACGAAGAAGAAAGCTCGGAGAAGAAGATCCTTCGACTCCGAAGACGCCAGAAGCAAAGGCCGGAGAAGAAGCTCGGAGCGGCACTACCCCGTCGGCTCCAACAAATCCTCGACCCCGATCAAGCTCGAAAGCCCGGAGGAGAGAAACGAAGCGTCATCACCCCGTCGCCTTCGACAAACGTCTGCACCATCCACGAAGAAGAAAGCCTGGAGCAGACCACCTGAAGCGTCGCTACCCCCGTCGTCTTCATCAACAAAAGCCGACGATACAACCGTCGCACGGAGACCGTCGCTACCCCCGCCGTTTTCACCAACAAAAGCCGACGCTACAACCGTCGCACGGAGACCGGTGCTACCCCCACCATCTTCGAAAGCATCCTTCGACTCCGATCACGCCAAAGAAGCCCGGAGAAGAAGAAAAGTCAAGCCGACACCCAAGCCGTCAAAGCATCGAAGAAGTAGCCCACGTCGTTCGAAGAAGGAGACCGAGTTGACGCTGAAGCTAAAGTCTACGCAAGAAGCCAGAGCAAAGCCCCAGTAAAGCCCGTGCCAAAGCAACGCAAGTGCCAAAGCCAAGCGACTACGCCGGCCACGAGCAAAAGCACCGCACGTTCTAGCCGATACGACGCGAAGTCCGGAAGAACGAAAGCATCGCAAGTCTCTCCCGGCTACGTCCAAATGCAAGCGCCGAAGCAAAGCAAAAGCCAGAGCCACGCCGGAGCCAAGCCAAAGCCAAAAAGCCGAAGCCAAAGCCGACGCCAAAAGCACGATCGACGTCGCGAACCGACGATCAAGGACGCCGAGGTCAAGCAAGGAGCGAGGAAGACACGAAGACCGAGGAACGAAGCTGGAAAACCCCCTAGCCGAGAAAGCGGGAAATACGGAAGGGACAAAGCAACGGTGGACATTCCTTAGCCTCTCCAAAACCCTCACCCAGTAAAGACCCCTGTCCTGGGCAACCCCTTCAGAGCTCTCGCACGAACACCACGTGGAGACGCGGATCAAAGGGATCCTCCAGAAGATCTTTCCCACAATCCCCTGATTAAAACTCGCCGCAACCCGGACTCGCTACACTCAAGCCACCCGGGTCCCGGCCACACTTGTAATCTGGTTTTGCGCAATAAAGTCGACCCGTACCTTTTTCTGCGCGTACAGATTTCTGGCACGCCCGGTGGGACCTCTTCTTCTTTCATCCGTACGGCTGAAGAAGCTGCTTGAAGTTTGCAATGGCCGGGACAAACAACGATGCGTTTGCTCGAAGCCTTTCACCAATCGCCGAGTCTCCTCTACTCCGACACGGTGATCCAGTAAACCCGGAGGGTGATGCTCCCCCGATGGTACGCGTCTACACTCGGCGTACTCGAACTCTTGCGGATGTCTTCATGCCAGAAACTGCTGCCGAAGATACTCGCCAAAGCGCCGACAAGACCTTGGTGCATGAAGAAACAAGCCTCGATCCTGGAGTCCATGTCCAGAAGTTTGGGGAGGACCAGCCCCAACCCCGAACCCGTTCGGGTTCTCCAGCAGAAGTTTCACCTCCTCTGCAGGGGGAAAACGTTAGTCATCAAGCAGAGGCGAGTCGGTGCAACTACGTCTCCGATGATGATGGCGAGGATGCGAACATGCAACATCGAGACGTTCTCTGTCACCACCCTCCATCCGCTCTTCAGCTCCAAGTCATGCAGATGAGCGAGCACATGGCGCAGATTACTCGGCTGATGGAGGAGAAGGATCGTCACATCAATACTCTGCTTCAAAAGCTCAGCGCAAAGGACGCTGCAGCAGTCGGCCAACCCGTCGCTTCTCCAATAGCCGCTCCAGCTCCGTCTTCAACTCCCACTCCTGCAGAGGTTGTTCCGACAATTCAAGCAGCTACTCCAGCGCTCTCCTCGGCTCCCGTCCCAGTGGAAGTCGTCTCCCCAGCGCCAGCCTCGGTGGCCACACAACCTCCGGCAACAGCAAAGATGAATGCTCAGCAAGTCCAAGCGTTGGTAGCCGACATGATGCGTTCCCACGGCAGTGGCCTTCCTCCGATCACGGCGGCATACTCGAAGCCCTACACTGCGAGGATCCAGCAGCTACGCTTCCCAGTCGGATTCCAACCACCAAAATTCCAGCACTTCGACGGAAAGGGAAATCCAAGACAGCACGTAGCTCACTTCATCGAAACTTGCAACAATGCCGGCACATATGGCGACGAGATGGTGAAACAGTTCGTTCGCACCCTCAAAGGTAACGCTTTTGACTGGTACGTTGATCTTCCTCCAGGGACCATCGACAGCTGGGATCAGATGGAAAGGGAGTTCCTCAATCGCTTCTACAGCACCAGACGTATAGTCAGCATGACCGAACTTACCGCCGTCAAGCAAAGGAAAGATGAGCCGGTGATCGACTACATCGACAGATGGAGGAACCTCGCGCTGAATTCACGAGACCGCTTGTCTGAAGACTCGGCCATCGAGATGTGCACCCAAGGCATGCACTGGGGCCTGCTCTACATCCTCAAGGGTATCAAACCTCGATCTTTCGAAGAACTTGCAACTCGGGCTCACGACATGGAACTCAGCCTAGCTAGCCGCGGGGACTCGAAGAACAAAGACTTCTTGAAGGTGGAGAAGAAGGACAAGCCACCGGCATCGAAACCAAAACAAGTCAACGTTGCTGACGTCGCTTCAACCTCCAAACCGCTCAAGATCGGTGGCAAGCCGGATCAGAAGAAGGGACTGGAGTCGCCATACCGCCGCCTCCGCCGCCAAGACAAAGGATGACTCTCGAGGAGCTCGAAGCCAAGGAGTACCCCTTTCCGGACTCGGAAGTCTCCTCCATATTCGACCAACTACTGCAAGAGAAGATGATAGAGCTCCCTCCTTCGAAGAGGCCCGAGCAGATGCATCGTGTCGACGATCCTCTCTTCTGCAAATATCACCGAGTAGTAAGTCATCCCATCGAAAGATGCGTCATCTTCAAGGAGAAAATAATGGCACTCGCAAAGCAAGGGAAGATAGAGATCGACTCCGGAGACGTTGCTACGGCCAACATGACGTCCATCACCTTCGGCTCCTTCTCGCCAGTACTCGTTACTGCTCGGCGAAGCGTGCCCAAATTGCGCATCAATCGTCAAGCGCCAACCGCTAAGTCAATTTCCCAGCCGAAAGTCTCGAAGCGACGTCAACGTGCTCCTGCGCTCACCGAGGAAGAAACGCTGCTGCCCTGGGGGCAACCATCGCTCACGCCAGCACCTCTTCCAAGCAATGCTACATCCCAACGAGCGCTCCAAAGGAGATACGAGCAAGGAGATCCAGAAGTCAGTCTGCTGGGCCAGCCTTCGGGGAAGTTCGACTATTACGTCCTCTACTCAAGGCCTCCGTCCGGTCCAATCGACGAAATCAAGCCCACCGACTGGGGATCGGAAGACGAGCCAGTGGAGCTTCAGGAAGAGCAAACCCCGTCCAGTCAAGCCACGTCCCAACGCGCTCTCCAGAAAAGATACGAGCAGGGAGATCCAGAAGTCGGTCTGCTGGGCCAGCCCTCGGGGAAATTCGACTACTACGTCCTCTACTCAAAGCCTTCGTCCGTTTCAATCGACGAAATCAAGCCCACCGGCTGGGAATCGGAAGACGAGCCAGTAGAGCCTCCAGAAGAACAAGTACCTTCGAGGGAACCAGTTGCTGCTACCGACCATCATCCTAGCGGAGGGGAATCCACCGACGAAGAGGCATGGGTCATGCTACCACTGCGACGAAAGCCATGGCAAGAAAAGAAGCTCAAGCAAGACCGTGTGATGAGGAGGTCCACCAAGCGGAAGACCTACAATAAAAAAAGCAAGACTCCAGGGAGGAAGGCGTTCAAAGTGCCGCCAGCAAGCCAAGACGATCTCCTTCAGCAGAGCCTCCCAGAGCCGACAACCTTGCAGGAGTTCTTCCCGGATCACTTCCTCCCAGTGGACCAACACATCAGGATGTCTTGTTGCATGGTCGAAGTTCATGAGGCGTCGAAAGGAAAGAACGAAAGCAAAACTTCTGAAGAAGGCGACTCCACCGATGAGGGAGACGATTCCGACAAAGGGGGCGCCGCCTCTCACGACGAAGCAATCCTGCACATGCCGCTCGTAGAAGCTTTGCATCTCCCAAAGAAGGCTCGCCTGGCAATGGCTGCAGCTTTGGCCGACCCAGACAGCTACAAGAGGAAAATGAAGGATGACCAGAAGCGCAAAGCTGTGGCCTCGTGTGATGCAACGATAACCTTTTCAGACGAGGACTTGCAACTCGGAACGCGATTGCACAACCGGCCTGTCTATGTTTCGGGATACATCAAGGAGAAGCCAGTGAATCGAATCCTGTTGGACTGTGGCTCCGCCGTTAACATCATGCCTATCCAGACGATGCGGCAACTTGGCATCACCAACGACCAGCTCTCGCCCAGTCAGTTGGTCATTCAGGGGTTCAACCAGGGCGAACAGTCCACCGTCGGAATCATCCGTTTGAAGCTTTCCATCGGCCCGCTAGATACAACGGTCCTCTTCCACATCATCGATTGCCAGACGTCATATCGCCTCCTGTTAGGAAGACCATGGCTTCACGAGAACGGCATCGTGGTATCCACCTGGCACCAGTGCCTCAAGTACTACGAAGAAGGCGTGGAGAGGTGCATAGTTGCGGACGACAAACCATTCAACGAGGCCGAGGCACACTTGGCCGACGCTAAGTTCTACCAAGCAAAGGGCCTAGTCGAGGAAGTTCTTCCAGCTAAAGCCCCTCGAGTCCAGAAAATTGAAGAAGTGAAGCAGGACAAGACTCCTCTTCCCGCAAATCCGATGCCACCTTCTGATGAGGCAAGACTCAAGGTCCAAGGAACGCCGAAACCTGGACAAAGGATGCGCATCAGCCTCGAGTCAAGAGCCGTGCAACATACCCCGTTGCCTGCCCAAGCGACGCTAGTCCTGCGTCTCGCGCCTCAGTGGCTCCGTAAATCCGAGCGATCACCTTCTACTCCGACAAGGAAATTGACCCCCTCGTTATCGCAGGCCAATGTCATCACTCTGCAAGAAATGACACTGCCATTACCTAGCCTGACGCAAGCTCCGAACCCGAGCAGACCTGTCGAATCATTCGACCCCAATCAGCTTGGATTCAAGCAGAAAGGGAGTTGGGGGCAAAATGCGGCTAAGTTGTTGTTCAAAGCCGGCTACGACGGAGAAAGCGCCATGGGCACACTTCCCCCAGCAGCGACTCCACATGGGATGACGAGAACTCAAGCTCGGCTGTTTCAAAACGGTGAACAAATTCTCCCGAACCTCCGAGGCATCGGCTCCAGTCAAGCTCCGTTGGTCATCAGAACCGCAACAAAGAAGACCTTCACCTCGAACTATATCGGGGCGAAGATGGTAGACGAAGCAGCTGAAGGATCGACGATCTCCGATGCACGCTCTACCCACCCCAGCCATCCCGACAGCAGAAGAAGACGACGCGGGCTCAATGCCAAGCCTTGCTCCAGAAGCAAATCAGAGGTGGTAAAAACCGCTCGAATCGAAAACGCACGTCTGTGTTCGAAAGACTCAGACCAGTTAAGCAATCAAAGAAGAAGTCAGTATTCGATCGTCTGGGGATGCCAATCGAGGACTTCGTTTCATCACCCACCCACCCACCCATGGCTGCCGTCAATCATATCTCCATCACGGATCCCGACAACGGTGATACTTCTACTTCGGACGACGAGTTGCCAAACGCCCCGCCAGTCCTCGAAGAAGGGGGGCAGTCCACCGTTGATGACCTGAAGGAAATCAACTTGGGCACAGAGACGGAGCCTCGGCCTACATTCGTCAGCACACTCTTGACCCCTGAGGAAGAAGCCGCATACATCAAACTGCTTAAAGAATACAGAGACATCTTCGCATGGTCCTACAAGGAGATGCCAGGCCTCAATCCCAAAATCACAGTACACCAGCTCAGCGTCAAACACAGAGCCAGGGCTATCAAGCAAGGACAAAGACGCTACCGGCCGGAACTGGTACCCCAAATAGAAGGCGAAGTCAACAAGTTGATCGAGGCCGGCTTCATCCGAGAGGTCAAATACCCGACATGGATCTCTAGCGTCGTCCCAGTCAAAAAGAAGAATGGCCAAATCGTGGTGTGCGTGGACTTCAGAGACTTGAACAACGCATGTCCAAAGGACGACTTCCCCTTGCCAATCACGGAGCTAATGGTGGACGCGACGACAGGTCACGAGGTGCTAACTTTCATGGACGGATCATCGGGCTACAATCAGATTCGGATGGCACCCAAGGACGAGGAGCTCACGGCATTCCGCATACCGAAAGGAATCTACTGCTATAAAGTAATGCCGTTCGGCTTGAAGAACGCAGGAGCCACCTACCAGCGAGCTATGCAGAAAATCTTCGACGACATTCTTCATCAAAATGTGGAGTGTTATGTCGACGACCTCGTGGTAAAATCCAAAAAGAAGTCGGCACATCTACAAGATCTCGAGCTAATCTTCAAACGGCTTCGAAGGTACCAACTCCGCATGAATCCACTCAAGTGCACGTTCGGGGTCTCCTCAGGCAAGTTCCTCGGCTTCGTCGTTCGCCATCGTGGCATTGAGATAGATCAATCCAAAATTGATGCTATTGTCAATATGCCCGCACCAAAGACAGTGCGAGACCTCAGAGGCCTTCAAGGGCACTTGGCGTATATCCGAAGATTCATCGCCAACCTGGCCGGAAAGTGCCACCCTTTTAGTCGCCTCATGAAGAAAGGAGTGTCGTTCAAATGGGATGAAGCTTGCCAAGAGGCACTCCAAAACATCAAAGCATATCTACTGAAGCCGCCAGTCCTATCAGCACCGGTTCAAGGGAGGCCGCTCATCCTCTACATTGCTGCCCAGGAGCAATCCTTGGGGGCACTCCTGGCTCAGAACAATGAACTTGGCATGGAGACAGCGTGCTACTACTTGAGTCGCACTCTCGTCGGCGCAGAGCTGAATTACTCCCCAATCGAGAAGGTCTGCTTAGCGCTCATCTTCGCCACGAAAAAGCTGCGACATTATATGCTGGCTCACACCATCAGACTCGTCTCGAAGGCTGACCCCCTCAAGTACATCATGTCAAGACCAGTGCTTTCCGGACGTCTGGCCAAGTGGGCCCTGCTGCTACTTGAATTCGATATCACCTTCGTACCACAGAAAGCGGTTAAAGGGCAGGCCCTCGCGGACTTCCTCGCAGAATACCCTCTCCCGGCGGAATGGGAGTTATCAGAAGATCTCCCAGATGAAGAAGTGTTCTCCATCGACGTCACCCCATCATGGAAAATGTTCTTCGACGGCGCAGCAAGACAAGACATAGCGGGAGCCAGAGTCATCTTCGTCACTTCGGACAACGAAATACTCCCCTTCTCATTCCTACTATCGGAATCATGTTCCAACAACGTGGCAGAATATCAAGCCCTGCTCATCGGTCTCGAGCTGGCCGACGAAATGAAGCTTCAAGGACTAGAGATTTTTGGAGACTCCCAACTCGTAATCCAGCAAGTCCTGGGGGCATACGAAGTCAACAAAGAAGACCTGGTGCCGTTACATGCGCGGGCTGTGGAGCTCCTCGGCAAACTCAAGGCTGCTTCCATTCAGCACGTCTCCCGGAACCTCAACCAGCAGGCTGACGCACTCGCAAATCTGGCGGCTACACTCCCGTTTCCAGAAGAACGTTCGCTGGTCATCCCCGTCTGCAGGAGATTCGTGATCACCGAAGAGGAAGGTCCGCTCGAAGTACCAGTTCAAACCAACGCGGTGCATGTCCTCGAGATTAAAGAACAAGACTGGAGGCAGCCGTTTGTGGATTATCTCGTTCATGGTAAACTCCCCGAAGATCCGAAGCGCAAAGGTGACATCCGCCGAAGGTCTCTAAGGTTCTACCACTTCAACGGCGAGCTATACCGACGAAGCTACGATGGCACACTTCTGAGGTGCCTCGTGAAAGAAGAAGCAGAAGCCGCACTGGAAGAAGTACATGCTGGAATCTGCGGATCGCACCAGTCCGGTCCGAAACTTCACTTCCACGTCAGGAGGATGGGATACTACTGGCCTACCATGATCAAAGACAGCTTGGAGTACGCGAGAAGATGTCAATCTTGCCAGATGCACGGGGACTACATCCGTCAACCTCCGGAGCCTTTGCACCCAACAATCGCGTCTTGGCCCTTCGACGGATGGGGACTCGATATCGTCGGTCCCCTGCCCAAGTCATCCAAGCAACATCTCTACATTTTGGCGGCAACGGACTACTTCTCTAAGTGGGCTGAAGCAACACCTCTGCGGGAAGTTACAAAGCACTCCGTCATCAGCTTTATCTAGAATGACATCATCTTCCGCTATGGAGTCCCCCGCTATATCGTAACAGATAACGGGAAGCAGTTCAAGAATGATGCCGTCAGCCAGTTCTGCGCATTGTACAACATTAAGCAGAATTGTTCGACGATGTACAACGCTCCGGCCAACGGTCTGGCAGAAGCCTTCAACAAGACTCTGTGCAAGCTGCTGGAGAAAACCGTCTCGAAGACAAAGAAAGATTGGCACGAACGCATGGGCGAAGCACTATGGGCATACCGGACGTCCTTCCGCACGCCGACACAAGCAACACCGTACTCCCTCGTCTATGGTGTGGAAGCCGTTCTTCCGCTCGAGCTCCAGATCCCGTCGCACAGGATAGCAATCCAGGAAGGCCTCACCAGCGACGACAACGCCCAGCTCCGCCTAGCAGAATTGGAAGCATTGGACGAAAGACGCCTCGAAGCTCAACAGCGTCTGGAGTGTTATCAGGCCAGGCTCTCTCGCGCCTTCAACAAGAAGATCCGTCCTCGATCATTCCAGATAGGGGAACTGGTGCTGGCAGTCAAACGCCCCATCATCCTCTCGCATCGAGGAGGGAAGAAATTTGATGCCAAATGGGATGGCTCGCACTCCGTCAAGGAAGTCTACTCCAACAGTGCCTATCTCCTCACCACGCTAGAAGGGCTGACACTCGGCCCTATCAACGGCAAGTACCTCAAAAGGTACTATGCCTAAAGCAAGGCCACACCCCTTGCGTCAAAAAAAAAAAAAAAAATGAACTACGTGCGACTTGATCCCCCTTACGGGGTACGTAGGTAGCCTGAGAAGTTACTTCAGGTTCAGTCCGACCAAAAGAAAAAGTCAACAATGGTCCATGCAAAAGATGTGGCAAAACGAGGCGGTATTATTAGATAATGAAGAAAAGGCGATACATGGCATAGGTCCCGAAAAGAAAGCTACAATGAAACAAGGAACAACTAAAAGAAGGTGTCCAGAGCTCGAAGACGGCGCAGTAACTCCTCTCTAGTCGCCTCCACTTGTTGAAGTTCCACGGGGCGAGTGGCCAGAAGCTCACGACGGGTCGCCAAGTCCGACTGCTGCTTTAAGTAACTCGCCTTCAAAGCACTCTCCGCGGCCTCGGCTCGCTCCAGACGAGACTCCGCCTTTCGAAGTGAGGCGCGCACAGAATCTATCTTCCTCTGAGCCTTCGACAGGCTGGAAGCGGCCTCCGCAAGTTGGAGCTCTGACTGACTTAGACTTGCCTCAGCAGCCTCCAACTCAGAAGGGGAGCTCCCCTCTAGCAAAGCTCGCCGGGATCGATAAGCCTCGCTATAGGTCACAAGCAGGGTCATCTGAGCGACGAAAGAAGAGCTGTCGACTTTGAACTCCTCCAGGCTCGCGCAAAACTCCGCACCGTCCGTCGACCACCAGTCCTGGAGGGCGCCAAAGCCAGCATTTTGGAAAGGCTCCAACGTCGACTTGATATACTGCCGGCAGCTCGCAAGAAGGAACTCTGAGACTCTGCTCCTCGGCCTTAAATCCGGGCGAGGTGCCTCGGAATAGGTAGGCAAGACCTTCCCTCCCACTGCAGCCACGACAGGAGCCGCCTGCGCCAACGAGAGTGGCAGAACCGGAGAAACCGCCACTACCGCTGCAACAACCGTCTCCTCCAACGGGCACGAGGGTACAGTAACTGGGGAGTGCCGCTTGTCGACGCTCGAAACTTCAGCCTCCTCGTGGAAAGACAAAGCGTCAACATCGATGCCGTCCAGGTCGATATCGCCACTAGGGAAGTTCTCCCTGCAAAGTCCAAGGAGATCCAGATCATCCGGAGGGATGTCTAGCCCACAGGCCCCAGGCACTTCTTGCGCAGCGCCAGTAGACGAATGCCCGAGAGACGCCTTCGGAAAGTTCGCCCCGCGCTCTACCACTACAATGGAATCTGGTCAAAAGAAGATACAATACTCAGCGTGATGGAACTTCCCGAACGAAGAAGACAAATAAAATAAAGAGAATTCCACACCTGCGAAGTCAGATGAAGCAGCCTTAGACGGAGTGATCACCTCTTCTTTCAGAAGTCCAGGCTCCTCGGTATCCTCCACCAGACAAGGGACCCTTGGAACCATCCCGCGAGGAATGCAAACCTTTCTTCTTTTGGGAAAAACACCCTCAATGGCGGCCTTCGAGAAACAAGATGCCCCAGGGGCACTAGTAAGCTCGGCGTCTAACATCGGAGCTGAAGAAGGGACACGACGAGCACTGGAAAGACGGCTACAGCTCCTCTGCGCCCTCTGAAGCCCCAGTCGGAGGCGGCGGTCCTCCACTCCCGCAGAATGGTTAAAGCAGAAATTTCTAAACTCGCTGCTCGCCAAGACGTCGACCGGGAAACTCGTAAGCAAAGGGGAAACTCGCCCTTCAATCCACTTGCAGTACTCCGGAGTGGCGGCATCCCGAAACCCGGATTTGGTCCCGGGAAAGAAGCTGCTGCCAGTCAATCGAGCGTAGAGAGAAGCCCAGAGGCGGTAACCCTCCTGCGGACTGATGCGCCCCTGCAATTGCTGAGCCATACCAGGAACTTCCTGCCGAAATCCCTGCTGGCGAGCGAAGCGGTGAGGGGAGTACTGCTCCACCTCCACCACGTCCCCCTTTCGCCAAACCAAGTAGCCAGGGCGGCAACTGACCATGTTCCAGTATAGGTGGTCCGGGAGCTCCTCGTTGTCGTAAACAGTCGACCTCTCCAAAGGCAATACCGAATGCTCCGACAGGAATTCAAAATCGGCGCTTCCCATCTTCCTCAAAAGGGTGCGAGCACACTCCCTCGGACGCTCCCAACTGATAAAGGCATTTAAAATCCCCCCTATCCCGGACAGGAACGACAGGTCGGCTGGATGCCCGCGTCTGGCGAAAATCCCCTTTGGAAAATGCAGAGCTATCCAGCCATACAAGTAGTGCAAGGGTTCGAACGCAGCGGACCGACCAAGCTCCTCCTTGGCCTTATCCGAGCTGGACAAGTCCCAGTAAGTCCCGCTGAGAGTCCGGTACAAGGCGCATAATATGGCCGGGGCTAGATTGAAAAGCTCGCCCCTTGCCATCCTGGAAACCGCAAGGAAGGTCCCCGGACGGATAACCTCGCCAGAACATGGAAGCACGAACCGACAGAGGAAGATGACCAGCCCGGCAGCTCGGTAAACCGCTCACCACTCCTCGCTGTCACGCCTCAAGCCAAGGATTTCCCAGGGACACTGCTTTCCCTCCATTGAATGCTTCTCTCGAGCCAAAGAGTCGATAGGCCTCACGAAGGAACGAAGCGGAGGTCTTTGCATTTGAGCGATCTTCTACATCGGATGGGCCGAAGGTGCCGGCGACCTATACTCGCCTCTGAACCAAAAGTCGACCCAAGAAGAAGGACGCACTCGATCTGACTGATCCCGCGCCGCGATGATAGCATATGCCTTGAATAAAAGAAGGCAAGAACTCGGAGCGAAGCTGCTGTCCAACAGATCATTCAGGGCTGGCACCTCCTCCTGGTAGTAATTCCGTACTTCGGGGCACCCGGAGACGATGTGGACGTCGCGAAGCGAGATTCCTATCTCCCCCGCTCCAGTAAGGAAAGTGTTGGTGTCCGGACACCAAAGCTCACAAAGTGCGCGATACATCCCCTCAGGGCGGCTGTATTCTCGACGAGCCGGTGCCAGAAACTTGGCTAATAAGTTCATCTCGGGTTTTGCGCCAAAGACCTCGTAGAGCTCGCCCATCCATTCACGAAAACCGCAAAGGTATTGAACGTCTCCCCGAGGCCAAGAATCGGTCCCCCATCGGGTCCGTCGGGCGCATATCTTCGAGGCAACAACCGGCGTAGGCACGAAATCTTCATCACAATGGTGGAACGGAATACTCAAACTCGGCCGGAGAAGCTTCATGGAAATCCCTTCATCAGTGTAGATCTTCTCGCTCAATTTCGGCATCCCGCAAGTCGCATCTGCGACTCCATCTTCCGTGATGCGCTCGTGGACAAAGACACGGAGCAACGACAGAAGGTCTTCCCGCTGCGAGTTGCGGTAACGGTGCACCCGAGTATGGGGGAAGCGAAGGCACCTCCTCCTATCGGAGAGGTCCTCAGCTATCCACCCCGGAGAAGTCAAACTCTCAAAGACGCGAGCCCTGGAGAACCACGAAGGGAAGCAAGTCAAAACAAGTGCGTATCAAAAAAAAAAAAAAAAAACCAAGAGGGGCCCACACCCCCCTGTCAGAAGGATCGCCCGACTCAAGGTCACGCCATCGTTTGCGCCCAGACGTTCGCACCGCGCTCCCGAGGACCATACATCGCCCGTACCGGCCAACTACCCTCTAGCCATGCGGCGTCCGCACACCACCCGTACCGGCCGACCACACCGGTGCCATCCAGCCAGAGCCGCAGCCACCTGCGTACCCGGTCGCCGCACGGCACTGTGTCACTCGCCAGTCAACCCGCACCTGCGTCGCGGCCCGTGCGCCACTTGCCGACGCTACTAACACCGGTGCCTTCGCAGACCAAAAAAAAAAAAAAAGAGTGCAAAAGGAAAGGAAGAGAAGCTGCAAAAAAAAAAAACGAAAGCAGCAAGTGGTGCCCGCAACCCTCTTCCGATCCGGGATCGCACAGGAAACGGGGGGGGGGGGGGGGGGGCGCAGCCTTCCCCCACTCTGAGCCGGACAGCCAAGAAAAAAAAAAAAAAAAGAAAAAAAAAAGGAAAGAGAGCAGCAGCAACAGCCGGGGCCCCACTTCCCCGACCCAGTCGGGGCCGCGCCCGACCAAGCCGCCGCCGCCCCGTGCCACACGGGCCCGCGCCCCTATCCGATCCGGTCGCGGCCGAGCCCGACCCGGCCGCCGCGACCCCCGCGCCCGCACCCGGCCGCCGCGCACCCCTCGCGCCGCCACCGCCCGCGTGCCACCGCGCCTCAGCCCCGCGCCGCCTGCCGCTCGCCCGCGCGCCGCGCCGCAGCCCTGCCGCCACCCGCGCGCCGCTGCCGTTGCTGCTTCCACGGGCCGGAGCCGAAAAAGGAGAAGAAAGAAAAAAAAAAAAAGAGAAAGAGAAGAAAGAAAAAGAAAAAGGAGAAAAAAAAAGAAAAAGGAAAGGAAGAAGAAGAAGAAGAAGAAGAAGGAGGAAGAGAGAGGCGGCGAAGGCGACCCGCACCTCAGCCGCGCTCCTCCATCCTCCCCGCCTCGGTCCTCGTCGCATCGCCGCTTCGGGCCCGTCTTCGCAACGACCTCCAAATCGCGCACCATCGCCGCCAACGAAAGAGGCGATACCGGAAAGACAGAGCAAGTCGCGTGCAATCCCAGGCAGCTCTCTTCCGACGGCGGTCTCCAGAAGCCGGAAGAACCTTAAAAAAGAAGCACAATGGCGGATGAAGGGGGTAGGGGTCCTTAAATAGACTCCCAACCCCGCCCACAAAAGGAATCAAGGACAAGCTCTCTACGATTCCTACGTGTCCAAACCCTACACATTCTCACCGACGCACTCGTCCTTGAGGGGGCATTTGTAGACACACGAATTTCGTCTGACCCGGACCCGACTTGCGTGTGCCAACGCGGACCGGGCCCGATTCGCACCCAGCAAAAGAGGAGTGGACCCCTCGCTTAAAGGGGGGGTCGGCCCCTACTAGGGTCCGAACCCCATGGGGGCCGGCCCTACTAGGACCCGAACCCCATGGGGGCCGGCCCTATGGGGACCCGAACTCCATGAGGGGCCGGCCGGCCCTGAAAAGGAAAGAAAAGAAAAGGAAAGAAAAGAAAGAAAAGGAAATAAATACCGCCATGCGCGGGGGGAGGTTGCGTATGACGTCTGCACACACGCGGATCTTCGCCGATCCCTCGATCCGACGCACAAGAAGAAGCGCCCGATCGCCATTGATTTCGTGCGCAAAATCCAGCCATAATTGCCCCGCCAGGAAAGGAAAGCGAATGAAGACTTATTCCCCTCATCAATGGATGAATAAATCTTGGGTAATTATGAGGGAGATATTAAAGGGATTTTAAATTAAAACTTCCCATATCTCTCCCCTCCCCTTTGCCTATAAATAGAGGGGGTGGGGGAAGGTTCAAGGGGCGGTTGAAGACTGAAGACGAAGCGCGGGAGCTCTGCAAAAGAGGAGACGCTTCTTCACCGACCCAAGGCTTCACGAGGCACGGGCAAGCCTGTCCCGCCGGGATCGGCTTAGTCCATTGAAAGCCCTCATCAACGTGAAGACCCTTGCACACGAAGATCAAGACTTCGACTCCGTGCACGAAGAAGAAAGCTCGGAGAAGAAGATCCTTCGACTCCGAAGACGCCAGAAGCAAAGGCCGGAGAAGAAGCTCGGAGCGGCACTACCCCGTCGGCTCCAACAAATCCTCGACCCCGATCAAGCTCCAAAGCCCGGAGGAGAGAAACGAAGCGTCATCACCCCGTCGCCTTCGACAAACGTCTGCACCATCCACGAAGAAGAAAGCCTGGAGCAGACCACCTGAAGCGTCGCTACCCCCCGTCGTCTTCATCAACAAAAGCCGACGATACAACCGTCGCATGGAGACCGTCTCTACCCCCGCCGTCTTCACCAACAAAAGCCGACGCTACAACCGTCGCACGGAGACCGGTGCTACCCCCACCATCTTCGAAAGCATCCTTTGACTCCGATCACGCCAAAGAAGCCCGGAGAAGAAGAAAAGTCAAGCCGACACCCAAGCCGTCAAAGCACCGAAGAAGTAGCCCACGTCGTTCGAAGGAGACCGAGTTGACGCTGAAGCTAAAGTCTACGCAAGAAGCCAGAGCAAAGCCCCAGTAAAGCCCGTGCCAAAGCAGCGCAAGTGCCAAAGCCAAGCGACTACGCCGGCCACGAGCAAAAGCACCGCACGTTCTAGCCGATACGACGCGAAGTCCGGAAGAACGAAAGCATCGCACGTCTCTCCCGGCTACGTCCAAGTGCAAGCGCCGAAGCAAAGCAAAAGCCAGAGCCACGCCGGAGCCAAGCCAAAGCCAAAAAGCCGAAGCCAAAGCCGACGCCAAAAGCACGATCGACGCCGCGAACCGACGATCAAGGACGCCGAGGTCAAGCAAGGCGTGAGGAAGACACGAAGACCGAGGAACGAAGCCGGAAAACCCCCTAGCCGAGAAAGCGCGAAGCACGGAAGGGACAAAGCAACGGTGGACATTCCTTAGCCTCTCCAAAACCCTCACCCTGTAAAGACCTCTGTCCTGGGCAACCCCTTCAGAGCTCTCGCACGAACACCACGTGGAGACGCGGATCAAAGGGATCCTCCAGAAGATCTTTTCCACAATCCCCTGATTAAAACTCGCCGCAACCCGGACTCGCTACACCCGAGCCACCCGGGTCCCGGCCACACTTGTAATCTGGTTTTGCGCAATAAAGTCAACCCGTACCTTTTTCCGCGCAGACAAACATATATATGCTATTCATCCTTAGCTAATAGCAGATTACCTCATTGAGTCCTTTGCCCTATATTTTCTCTTAGTTGCATTTGTTAATGTATAGAGATGGGTCGGGTTAATGCACAGTCGGGTCGGGTTGTATGGTTATACATGTACATATATATTAGGCTTGAGTCCCTCAATAGAGAGCATTCCATTCCTCTCCAAACCCTAGCCGTCATCTCCTACCATGGTATCAGAGCTCTAGGGTTCTTCCGCGCGACGACGACGACGATGGTCTCCTCTTCCGGCCTCCCTTCACCCGGTAGCCCCTCCCCTCCGGCCTCCCTCCACCCGGTAGACCCCTGACCCCTCCCCTCCCTCCACCCGCCCTTCCCCCCCCTTCCTCCACCCGGCAGGCCCCCGCCCCCTCCTCTTCACCCGCCCGGCCCCCCCGCCCCCCTCTCTCCACCCCCCCGATCCCCCTCCTCCACTCGACCACCCCCCCGACACCCCTCCTCCACCCCCCCGACCCCCCTCCTCCACCCGACCACCCCCCCGACCTCCCTCCTCCACCCCCCCGACCCCCCTCCTCCACCCGACCGGCCCCCCCACGTACCCCTTACCTCAGCCCACCCCCCCTCCCCCGCGCTCTCTCCTCCGCTCACCCGGCCTCCTCGACCCCTTCACCCGCCCGGCCCCCCCGATCTCTCCCCTTCGCCCGATAGCTTCTCCCGGATCCCCCCTCTGTTGAGCTTCCTCCATGGCATCTCCTACCGTGCCGTCCGTCGTTGCAATCTCTCCACCGCTGAAGGCGGTCGCCTTTCAATTGTCATCGGCCAGCGACTGGCCTGATTAGTCACTCACCATCGAGGCCGCGCTCTCCAGTCGTGATCTGTGGGGTCACATAACCATCGATGATCCTCCTCCAGCTGTCCTTTTCGGCTCCTCTGTCACCAGCAGTGCCGCGTCCTCTGCTGCGACTGCTACTGTCACGACTACTCCCACAGCAGCCACGGTTGCTGCTCTCACGTGGCAACGCCACGATCAGGCCATCCGGGCCTATCTCCTGGACTCTGTTGCTTGTCCGCTCCTTGCTCCCATCGGCCGCCTTCCTACAGTGCACGCGATGTGGGAGTATCTCTGGGACCGGTTTCTCCCGCGCGGCGGTGCACGCTGGCATCAGCTTATTTGTGACTCGCAGTCTGCACGTTAGGGGGAGCGCACGATTCAGGACTTCTTCAGTCTGATGAGTGCATATTGGCACGAGCTGGACTCCCTGATCCCGGAGCGGTGTGCTTGCCCCCGCTCTCAGGATTTCCAGCGCTACCTCGATGAGGGCCACTTGCACCAGTTCCTGGCAGCGCTTCGGTCGAACTTTGCTCTCATCGCTGCTCAGCTCCTGCACCGTGAGCCACTCCCTCAGCTAGAGGATGCTCTACTCACCTTGGTCGATGAGTGATGCAGGCACCAATAAGGTACACTACAATCCTAAGCCCTTTTAGGGTCTTCTTTGGTTAATAACTAGTGTTTGATTATCAATATAGCGACATATGACTCAAAAGGACAGCAACATAGATCGTCTCACGCAGTTCTATAAGTTTATGCAATCAACATAAGGCAGATTTAAGACTTAAAACAAATAAAGAACGCAATATTATCACATAAAACTGATTTTCAGTACATAATAGAGTCAATCGCAGCAATAGATATGTAAATTGAACAATAGGCATGCATCAGATTTTCACTAAAATAGGTTAGATATGTTTGCTAGGGTTACCGACAGACTATAGATGGTGAATCTAGCAAATAGGCGTAAGTTATGGCTTCAACTAGCGATGAAAGGGATGATGACGGCTGCGATGCGGAGCGGAGGCAATGGAAACGAATGGAAACTGATGCGGATGCGAGGGGAAATAAAGAAAAGAAAAGATACTGCCTGGGATTTCCCGCCGTGGGTCGATTGCGAGGATGCGCCGATGATCCCGCACACGGAGCAAGGCCGGGCATCGGGAGAAGCCGGAACCTTCGGAAAATCAGCACCAAGGCCTTCACGAGGCGAAGTCGTGGAAGCGGCGAGGATCGGGGACACGCGTCTCGCCTGGAAGCACTCACGAAGAGGCACAATATTTCAGCAATTCATCAAAATCTGAATTTCTCATTCTTTCTTCATCTTTTGTAGGATTAGGGTTTGTTTGGATGGCTAAGATCAAAGGCCAATTAGGGTTAGATGGTGTGGATGCAAGGGACCAAGAAAGGCAAGAAAAGGGAGAGAAACAAGGGAGAGAAGAGAGGGAACGAACAAGGGGGGAGGCCGGCCTTAGGATCCGCGTGGAAGGGTGTGGGGCCGGCCGGTTCACGGGAAAAGAGAAGGGGGGAATCGGTAATGCTATAGATGCACTATTGGGCTTAAGATAAGCCCATTTAAAACCCTATGAAGCCCATAACTTGCCATGTCATCAAAATAGAGTTATTTCGCCATCTAACCGTCGGTTTCGAGATCTAATCTCGTCCGTCGGTGCCCCGCAAACACACACACCCATAATTTTATTAATATCATGCTGAAACTCACCCGAGAAGACCCGGATTCAATCCGAAAAGCCCTCGGATGAGATCATGGACATCCCCCATGAACTGGGCAAGAACAGAAATAAAACTAAATGCTGAAATAAGGCCAAAAACAGGGAAAAATGGCCAAAAACTGAAATAAACAACTAACAAGTCCCAACGGCTAATGTCATCCAAACATAAAATAAAAACGACAGTAAATAAATGTCTCCGACGATAAACGGAAGATGCGGTGATGATCTGATGATGCTGATCATGCTGCATCAATGAGGAGACCCGCCTTCAGACTCAGGGCACTCGTCCTCCTCCACTTGCTCCTAGCTCCGACACTGTCCTGGCGGCCGGGTTCTCCGATGAGACTGTCTTCTGTCACTACTGCAAAGAGCCCGGACACATGAAGCGTGAATGCCCTACACATCCTCCACGCAACCCCCGCTGAGATCCGGATGAGAGAGCCTCACGCTGGGCTTCGGCTTCCCGTGACGATCGACGCGGTGGTCGAGGTGGACGGAGCCGTGGACGTGGTTCGTCCTCTTTCCGCCACTTTGGTGGTACAACGGCTACTGTAGAGGCCTCGACGCTCCCCACTGCTACCACAGCACCTTCTCAGCCTGAGTCGGACCGTCTTCAGCGCCTCGAGGAGCTCCTTCTTCGCCACCTAGCCTCCACCGGCTCCGCGACTGCTCACGGCTTGTCTGCCACCTCTGGTACTACTACTCCATGGATCTTCGATTCGGGTGGCTCCTGTCACCTCACCTTTGACTCCACTGTACTCACTGACTATTCTCCCACTGCCACCCACTAGGAGGTTCGCACTGTGGATGGGACTTTCGTCCCTATTCCGCAATGTGGATCCATCACTACTACCTCTGACCCTTTTGGTCGCTTGACCCTACCCCATGTCCATCATGCCCCCCGTCTTAACATTAGTCTGATCTCTATCAGTTCTCTTTGTGACTCTGGCCTGACTATCACCTTCACCCCTTCTGTTTGTGTTGTGCAGGATTCGCGGACGGGTTAGAGGATTGGGCTGGGCCGTAGAGCAGGAGGACTTTACCAGCTGGACCATCTACATGTGTCTTCCGTTCCTGTTGCGTCTGTCATGTCTGTTACCTCTGATGCCGACCTGTGGCACAGAAGGTTAGGTCATATATCAAATGATCGACTCAAAAGCGTATTCCGTTCGAGCGCTTTGGGTCGAGCGTCTTTCTCTCCTCTCTCTGTTTGTATGGGTTGTAGACTGGCAAAGCATCTAGCTCTTCCCTTCTCTGCTAGTGCTTCCCAATATGATGCTTTATTTGATTTAGTACATTCAGACATTTGGGTCCCTGCACCTGTTGCATCGATTTCTGGCTTCATATATTATGTGTGTTTTATCGATGACTACTCTAGATGCACCTGGGTTTATCTTATGCGTCACCGGTCTGAAGTCCCTTATATCTTTAGGAGATTCACCACTATGATACATACTCAGTTTGGTCAGCGCATCAAGACATTTCGGTCTGATTGTGCCAAGGAGTATCTCTTCTGAGATGCGTGAGATTCTTCAATCTCAAGGCACTCTTCACTAGCAGTCCTGTCCCTACACCCATGAGCAGAACGGAGTCGCCGAGCGCAAGCATTGCCATGTCCTTGAGACCGCACGAGCTTTGCTTATCTCTGCGTCTGTTCCTCACTCCTACTGGGCTGAAGCTGTCATGACGGCTGTCCACCTTATCAATATCACTCCGTCCTCTGCTCTGTCCGGTGCCGCCCCATATGAGCATCTTCACTACAACCCACCTGACTACTCTCTTCTTCGTACGTTTGGCTGCACATGCTTTTTCTTCTTCCTCCCCATGAGTGCACCAAACTCTCTGCGAGGTCTGTTAGGTGTGTTCACTTGGGGCTCAGTCGGGAGCACAAGGGGTATCGTTGCTACGATCCCTTGGCTCGCCGGATCCGTGTCTCTCGTCACGTTTCCTTTGTTGAGGATGTCCCGTACTTTTCTCCTGAGTCTCGGGATCTTTCCTTCCCTCTTGCGTCACCCTCCTCGCCTTCCTCACTTCTCCACATACTGCTGCCCCACCCATGCCTCCTCCACCTCCATCTTCCCCACCACCACCTACACCACCACCACCACCTTCTCCTCCGTCTTCCCTGTCACCTACACCACCACCACCACCTGTCACGCGTGTCTACGTTCGTCGCTCTACCGTTCCTCCCTCTCAGTCAGTTTCAGCTGATACCTCCTCCCCACCTGCAGCTGCTCCCCCCTGCCCGATCGCGGATCCTGGCCCTATTTGGCGATACCCTATGCGCGAACATCACCCTCCTGCTCGCTATGACTACTCTCCTAACAGGTTTGGCTACTCTGTGTTTACTCCTGCTTCCTCTGACACTTCTGGACACTCTGCTGTTGCCTCCTACTCTCTGTCCTATCAGGCCTTTCTTACAGCCCTTCACACCCACCAGGAGCCCCAGTCGTACCGTGAGGCAGTTGTTCACCCAGAGTGGCGACAGGCCATGACAGTCGAGCTTGAGGCCTTTCAGCGGACCCAGACATGGGATTTGGTTCCCTGTCCCACGGGCGTGGTTCCTGTCAGCTGCAAATGGATCTTCAAGATCAAGACTCGACCTGATGGGTCCATTGAGCGGCATAAGGCGCGCCTTGTTGCTCGAGGTTTTTCCCAGGAGTATAGGATTGACTACGAGGAGACGTTTGCTCCAGTGGCTCGGATGACTACCGTTCGCACCCTCTTAGCTGTGGCAGCTGCTAGAGGGTGGCCTCTACATCAGATGGATATGACTAATGCATTTCTTCACGGTGATCTCTCCGAGAAGGTATACATGGCTCCTCCACCGGGCGTCCCTGCTCCTTCAGGTCATGTATGCCGTTTGCGCCGAGCCATCTATAGGCTCAAGCAGGCCCCTCGTGCCTGGTTTGAGCGATTCCGCAGTGCAGTCCTGGCTGCCGGGTTTGTTGTGCGCCACTCCGACTATGCCCTGTTCACTCCCTCCTCCAGTCAGGGTATTGCAGTTCTTCTTCTCTGTGTGGATGATATGATCATCACCGGGGATGACAGTGTCACCATAGCATCCCTTCAGCGTCATCTCCAGAGTCAGTTTGAGATGAAAGATCTGGGCTCTCTTCGCTACTTTTTGGGCCTCGAGATTGCCCGGTCAGCTCATGGTCTGTTGGTCTCCCAGTAAAAGTACATCTCCGACATCTTTGCCGATGCTGCTCTTACTGACTCTCGCACTGCTGACACACCCATAGAGCTCAATTTGAAGCTTCTTGCTATAGATGGTGAGCCGCTCCAGGATGTCTCCCGCTACCAGAGGCTGGTTGGGATGCTCGTCTACCTCACTATGACCCGACCAGACATTGCCCATGCTATTGGCATTGTCAGTCAGTTTGTTCAGGCTCCACGTTCAGTTCACTATACAGCAGTCCTTCAGATTATCCGCTACCTCCGAGGCACCGTCACCCGTTCACTACTGTTTCCCTCCACCTCTCCGTTGGTGTTGCGTGCCTACTCCGATGCAGATTGGGCAGGAGATGTAGCCACTCGCCGCTCTACTACCGGATACTGTGTATTTCTTGGTGATTCTCTTATTTCGTGGCGCAGCAAGAAACATGAGTCTGTTGCTCGTTCCAGTACCGAAGCCGAATACAGGGCTATGGCTTCCACCACCGTAGAGATTGTCTGGCTTCGCCGCCTTCTACTCGACTTGGGAGTTGTGATATCCCAGCCCATGCCTCTCTTCCGTGACAACCGGAGTGCTATTCAGATTGCTAGTAACCCGGTCTTCCACGAGCGAACAAAACACATTGAGGTTGATTGTCACTACGTTCGCCAAGAGTTTCTCGACCATACTATCTCCTTGCCATTAATTTCATCATCGGAGCAGACTGCTGATTTTCTAACGAAGCCCCTTACGATAGGTCGCTTCCGGCACTTTATCGGCAAACTCTCGGTTCATGATCCACCGTGAGTTTGAGGGGGAGTGTTAATGTATAGAGATGGGTCGGGTTACATGTACAGCCGGGTCGGGTTGTATGGTTATACATGTACATATATATTGGGCTTGAGTCCCTAAATAGAGAGCATTCCATTCCTCTCCAAACCCTAGCCGTCATCTCCTAACAACATTATACTGAAAACCATGTTTAGAATCTAAACATTCTTCCTCTTATTTCTAGACCTTCAATAATTAGAAAATAAGCTCTTTCGTTTTCATGCCCATTGTTACTTTCTAAAGGTTTGTTCCAAACTTCCAGAACTCCTCCCCATAAGTTGATGGTGATTTTGTAGTTGATAAGAAAACCTTAATTTCAATGGAATAACATAAAAGATTATCTCAAGGATGGAAATTTTACCGGATAATAATTTCCCGCAACAGGTTGAGTCACCTCAAGATTCCAATCTTCCCTATAATTTCGAACCTAGAGACAAAATCCATCAACAATATGAGATTAAAGACCCAATTCAAATTAGATAATACACAGAGGAAAGATTTGTTGTAACTGGTGTAAGATTTATGAAAAGTGCAGGATAAGCATCTAAGTCACCAATGTACACCATACACTAAAATATGGATATCTTAAAACATATGGATATCAAAATTTAATCTTCCCTATTGTCTAACCATGGATCAATTATAACAAATATGCTATTATATATAGTCAATGTGTGCCATCTTGAAACCACTTGATATTTGACGCATAGGCTTGAACAATCCTGATCATTTTTTAAAAAAACTTTTTGGACATTTTAAGTGACGTAGATCTTAATGAAAGATATGGATTTGTGGTTTAAATGGCTTATGCTGCATTTTAGTAGCGTAAGAATACAAAATATTACACCATTGTTGATGATCCCTCATCATAAACAATATTAAATAAGATTCAAGACACTCAAAAGCTTGAACTAGTCCAAGATTTACATAATGTAATCTCATACTAAACCGCTAAGCATTACGTTGTGCAACTAAGACTTGGACAAAAGAAATAAAATATTCAATATTGACTTTAGTGAAATGCAAAGGAAGACATATTTGGTGATTGAAAAATACCGACAAGTTCAAGCTTAACTTAAACACGGAAGCACAAAAGTTAGATATATATCAATATATCCTGACCTCATAGTTTATAAGCTTGTACTTCTCAATACTTACAATGTCATGCGATAAGTAGGAGCCTGTTCAACTATAATCCACTACCATTGATATAAATTGCAGCATATAGCTAAATATTCATTTATATGAGCTTGCATTTGCAGAAAGCATAATTTATAGTGCAAAGCATATTTGATCAAAAGCCAGGCAACTTTAAGGTAATGTCATCATCATAACATCAATATTGATTGCAAAACAATGTGTAGGAAAGATATGTCTCATCTCCCCAGTCCCACTTGGCAACATTACTTAAACAGATGAGGAACAAGAACAAATGTATCCTAAATAAGCATTTTTATTCATGATTATTTTTTTAGATTAATATACAAGTTAACTAAGACAATGTTTCTTTACACCTTTCAATCATATATTTCAAACAATATAATGTTATGGTGTCATTACTCAATTGATCATAATAATTATGTGATGTTATATCATAATAATAATGTAACTAATGTACAAATATGTAGTGCCAATCATTTTTTTCTTGGAAGCTACCACCTTATCACCTTCTTATGGGTTGAATATGTATATATTTTTGTAGCCATAATAGTTTTAGAAAACACCATATTATTTCCAAGGTAAGATAGTATTGAAGTTGCGAATATGGACAATGTATGTGTCGTAGCCTTAACAGTAGTTAGAAATCACCATATTATTTCCAGGGCCACATGATATTTGAGTTGTGTTAAGTAGCTCGTAATAGAATATTTTCTACTCTTTTTCTATCCGTTCACATCCAAGCTCGAAACTTGCTTGTGTACGTGGTCCATTAGTCCCCTGCCTACAACAACCATATGTCATTTTACCTCATTAGGCCTACACCCTTGAAATGTACTAAGTAAGAGTCGTAGCCCTAATAGTAGTAAGAAAACATATTATTTCCAGGGCCACATGGTATTGAAGTTTGTTAAGCAGCTCGTAAAAGGACATTTTCTATTTTTCATCTAGCCATTTGCATCCAAGCTCGAAACTCCTATACGCCGTCCATTTGGATTTTGCCTACAATTACTATTTCTTTGATGCTATCTTTTTAACATGGTCCAACATTGTGTGTACCCAATTGAACCTGCTATCTACGCCCCCAATCTCTTAACAACGCCCAACATTATCCAAGCCCCACCTGGTGTCGTGATGTCCACCTGACATGATGTGCATGATGTGGGCACTCAAAGGCACAGTCTCACATTGCATGATGTCCTGTGCCTTCTATTGCCTATTTTGCAGCAATCACCTACCTACCACAAGCAGATCCCACCTATGATTCTCCAGCCTTTCAATTACCTTTAATTATCTTTGCTTTGGTTCCTCACAGTCATTCAAAGCCCTCTGTCACCCTCCAGATGTTTCTGCAGTCATTATGCAGGTATGCCTTAGCCTTGTCTGAAGTGGTGGTAGTGACTCTATTTTGTTTATCACCCCATCATGTTTTTGATATTGTACTTTGACCCCATCCTATTCAATGGGATGTCCCACTCCATCTCGATAGTCTCTGCATTTCTTAACGCTATATAGTTCCTCCCAATCTGGATGTATTCTGACTTTACCCGCGCAAGGTGGAGCACTTTTTAACCTAAAATTTGTTCTGAGCATGCTGTTTGCAGCCAATAACTATTATGTTCCATGCCTACCTCCATTAGAATTTCTTCAACTTGGAACTATTACACAACTGCATAGCCAATGAATCTCAGTGATATCTCAGTATATGCATCCATCATCAATTTGTTGTTTTGTCCCTCACATTTGCTACTGGATGACACAGATGTTTTGTAGAACCAGAATGCCTGGAGTCCTTCCCAAGGTTGTCGTCACTAGTCCTCACTTCTAGCCAACTCCATTTGAGCCCACAAAGCAAATTTTTCTCTCTTAGAGGAAGGCATCAACCTTGTGCTCCAAGCTAAGTGTTCCATATTTAGTCCATCTTGTCACCTAATCCTTGGTTTGTGACTTTCATTTGGCTGCCTTTGCCGAATCAATACACATATTCACTCGAAGCACACCAAAGTTAATTATATGGCCTGTTTCATTCCATCTACTCATTGATGCATAAAATCTCAGTAACCATATTGATGCATCATCCACATTATATGAATTGTTAGAAGGTGACAATCAAAGGTTGCTTATCGATCCCCTTGCTTGGTGGATCATCTCAATATCTACTTTTTTTGCGAGTAGCATGATGAGCATAAAGAACTCTTCTTGGTTTATTAGGGTGAACACTCCATGTACACAAAAAAAATCTATGCCTTCATGCAATACATTGACACCAAAAGGGGTTAATATGCCAATCCCGCTGAATACGACACCAAGAGAAGGGAGTGCACTTTGCAAAAGCTTCTTTAAGTTCATGATGGGTCTCTAGATTGAGTCACTAGACTGAACAATTTCCATGGGTTTCACAACTATCCACTCGTGGTACTGCTCTCAAGGAGGTTGTCGCTGAGTAGACTCTGTTTGTGACTTTTGGGGTTTATCATGTCCTCTTGCTCGATTGCCCATGCCATTTAGCAGTTATCTTATACTCATGGTTTAAAAGTTGAGCAAATAGAAACACTCCCAAACCAAATAAAAAACCCGAACCTACCTGGTTCGGATTTCGGAAGACCCGAACCCACATAGTCATCTCCTACCAGTATGGAATAGAACATGTCAAACAATATCTTCTTCATGTAAAACCTACTCAATTTAGATTGGGAAAATAGTATGAATTTTATGAAACTTTGTTCGGTCGGCCTGGATCGGATTCAGTTCGTCCCTATTCATACTCAGTTCGCCCTGCTTGGATCCGGTTTATCTGAATTGAATTCAGACAAGGCCTCATCAGACCAGATTCAAACGAATCAAGCCCAATCGGACCAAAGTCGATTCCAACATTCACGAATTATAATTTTGTATTTTTTAACATTTTTTAATGAAATGATCGAACCTGAACCTGAACCGACTAAATTGGTTCATTTCTTGCCCCATTCGAATCCAAACTAGAACCTGAATTTTCAAAACGTGCTTACACTACCTCGCCAGTATTCTCCACAGCCCCAACTCAATGTAATTTAAGTCCTCGCTCAACTAATGCCAAAGGGACATGTTGCATTGAGTGTTGGTACAGCCCCTATTTTGGGCATATGAATCAAAATTGCAAGAAGAAATAAGCTAATCTACAATACACTGAGCTTTGTGCACCTATTGTATGTGCTTCCTCGCCCTTTCCGCTCTTGAGGGCAACTGAAGATCTAATTTCCATATGTAGGTATTCGGTTTATCTGCTACACCAATATCTCTACAGTCTCTACTATAAGTCTGTAACCTAGGCCATAATCCAGTTGATACAAATAGACAAAGGCTAAAGACTAGGCCCTATTACCTACAAGAGAAATTTCAGCACCGTAGTGGATGCCTCCTCTAACTTTAGTTTTTTCCCAATTACGGTCGCACAGGCAAAGTCCAAAATTTCGACATTGCCCAAAATTTTGACACCGCAAGATATGGAAATATTGCGTGCAAATATTTCGACAGTACGGATATATTGTAGTTTTAAAAGAATGATGAAAATATTGATTAAATCATGAAAATTTTCAATTAATACCTGAACAACCAGAAAGCGAGCATAGATTCACACTTCGCAACACTTAAATCCCATTTCTACACTATCTACGGGTATGGAGTTCCACATTATGTATTTAGTATAGTCTGTATAGATGCATAACAATCTAACATGGATATTGATTAAATGATAGAATTTAGAAATGAAACTTTGGACAATCATAAATCAAACACAGATATACACTTTCGAACACTTCAATAACATTTCTACACCATTTACTAGTGTGGAACTCTATATGGCATGTATTTCTAAACATATTGTGTAGCTATATATCACTCTCAAATTATTGTGAATGTTGAAAAATTGGGGGTTTGAGAAATTAGGGAAAAAGTTGGGGGAAATGGTAAAATAGGGTTAATTATGGGAAGCTAGGGTAAGTTTTAGGAAATTAGGGTAAACCAGGGGTGAAGTTTGGAAAATTTGACAAATTTTGGGGTAAATTTGGTAAATTAGGGGTAAGTTTTGGGAAATTTTGGAAAGTTGAGAGAAATTTCGGCCGAAAAAATCTCAAAATTTAGAGAAATTTAAAAAATTCTGGCCGAAATTTTGAGAAATGGCTGCAAAATTCGTTTCAAATGTTTATACCCTATATTTTATTTCGAGGGATGTGAATTTTGCAAAATATGCCTAAATTAGGTTCCTTGATGGCAGGAATAGGCATCCCTGCGATCTTGAATTTTGAATTTACTGAGTCCAATGTGAACTTATTTCTGGAACCTTGTTAGTTCCCTACCATATCCGTTTATGGAAAGCGATCCGATGCTTCCTTAGTGTTAGGAGATGACGGCTAGGGTTTGGAGAGGAATAGAATGCATTCCATTGAGGGACTCAAGCCCAATATATGTACATGTATATCTATACAATCCGACCCGACTGTACAGTAAACCCGACCCATCTATATGTACATTAACACTCCCCCTCAAACTCACGGTAAATCATGAACCGAGAGTTTGCCTAGAAAATGCCGGAAGCGAGCAATCTCAGGGGCTTCGTCAGAAAATCAGCAGTCTGCTCCGATGAGGAAATGAAAGGCAGGGAGATGGTGTGGTCGAGAAACGCCTGGCGAACATAATGACAATCAACTTCAATATGTTTTGTTCGCTCATGGAAGACCGGGTTGCTTGCAATCTGAATAGCACTCCGGTTGTCACAGAAGAGAGGGGTGGGCTCGGATATCACCACTCCCAAGTCGAACAGAAGGCGGCGAAGCCAGACAATATCGGCGGTGGTGGAAGCCATAGGCCTGTATTCGGCTTCGGTGCTGGAGCGAGCAACAGACTCCTGCTTCTTTCTGCGCCACGAAATCAGTGAATTACCCAGAAATACACAGTATCTTGTAGTAGATCGACGAGTGGCTGCATCTCCTGCCCAATCTGCATTGGAGTAGGCACGCAGCACCAACGGAGAGGTGGAGGGAAACAGTAGTGAACGGGTGATGGTGCCCCGGAGGTAGCGGATAATCCGAAGAACAGCTGCATAGTGTACTGACCGTGGAGCCTGAACAAACTGACTGACAATGCCAACAGCATGGGCAATGTCTAGCCGGGTCATGGTGAGATAGACGAGCATCCCAACCAGCCTCTGGTAGCGGGAGACATCCTGGAGCGGCTCACCATCTGTAACGAGAAGCTTCAAATTGAGCTCCATGGGTGTATCAGCAGTGCGTGTGTCAGTAAGAGCAGCATCAGCAAGGATGTCGGAGATGTACTTCTGCTGGGAGACCAACAGACCACGAGTTGAACGGGCAATCTCAAGGCCCAAAAAGTAGCGAAGAGAGCCCAGATCTTTCATCTCAAACTGACTCTGGAGGTGCCGCTGGAGAGAGGCAATGGTGGCACTGTCATCCCCAGTGATGATCATATCATCCACATAGAGGAGAAGAACTGCAATGCCCTGACTGGAGGAGCGAGTGAATAAGGCATAGTCGGAGTGACGCTCAACAAACCCGGCCGCCAGAACTGCACCGCGAAATCGCTCAAACCAGGCACGAGGGGCCTGCTTGAGCCCATAGATGGCTTGGCGCAACCGACACACGTGCCCTGGAGGAACTGAAATGCCCGGAGGAGGAGCCATGTAGACTTCCTCGGAGAGATCACCGTGGAGAAACACATTGGTGACATCCATCTGATGGAGAGGCCACCCTCGAGCAGCTGCCACAGCTAAGAGGGTGCGCACAGTAGTCATCCGAGCAACTGGAGCAAACGTCTCCTCGTAGTCAATCCCATACTCCTAGGAGAAGCCACGAGCAACGAGGCGAGCCTTGTGCCGCTCAATGGATCCGTCAGGTCGAGTCTTGACCTTGAATATCCACTTGCAGCTAACAGGAACCACCCCGAAGGGACAAGGCACCAACTCCCATGTCTGGGTCTGCTGAAAAGCCTCAAGCTCAACTGACATGGCCTGCCGCCACTCTGGATGTAACGCTGCCTCAAGGTACGATTGGGGCTCCCGATGGGTGTATATAGCAGTAAGAAAAGCCTGAAAGGATGGTGAATAGAAGACACTGGCAGAGTAGCCAGAAGAGTCAGGAGAGTCAGAGGAAAAAGTAGAGTAGCCAAACCTGTCAGGAGAGTAGTCATATCTGTCAGAAGGGTGATGTTTGCGCGCTGGGTAGCGTCGAACAGGAGCAGGATCCACGACCGAGGAGGAGGGGGCAGCAGCATCAGGCGAGGGAGTACCAGTGTGAACCGACTCTGGAGGAGGAGCTGCAGACCGACGAACATAGACACGAGTAACAGGTCGTGGTGGAGGTGGCGAGGGAGACGGAGGAGGTGGTAGTGATGGTGGTGGTGGTGGTGGAGGTGGCGGGGAAGATGGAGGTGGAGTAGGCGTGGATGGGGCAGTGTAGTCAAGGCGTTAAGGCGGACTCAAGGCGCTCAACCTTACTGGCGCCTGAGGCGAGAGGCGAGAGGCGAGGCGAGCGCCTGATTGAAATAAGGCGTGCAATATATATATATATATATATATATATATATATATATATATATATATATATATATACACACACACACACACACACACGCACACACACACACACACGCACTATAAAATAACTAGTTGAAACAAATTCGCATAATCATATAGCATGTGCCATCAAACATCAATAAAACTCATCATCATCAAGTTCTATAATTTATATCATCCTCATCTTTAAAACTATAAATCTAAATAATATAGATTGGGATCTAGGTCTTGATGTCTGTAGGTAAGATGAAAAAAAAATATGAATTGAAGATGTGAAGTAAACATATAAAGAATTATGACACAATACAACTTAATCAAAATCTTTATTAAAAAACTGAGAGAATAGAGTTTTGATAGGTAGCGTTATACTCACTTCGTGACAGACGCCGAAGGTGGCCCCAAAGTTTAAACCATAACCTGCCCGATCGCCACGAGTTCTTTTTTATCTCGCTCAATCGCGTGGAAGATTTGAATCCACAGGGATCCTCTGAGGTTATAAATTCATAGGATCAAATAGATTAAAGCTAAAATTGAATCACAACTGTCCGTTACACCCAACCCAACTAGTGAATCACACTCAGTCCCAAATGTCATGTGAAATGACGGTTGTGATTCAGTTTGGCTTCAACCTAAACTGTCAATTAAATGAGGCGGGCGCCTCGACCGCCTCACGCCTCGACCGCCTCAGGGTGTAAGGCGGGCGCCTCAGGTCGACTTATATACCTGCTCTCGCCTCAATCCAGGCGAGGCGCTCTTGCCTCGCCTCGCCTCGCCTCTCGCCTCAGGCGGGCGCCTCGGCTCGCCTTAACTACACTGGGATGGGGCAACAGAAACCGGGGGTAGAACAGGGATGTGGAGATGTGAGGAAGGTGAGGAGGATGACGCAGGAGGCAAGGAAAGATCCCGAGACTCAGGTGAAAAGTACGGGACATCCTCAACAAAGGAGACGTGACGGGAGACACGGATCCGACGAGCCAAAGGATCGTAGCAGCGATACCCCTTGTGCTCCCGACTGAGCCCCAAGTGAACACACCTAACAGACCTCGCAGAGAGTTTGGTGCGCTCATGGGGAGGAAGAAGAACGAAACACGTGCAGCCAAACGTGCGAAGAAGAGAGTAGTCAGGTGGGCTGGAGTGAAGGCGATCGTATGGGGTGGCACCGGACAGAGCAGACGACGGAGTGATATTGATGAGGTGGACAGCCGTCATGACAGCTTCAGCCCAGTATGAGTGAGGAATAGACGCAGAGAGAAGCAAGGCTCGTGCAGTCTCAAGGATATGACGATGCTTGCGTTCGGCAACGCCGTTCTGCTCATGGGTGTGAGGACATGACTGCTGGTGAAGAGTTCCGTGAGACTGAAGAATCTCATGCATCTCAGAGGAGAGATACTCCTTGGCACAATCAGACCGAAAGGTCTTGATGCGCCGACCAAACTGAGTGTGTATCATAGTGGTGAATCTCCTAAAAATGTGAGGTACTTCAGATCGATGACGCATAAGATAAACCCAGGTGCACCTAGAATAGTCATCGATAAAGCACACATAATACAGGTAACCCGATAGAGATGCAACAGGAGCAGGACCCCAAATGTCCGAATGGACTAAATCAAATAAAGCATCAGACTTGGAAGCACTAGCAGAAAATGGAAGAGCTAGATGCTTTGCCAGTCTACAACCCGTACAAACAGAGAGGGGGGAGAAAGACGCTCGAACCAAAGCGCCCGAACGGAATATGCTTTTGAGTCGATCACTCGATATATGACCTAACCTTCTGTGCCACAGGTCGGCATCAGAGGTGACAGACATGACAGACGCAACGGAAGACACATGTAGATGGTCCAACTGGTAAAGTCCTCCTGCCCTACGGCCCAGCCCAATCCTCTGACCCGTCCACGAATCCTGCACAACACAAACAGAAGGGGTGAAGGTGACAGTCAGGCCAGAGTCGCAAAGAGAACTGATAGAAATCAGATTAATATTAAGACGGGGGGCATGATGGACATGGGGTAGGGTCAGGCGACCAGAAGGGTCAGAGGTGGTAGTGATGGAGCCACATTGCGGAATAGGGACGAGAGTCCCATCCGCAGTGCGAACCTCTTGGTGGGTGGTAGTGGGAGAACAGTCCGTGAGGACAGTAGAGTCAAAAGTAAGGTGACAGGAGGCACCCGAATCGAAGATCCATGGAGCAGTAGTACCAGAGGTGGCAGACAAGCCGTGCGCAGTCGTGGAGCCGGTGGAGGTTAGGTGGCGAAGAAGGAGCTCCTCGAGGCGCTGAAGACGGTCCGGCTCAGGCTGAGAAGGTGCTGTAGTAGCAGTGGGGAGCGTCAAGGCCTCTACAGTAGCCGCTGTACCACCAGAGTGGCGGAAAGAAGACGAACCACGTCCACGGCTCCGTCCACCTCGACCACCGCATCGATCGTCGCGGGAAGTCGAAGCCCAGCGTAGGGCTCTCTCATCCAGACCCCAGCGGGGGTTGCGTGGAGGACGTGTAGGGTATTCGCGCTTCATGTGGCCGGGTTCCTTGCAGTAGTGACAGAAGACAGCCTCATCGGAAAACCCGGCTGCCAGGACAGTGTTGGAGCTAGGAGCAAGTGGAGGAGGACGAGCGCCCTGAGTCTGAAGGCGGGTCTCCTCGTCGACCAAGGCGAGTAGAGCATCCTCTAGCCGAGGGAGTGGCTCACGGTGCAGGAGCTGGGCAGCTATGAGAGCAAAGTCCGACCGAAGCGCTGCCAGGAACTGGTGCAGGTGGCCCTCATCGAGGTAGCGCTGGAAATCCCGGGAGCGAGGGCAGGCACACCGCTCCGGGATCAGTGAGTCCAGCTCATGCCAGTAGGCACTCATCTGACTGAAGAAGTCCTGAATAGTGCGCTCCCCCTGATGGGCAGACTACGAGTCACAGATGAGCTGATGCCGGCGTGCGCCTCCGCGCGGGAGAAAACGGTCCCGGAGATACTCCCACATCGCGCGCGCTGTCGGAAGGCGGCCGATGGGAGCAAGGAGCGGACGAGCAACAGAGTCCAGAAGGTACGCCCGGATGGCCTGATCGTGGCGGCGCCACGTAAGAGCAGCAACGGTGGTGGCCGTGGTAGCAGTCGCAGCAGAAGACACTGCACTACTGGTGACAGAGGAGGAACCGGAGTAGTCAATGGGAGGAGGATCCTCGCCGGTGATGTGACCCCACAGATCACGACTGGAGAGCGCGGCCTCGACGGTGAGGGACCAATCAGGCCAGTCGCTGGCCGATGACAACTGAAAGGCGACCGCCTTTAGCGGTGGAGAGATCGCAACGACGGACGGTACGGCAGGAGAAGCCATGGAGAAGGCTCAATAGAGGGCCGGGGGTGCTGAGGGAAGGGGTGAGAGGGTCGGGTGGGGTGTCGGGGCAGCGGAAGGGGGGGCGGGAGGGGCTGGGAGGTGTCAGGTGGGGTGCCGGAGCAGAGGGAGAGGCCGGAGGGGGGGCGGAGGGGGTTGTCGGGGCAGAGGAAGGGGGCGGGGTGTGCTGTAGAGGGTGCGATTGGGCTGTTGGGGCAGAGGGGGCTGCCGGGTGGTGCGGAGGGGGGCGGAGGGGGCTGCCGGGTGGTGCGGAGGGGGCGGAGGGGGCTGCCGGGTGGTGCGGAGGGGGCGGAGGGGGCTGCCGGGTGGTGCGGAGGGGGCGGAGGGGGCTGAGGGTGGTGTCGGGTGGTGCGGAGGGGGCGGAGGGGGCTGCGGGTGGTGCCAGGTGGGCAGTCGGGGCAGAGGAAAGGGGGCGGGGGGCTGGGAGGTGTCGGGTGGGGTGCCAGAGCAGAGGAAGAGGCCGGAGGGGGGCGGAGGGTGGTGCGGAGGGGGTGGAGGGGGCTGCCGGGTGGTGCGGGTGGTGCGGAGGGGGCTGCCGGGGTGGAGGAGAGGCCGGAGGTACTGCCGGAGATGCTTCCGTCGCGCGAGAAACCCTAGAGCTCTGATACCATGTTAGGAGATGACGGCTAGGGTTTGGAGAGGAATAGAATGCATTCCATTGAGGGACTCAAGCCCAATATATGTACATGTATATCTATACAATCCGACCCGACTGTACAGTAAACCCGACCCATCTATATGTACATTAACACTTAGTGAAGACCTTTAAAAAAATTCATCATGGTACTTAATTCACCAATCCTTAGGCTCCTTAGCATATATATGTGCCGTTAGTTTTGATGCAAAAAAGCTTTGCATCTACACGATGATTGGGATAACTGAAGCTTATTTTCAGTTGTGAGTCGAAATCAATGCAGCTAATCACCAAAAAATTATTTTGAGAATAATATATTTTGCTTGGATCTACGTTTTGTTGAGACTTTGGCCTTATATTTGTGATCTTGTTTTACACCTTATTGCTAGAATTTTATATCTAAAACTGAAATTAATTGTTCTCTTCTACGTGTTAATCGTTGTGAAGTAATATTGTGTGGGTGTTCTTTGAGTTGAAGCTAGTGCTCATTATCATTCTTGAAAGGGGGCATCGAGTGTGCTGAAATTGTATCTTAAGCGGCTAAAATCTGCACTTTGATTATCTTAGAAATTTCGCATACATCAGTTTTGCTCAACCATACATACCTATCTTGGGGCATATATGGGTCATCACATGTATTCTTAGAGGTTGTGAATAGTTATAGCAGAGTCAGCGTTGTGGGAGTGTTGTTTATTCCACTCTTTAGCTTATAATTGGTGCCACAAAGCTGAACAAGTATTTTCTCAAAGGGGAAAAAGAAAGAAAGATGAATGCAATATAGAATCTTTCCTTCTACCCTCTTCGTCTGGACTCTTTCCTGTGGAAACCTTGGACGGTCGTTCCCTGGTTGCATGAGCATAAACTACGTAACCATTAACATAGGTCTCCCTATTGGCCAATTGGACTTATAGGTAGTAGTCAAGCTCCCCTCTTGCCAAGTTTCCTTAATCAGATTTGCAGCACAAATCTTAGAGGGCTGGTGTTGGGTTGATAATTGGTCAAAATTGTTTTTTGTCAACGTCTTTGTGGAGCCTTCATCACTAGAGTTTTGCTTCATAATCGAGCCCATCTTAAGGCAATAAAACCGGAGATAATTAAATTTGGATTTAACAGTTGCAACCCTACAACCTTATAAACATTCGGATTTAGCCACCTAAATATAATCACATTTTAGGTAACAACTGGCGAGTCTGTTGGCACCACAATTCTCCACATTTCTTTTAAATTTGTTATGTGGAAAACCAGTTCAAATGGTAATTAAATTGGAGAAGCAACAAACCTTCTTGCTTTCCAGTAGGTCTAGATCTAGTTCATAGAATAAGTGCTGATCATTCTACTTCTGAAGTTCATATAAAATTTCGCAAGGACATAAAAATGCCATTTCTCAGTTTCTCTCTGTCAGGAGATGACGGCTAGGGTTTGGAGAGGAATAGAATGATTCCATTGAGGGACTCAAGCCCAAATATATGTACATGTAACCAACCCGACTGTACAGTAAACCCGACCCATTATATGTACATTAACACTCCCCCTCAAACTCACGGTGGATCATGAACCGAGAGTTTGCCTAGAAAATGCCGGAAGCGAGCTGTGTCGTCAGGGGCTTCGTCAGAAAATCAGCAGTCTGCTCCGATGAGGGAATGAAGGGCAGGGAGATGGTGTGATCAATAAATGCCTGGCGAACATAATGACAATCAACTTCAATATGCTTTGTTCGCTCATGGAAGACCGGATTGCTAGCAATCTGAATAGCACTCCGGTTGTCACAGAAGAGAGGAGTGGGCCCGGATATCACCACTCCCAAGTCAAGCAGAAGACGGCGAAGCCAGACAATCTCGGCGGTGGTGGAAGCCATAGCCCTGTATTCAGCTTCGGTGCTGGAGCGAGCAACAGACTCCTGCTTCTTGCTGCGCCAGGAAATCAGTGAGTCACCCAGAAACACACAGTATCCTGTAGTAGAGCGACGAGTGTCTGCATCTCCTGCCCAATCTGCATCTGAGTAGGCACGCAGCACCAACGGAGAGGTGGAGGGAAACAGTAATGAACGTGTGATGGTGCCCCGGAGGTAGCGGATAATCCGAAGAACAGCTGCATAGTGTACTGACCGTGGGGCCTGAACAAACTGACTGACAATGCCAACAGCATGGGCAATGTCTGACCGGGTCATGGTGAGATAGACAAGCATCCCAACCAACCTCTGGTAGCGGGAGACATCCTGGAGCGGCTCACCATCAGTAGCGAGAAGCTTCAAATTGAGCTCCATGGGTGTATCAGCAGTACGTGTGTCAGTAAGAGCAGCATCAGCAAGGATGTCGGAGATGTACTTCTGCTGTGAGACCAACAGACTACGAGCTGACCTGGCAATCTCAAGGCCCAGAAAGTAGCGAAGAGAGCCCAGGTCTTTCATCTCAAACTGACTCTGGAGGTGCCGCTGGAGAGAGGCGATGGTGGCACTGTCATCCCCAGTGATGATCATATCATCCACATAGAGGAGAAGGACTGCAATGCCCTGACTGGAGGAGCGAGTGAACAAGGCATAGTCGGAGTGACGCTCAACAAACCCGGCGGCCAGAACTGCACTGCGAAATCGCTCAAACCAGGCACGAGGGGCTTGCTTGAGCCCATAGATGGCTCGACGCAACCGACACACGTGTCCTGGAGGAACTGAAGTGCCCGGAAAAGGAGCCATGTAGACTTCCTCGGAGAGATCACCGTGGAGAAACGCATTGGTGACATCCATCTGATGGAGAGGCCACCCTCGAGCAGCTGCCACAGCTAAGAGGGTGCGCACAGTGGTCATCCGAGCAACTGGAGCAAACGTCTCCTCGTAGTCAATCCCATACTCCTGGGAGAAGCCACGAGCAACGAGGCGAGCCTTGTGCCGCTCAATGGATCCGTCAGGTCGAGTCTTGACCTTGAAGATCCACTTACAGCTAACAGGCACCACCCCGGGGGGACAAGGCACCAACTTCCAGGTCTGGGTCCGCTGAAAAGCCTCAAGCTCAACTGACATTGCCTGCCGCCACTCTGGATGTAATGCTGCCTCACGGTACGATTGGGGCTCCCGATGGGTGTGTATAGCAGTAAGAAAGGCCTGAAAGGATGGTGAATAGGAGACACTGGCAGAGTAGCCAGAAGAGTTAGGAGAGTCAGAGGGAAAAGCAGAGTAACCAAACCTGTCAGGGGAGTAGTCATATCTGGCAGGAGGGTGATGTTCGCGCGCTGGGTAGCGCCGAACAGGAGCAGGATCCACGACCGGGGAGGAGGGAGCAGCAGCATCAGGCGAGGGAGTACCAGTGTGGACCGACTCTGGAGGAGGAGCTGCAGATCGACGAACATAAACACGAGTAACAGGTGGTGGTGGAGGTGGCGAGGGAGACGGAGGAGGAGGTGATGGAGGTGGCAGGGAAGATGGAGGTGGAGTATGCGTGGATGGGGCAACAGAAAACGGGGGTAGAACAGGAATGTGGAGATGTGAGGAGGGCAAGGAGGATGACTCAGGAGACAAGGAAAGATCCCGAGACTCAGGTGAAAAGTACGGGACATCCTCAACAAAGGAGACGTGACGGGAGACACGGATTCGACGAGCTACGGGATCATAGCAGCGATATCCCTTGTGCTCCCGACTGAGCCCCAAGTGAACACACCTAACAGACCTTGCAGAGAGTTTGGTGCGCTCATGGGGAGGAAGAAGAACAAAACACGTGCAGCCAAACGTGCGAAGAAGAGAGTAGTTAGGAGGGCTGGAGTGAAGGCGCTCATAAGGGGTGGCACCGGACAGAGTGGACGACGGAGTGATGTTGATGAGGTGGACAGCCGTCATGACAGCTTCAGCCCAGTAGGAGTGAGGAACAGATACAGAGAGAAGCAGGGCTCGTGCAGTCTCAAGGACATGACGATGCTTGCGTTCGGCAACGCCGTTCTGCTCATGGGTGTGGGGACAGGAATGCTGGTGAAGAGTATCGTGAGACTGAAGGATCTCACGCATCTCAGAAGAGAGATACTCCTTGGCACAATCAGACCGAAAGGTCTTGATGCGCCGACCAAACTGAGTGTGGATCATAGTAGTAAATCTCCAAAAGATGTGGGGTACTTCAGATCGATGACGCATAAGATAGACCCAGGTGCACCTAGAATAGTCATCGATAAAACACACATAATACATATAACCCGATAGAGATGCAACAGGAGCAGGACCCCAAATATCCGAATGAACTAAGTCAAATAAAGCATCAGACTGGGAAGTACTAGCAGAAAAAGGAAGAGCTAGATGCTTTGCCAGTCTACAACCCGTACAAACAGAGAGGGGGGAGAAAGACGCTCGACCCAAAGCGCCCGAACGGAATACGCTTTTGAGTCGATCACTCGATATATGACCTAACCTTCTGTGCCACAGGTCGGCATCAGAGGTGACAGACATGACAGACGCAACTGAAGGCACATGGAGATGGTCCAACTGGTAGAGTCCTCCTGCCCTACGGCCCAGCCCAATCCTCTGACCCGTCCGCGAATCCTGCACAACACAAACAGAAGGGGTGAAGGTGACAGTCATGCCAGAGTCGCAAAAAGAACTGATAGAAATCAAATTAATATTAAGACGGGGGGCATGATGGACATGAGGTAAGGTCAGGCGACCAGAAGGGTCAGAGGTGGTGGTGATGGAGCCACATTGCGGAATAGGGACGAGAGTCCCATCCGCAGTGCGAACCTCCTGGTGGGTGGTAGTGGGAGAGCAGTCCGTGAGGACAGTAGAGTCAAAAGTAAGGTAACAGGAGGCACCCGAATCGAAGATCCATGAAGCAGTAGTACCAGAGGTGGCAGACAAGCCGTGCGCAGTCGCGGAGCCGGTGGAGGCTATGTGGCGAAGAAGGAGCTCCTCGAGGCGCTGAAGACGGTCCGGCGCAGGCGGCGAAGGAGCGGTGGGAGCAGTGGGGAGCGTCGAGGCCTCTGCAGTAGCCGCTGTACCACCAAAATGGCGGAAAGAAGACGAACCACGTCCACGGCTCCGTCCACCACGACCGCCGCGTCGATCATCGCGTGAAGACGAAGTCCAGCGTGATGCTCTCTCATCCGGACCCCAGCGGGGGTTGCGTGGAGGACGAGTAGGGCATTCACGCTTCATGTGACCGGGCTCCTTGCAGTAGTGACAGAAGACAGCCTCATCGAAGAACCCGGCTGCCAGGACAGTGTCGGAGCTAGGAGCAAGGGGAGGAGGACGAGCGCCCTGGGTCTGAAGGCGGGTCTCCTCGTCGACCAAAGCGAGTAGAGCATCCTCCAGCCGAGGGAGTGGCTCACGGTGCAGGAGCTGGGCAGCTATGAAAGCAAATTCCGGCCGAAGCGCTGCCAGGAACTGGTGTAGGTGGCCCTCGTCAAGGTAGCGCTGGAAATCCCGGGAGCGGGGGCAGGCACACCTCTCCGGGATCAGTGGGTCCAACTCATGCCAATAGGCACTCATCTGACTGAAGAAATCCTGAATGGTGCGCTCCCCCTGACGGGCAGATTGTGAGTCACAGATGAGCTGATGCCGGCGTGCGCCTCTGCGCGGGAGAAAACGGTCCCGGAGATACTCCCACATCGCGCGCGCTGTCGGAAGGCGGCCGATGGGAGCAAGGAGTGGACGAGCAACAGAGGCCAGAAGGTACGCCCGGATAGCCTGATCGTGGCGGCGCCACGTAAGGGCAGCAACGGTGGTGGCCGTGGTAGCTGTCGCAGCAGAAGAGGCTGCACTGCTGGAGACAGATGAGGAACCGGAGTAGTCAGTGGGAGGAGTATCCTCGCCGGTGATGTGACCCCACAGATCACGACTAGAGAGATCGGCCTCGACGGTGAGGGACCAGTCAGGCCAGTCGCCGGCCGATGACAACTGAAAGGCGACCGTCTTCAGCGGTGGAGAGATCGCAACGACGGACTGTACGGCTGGAGAGGCCATTGAAGAGGCTCAATAGATGGGGGAATCCGGGAAAGGTGGGAGGCGGTGTGTGTAGAGGGTGGTCGGGGGCAGTAGGTGGGCGGAGGAGGGAGGCGGGGGCTGTAGGGGGCTCGGGAGGGGGTCGGGGGTGCTGTAGGGGGTTCGAGAGGGGGGGCGGGGGCTGTAAGGGGTCCGGGAGGGGGGCTGTAGGGGGTCCGGGAGGGGGGGCAGGGGCTGTAGGGGGTTCGGGAGGGGGGGGCGGTGGCTGTAGGGGGTCCGGAAGGGGGGGCGGTGGTGCTGTAGGGGGTCCGGGAGGGGGGGGCGGGGGCTGTAGGGGGTTCGGGAGGGGGGGCGGTGGCTGTAGGGGGTCCGGGAGGGGGGGCGGGGGCTGTAGGGGGTTCGGGAGGGGGGGGCGGTGGCTGTAGGGGGTCTGGAAGGGGGGGCGGTGGTGTTGTAGGTGATCAGATAAGGGGGGCGGGGGCTGTAGGTGATCGGAGAAGGGGGGCGGTGGGTCGGGAGGGGGTGCAGCCGGCGGGAAGGGGCAGCCGGAGAAGGAGGGAGGCCGGAGGAGGAACAGCCGGAGGACCGTCGTCGTCGTCGGGAGAACCCTAGGGCTCTGATACCATGTCAGGAGATGACGGCTAGGGTTTGGAGAGGAATAGAATGATTCCATTGAGGGACTCAAGCCCAAATATATGTACATGTAACCGACCCGACTGTACAGTAAACCCGACCCATTATATGTACATTAACACTCCCTTCTACTAAATTGTTGATTGGTATGAATATTTAGGCAGTCACCTTTACTAAGCATAACATAAACATCAACCCTTCTTTTGAAACCAAGATTTGATAAAAGATACACATGTTCTCAAAGAATAAAAGAATATATGGTTTTCCAAAACAACATTCTTTCAAATTGCACATAATATGGATATTCCTGCAGTCAACAGCAATCATTATACAATTATTCACACCCATATGGATGATACAGTCCAGCAAAACCAACATTACAAAATATATGGAGAAATGCATGAAGTGTTCCTGGATTAATTTAAAAGGAAACAGAAGATATAAAGATTACCCGTTTTATGAAATCTCTTCCATTAGAGTCTGTATGAAATGTCTTATTTGTGGCCATATTTGTAGTAAACTGTGTAATGACTTCTTTTCCGACACCATCATCAGTTGGGATTGGGCCGATCTTCATGAAATCAAAAATTAGAATTAAGTACAACACTTAATGTGGAACGTGACATATTGTAGCTTAAATACAAGTGACAGGGCATTATGATCCTAAGCAATTTCTTAAACAAGTGTTATATTAAAATTTATTGAAAAGTGTAAGGAACTCACAGTAAATTCGATTTCAGCATGCTCCTTGTCCTTGTACAGTCTAGTCACCTAATGAAAGTCAAATGCAGAGAGAATATCCACCAATAAGGCTTCGAAATGAGAACATCTAAGTAGCAAAAGAAAGAGTACAGATAAACTTGGATGTCACATTAGCAATATATACCATGAAGCATGAGAAACATTTTTCTTCAAATTATTTATGGAAGTCTATATATAAACAGCCCGGAAAGTAATCATAGCTATTATAATTGGTAATATGTGGTTATGATGCAATCCCACTATATACTTTCTACGAATCACAAAGAGCACACAAATGGAATAGTCAGATACCGGAAGACTATTACGCAGCATGGCACAAATCAAGTCAGCAAGTGTTAAAGGTTTGATTTCCCATGCATAGGTTCATTATCATTGGACGAATAAGGGTTGAAACAGATACATGAGATCATAAGAACATTTGATATTGTTCACTGAATATGACCGAAAGACAACCAGAGTATATTTTCGCCTAGTTTAATAAGTATAGAGAAATCTAAGGCACAAATACAAAACTGCAGGTGCAAAAGATATATGTGTCCATGTTTTAGAAAAAAAAATAGAAGATAAAACGGGATGAGTAGAGATGCCATGAATCTCTTTTGTAGCTAGAAGGTCCCAACAGTCACACTACCAAATGATGGGACAAGCCAACCAGGTTTAAGGAGTCATTCTATCTATAAGCTTACTCCCATATCGAATGAGATAAAAAACCAAATTAATCAATCTTCAATATTGGATTTAGAATGACTTGTCCAAAAAGCAACCAAGACCAAAGATTCAAATAAAACAATTATAATTGTCTAGCAAAATGACGCAATGACAAAATTATCATGAATCTCGTTTGAAAAAAAACAATGACTTCTTACACTCGATCAAATCAAAACATGTTCCAAATCATTTGAGATCTCTAGTATCTTAGTCTCACCAATTCAACCTAATGATGCCAACACAGACTCATGAGTCTTACATGATAGCCCCCAGAAGTTTTGGTTGCACAAAATCCGAAGTAGGCACAAAAAGAAATAAATACACAAGAGAACCTAATAAGAGTATGATAACTAAAGGCATAAATAAATGTTTGTCATGTGAACTCAACTCAAGTTCACCAACTCTCTCTCTCTCTCTCTCTCTCTCTCTCTCTCTCTCTCTCTCTCTCTCTCTCTCTCTCTATATATATATATATATATATATATATATATATATATAATATGGGGGTTAAGATACAATGGGATAACAGTAATAACACAATCAACAGCTAAGATTTAAAGTAGAATTAGGGTGAGTGTGATTCACTCGGGGAGGGAAAAAAAGAACGACAGAGATTGAATGAAGTTGAGATGGAGAAGTGAGATTAAGGGGGAGGAAGAAACAGATAAGTGAAGGACCAGATTGTAAGAAAAACAAATTTATAATACATTGGAGGGATTTGATATAAAAAAATTGTGACATGTTTGGCATTAACATGCTTGTTCATGCGTTTTTCTACCAAGGTTAATTCCCTTCGGCCCAATTGAAACAAGCCATGTGGACCTCCCTACCCCTCTCCCCAAATGAGAATCTTTGGTGTAACCATGATACTAGTTGAGTTGGTATCACGAGGCAATCAAAAATATTGGAGTGTCCCTCTCTATTTACCCTTAAGCTCTTACAGATTCATTCACACGGAATGACTTGTCACGATTACAGCCGTGACAAATTAGATAATTACAACTATATCCTCACCCCTACCAAAGGACCTGCACGTGAATGACAAACCTTGGGTTATGCCACCACAGCCCCAACCACCCCCCAGGACCACAAGCCTACCTAGCTGCCAAGCCTAGCATCGGCCAGTTACCCTAGCATTGCCAAGGCCGACAGCATCTCCTTGGATGACCGGAGAGGTAAAGGGTCTGCGGCTGTCACCATAGAGGAGGCGGTGGTTGTGGTGGCTTGGGTCCTCCTAAGAGACCTGACCCGAGGGATAAGGTGGCATGGGTGACCGGAGTTTGGGCAGTGCATGGGAGGGTGCGAGGGAGGAATGAAGGAGAGCTGTGCTTTGGGAGCGAGCTGCAGCAACTCTTGATCGACGCCGGAGGTGCAGCTGTTGCCGAAGAAGCTGATCCGAGGGTGGTTCCTACTGGATGTCTCCCTCTCTCTCTCTCTCTCAAATCTGGTGCTGCAAAGGAGGAGGGATGGGCTCCTTAAATAGGAGAAAACATAGAAAAGTTAGCCATTAGAAGAAAAGGTACACTACAATTTTTTTTTGTTTTTTTATACCAATTTTATAATAACTCACATTAATCTTTCCATTTGTTACGATGAGACCTAATATTTAGTCCTGTGCATGTATTTCACTACTTTATTCTCAATATGAAAAATAAAGGTACCAATCTAATGTTGTGTAAAAAGGGTATGTGTGAGGGGCAAGGTTCAAAATATCTATTTCGAACCTTGGATAGTCAAAAACCAAGTATACATACACACTTTGGAACATTCAGATAATAGGTGTACCCTATCTAGGGGTGTAGAGCTTCACATAGCATGTATTCTATGTAGTTGAGTCTGTGAGTCTTGTGCGTTCTTGTGCAATCTTGTTTGGTCCGATTTTGATCTATGTTTTTCAAATGTTTTTTTAATTTTTTTGTGAATAAAAGTATTTTCAAAATAAAAATAAGTTAATTGTTAAAATAATACTTCAAATGGTTTTGAAAACATACTTAAAACAAGAAAGTTACACAAGTTTGAAATCGTGCAAAAATTATGTTGAAATGCGAAATGTTGTTTTTTAACCAAGTATGGAAAAATGAGTTTTTGTATAGGAAAGTTTTTATTCATTCAAAATTTCCTTTGACG